>OX422140.1:165807769-166367804 GCA_949129095.1 Volucella bombylans | reverse complement strand
TGTTGGACCATGGGTAGAGCGAATTCGAGGAGAGTGCTCTAGTCAGTGTTCTGGTGAAGTGTGTCCAACGCACCCTACTATAATTGTAGGAATGCTTTTGGACAAACTCATCCAATTCCGCAATTTCGTTGGGAACAGTTATTTCGGTGCTGCGACCGCAATGGTCACTGTCATACACGAAAGTGCGTAGACAGTTTGTAGTTTGTAGGTTAGTGGATGTCAGTTGTATTCGTGAATCGAACAGCAGAAGATCCAAATAGGACCCGTGTCTGGGAAACGACGGATTATCCGTCGCCTTTAGCTCGAGTCGATACATCACACTGTGCTGACCCCACCAATTGAATAGTAGGTTCCCTCTAGTATTTGGTGTATTATTTCCCCAATCACTATGTTTGGCGTTGAAATCCCGGCCGATAATAAAATAGTTGTCTTCCAATTCGAGCCTCAGGAATCGAAAAAGCGTCTCAAGCTCTGAGATGAATAAAGTGGATTGAGTAGTCGTAGATGCATAGACAGACAACATGTACAAATGCTTTCCACTACGGAGAGGGATATACACGATGCATGCTTTCAGCACCTGGAACCTACGTACAACACGACTGTATACTCTTTTAAAACGTATACCTTTTCGTACGAAAATTGCAACGCCACCTTCCTGAATGGAATTGGGTCGGTTTCTCCGTACTATTTTGTATCTTCTGTGCCTCTTTTTGTGTCTCTTGGTAAGCTTAGTTTCGCTAACCAAAAGCACATCAGGGGCTTGGTCTTTAAGCAACTTAAATAGTGCGGCTCGTCGTTCGAGCCTAATCAGTGAATTCACAATCACAGCAAGGACCTTCAGGGTTTGCTCCGCCACGTACGTACCCATTACGGCATGAGGTGCGTTAGGCCAGGCAGCAGCGCGTATACTTGATCCACCCGCGCGGTCTGTTCAGTTAAATGACGTTGTAGCTGAGCCATCTGCCCCTGGAAAGAGAGCAAGATAGCTAGCATGTCAGGTACTGGTTCAGGTGCTCTGAGCGCTGGGCGCTGGGGCCTGAGAAGCAACCTTCCCTTGCTGTACCGGATTTCCCCTACCTGCCGCCATTTGGGCGTAGGTAACATGGGGAGTAACGGCTGGAGTTTGCAAATGCACTGGTGGACGTTTCACTTCCACTTTCTGCTGCCGGGCCAGATTTATTCTTTTGATGTACTGGAATTTGGGACAACCCCGATAATACATAAAGCACAAGAGAGTTGGCTTTTTCAGACGCTCCGTCCTTACCCAGAGCGCATTTATCGGACTTGTGGTTCTTTCCGCACTTCACGCATCGAGGCTGCATTTCGCAGTTCGACGCCGCGTGTCCGAACCTTTGGCAGCGAACACATTGTAAAATGTTTTCGCTCCTCTTTAATTTTTCCCAGTGTACAACCTGGTAGTCTAGGACCTTGATACTCCTTAGACCATCCAGATTGCTGTCGGGACTTAGCTGGACCTGGAAAATCGGCAGTTGCCGCTTGACCCCCACGAATTTGAGCTCTTTGCACTCCTTCTCTTTAAGCAGTGCAAGGAGCTCCTCCGGAACAGTCGACGGTTCTAACCCCTTCAGCAGCATTGTTTGCAGCTTCTCCCCCTTCGAGGTGTAGGAGAAGAACTCCGTCGTCGTATCCTTCAGTAAACTTTTAACTTTGTGGTAGCGCTCCACTGCATTGCACTGGATCGCGTGCCTATCTAAACTTAGGTTTTTAATAAAAAAATTGTTGCCTATGGCCGACTTACATAACTCTATTGTATCCTTCAATTCCATTTTATATGTATTAGTTGGCGGCACCCTTTGCTTAATTGATTTCTGCTGCTGATTTTGCTGTTTTTGTTGCTGTTGTTGTTGCTGCTGATGCTTTTGTTGGGTTTTGTGTGGTTGCAATTTCTGATTATCCTCCATTTGTTGCGCAGTAGTTTGTTTTTCCGGCTGAGATATATTTTGTTGTCTCAGTGTTTGTTTTTGTTGTTGCTGGGTTTGTGGTTGTTTTACATTTGACTGCTGTTGTGTTGTTGAGAATTTTGATTCTCTTTCAGTTCTCTCGTTCTTTTCGCTATTTGTTCGGCTTTAATTGCCAGAACACGTTTTTCCATTTGCTTAATGCTGCTGTGAAGGGATTTTACTTCTTCCTCATCATCCTCTGATTTAGAAGCCATCAGAGAGGCGAAGCTATTGTTCGACCCCAAGTGGTGCCCTTCCCCACCATCGGAGTCACTATCGTTTTTTTGAAGTTTTGCCCCTGCTATTTTGGCCTCTTTCCTCACACTAACCCGCATTTTCGCGGGTGAAGTAGATAGCGCGATGCGCTTAACGGAGTTGGGATTAGGATTTATTTTTCTCCTCCTCTTGGATCTTGATTCACGAGAAAAGTTTCCCGATAGAATTGTCTCATCGGTTGATATGTTGGCGTTATCCACTGATCCTGCTATTGGGGGAGCGGAACGCTCACTTTTATCCATCGCCTTATTTTATTTAACACTTTTCTTACACGTGTTTTATGTCAAAAATTAAAAAAAAAAAAAGAATGTTTTTGTTCCCCCCAGCGGGACTCGAGAACTCGCGCCACTTTGTTCGCTTTTCGTTCAAACAGCACTTCCACTGGGCTCTTTGACACTTTAAGAAAATTTGTCAAATGATGGTTTTCACCTATACACTTTGTTTTTATTTTTTTTATTTTTCGAAATACGTTTTTACTACACGGCGGTCTGTGAACGACTGTGACCAAGACTTGTCATCGACGACGAAAGCTATGAACCCAACTTTATGAATTAGTGTATTCAATATAGGTTAAGATCTAGAATTGCGTTTCTATTTTAAATTTATTGGTTAAAATGAAGTTAGGGTGTAAGATTAGGAGTGAGTCTTACTGAAATTTATTCCAAGAAAGAACAATTTTTTTGTAAATTGGAATTTGCAAGTGCAAGAGGAATCCGCTAGTGTAACCGGTAAGACCCCGATATAAGCTTTTGCTGGCTAGAATTTAATAAGCCTTACATGAGTCTCTTTTTTAATAAGATTTAGAAAGACTTTCTTGTGATTTATTTTGCTTTACTTATTATGAATGTTATATGAAGTTAATAAAAAGTCACTAAGTAACTAACTAACTAAATAAGTCTTTGCTATCCTAATGATCTTAAACCCTTAACGCAAATGGTGTGTATTGATAGTAACGTAGCTTCCTCTATTACTATCCTTGTGTTTTTTTGTGCTTTTTTCGATATTTAAAAAAAACTAAATTGGAACTCACATACAAATAACAAAATTACCAAAAGTACCAAAGTAATATGGACTAGTAAAGGCATGTTTGGTAAGACTTGCGGGATATCTCCAAATGTCATCCAGTGGATCCACACAATGATGGTCAGACCTATCATTGCCTACCCGTACGGCAACATGTTAAAGAAAAAAATCACCATCGTAAAGCTGCAACATCTTCAGAGACTCGCATGTACATCTGTGGTTGAGCTTGAACCAAAGCTGCCATTGAAGTTTTTCATTATCCTCACAGAGGCAGACATGTTCAAAAATTGGCAGTACAGTCAGGACATCACAAATATGAGAGATGAAATCGCTGTACAATCGGACCTCGCAAGCTTCAACCCAGAGATCCTCGGCTTGACCTGCACGATAAATGACCGCATACCAAAAACTCCACGCTTCCACAACAACATACATTGTGATCCCCAATCGACAATGATGCCACATTCAAAACCCAACATCAAACCAAGAGGTAGACGTATGGATCCAAAATGGACAGCGGCAAGGCTAATAGTAAAATGCCACTTTGTCTTTCAAGCTGAACTTCATGCCATCTAAGAATGTGCCGGTACAATTCTTGGAACACGAGTGGAAGGCGCATCCATTCATATACTCACGGACAATCAAGTAGCACTGAAAGCGCTTCAAAAGGTATGATATCAGACAACCATAATGAAATGCTGGAGATGAAATGTCTCATCTGTTATCACCTATGATATGCGCTCTATGACTACCATAAACTTCATGCAACAGGACTCCTCTCTCTCCAAATCTAGACGAAGGCAGAACTAGTTCTGCCACAGCATTTTCAATTACAGAGCTGTAACTGTTTTTTCCGGAATTCTGAGTTCCTCACAAAACTTTCTAGTAACTCACTCATCTTTTGGATGAGGCATAAATTTGTATCGTAGAATAGGATAGTAGAGCTTTTTAGAGATCACTGTATTACCTAGAAATAGTCACAGTCGAGATTTATCCAATTGTGCGTTGCTAATATGTTCATCTAGTGTAGCCATATCTGGTATATTCATATATATGTTTCTTACTATCATATTACGATTGTATTGGAAATTGTATCGCTTGCAAATTGTGCCTTTTATTTCTAAAATCGTTGACGCATCCGCAGAGACGTCGTACTGTGCGCACCGAAGAAGCTATTGCTGCTATAGGGCGTAGTATTGAGGAGAACCTGAACGAGTCAATTCGCTTTCGCGCACATCAATTGGAACTGTATCCATTCATTATGTGGAAGATTTTGGTTTACGGCTTGCAAGATCCAGCGAGAATTGAAGCCACTTGATCATCGTGTGGGTCGAACTTTCGGTGCATGGACCAAAGCTAAGATTGCTATTGATCCTCTTTTCCAACGCAAAATTTTGTTCAGCGATTAATTTTTGGTTGAATGCTTACGTCAATAAGCAAAGCTACATTTGGAGTAGGGTAGGTCCACAAGTTATTATTGATATGCCTCTACATCTACAGAAAGTCACTGTTTGTTGTACTTAATGTATCGTCCGTATTTCTTCAAAAATGCTTCTAATCAATACATTATCGTCAATGTAGAGCACTGTAGATCCTCAATAGAGGATCAATAATTCATATAATTTGTGTTTATATATACAACTTCAGTTGTGGTGTATTGTGGGGCACACACGCGTCGGGAACAATATTAAAATAAATTTAATATTATTTTTTTGTACTATTCATTACACTGTTCGCACTAAAATGTCGTGTAAAATGTGTGGAAATAAAGTGGAGCGTAGTCAACTAAAGGTAAGGTGTCGAGACTGCAATAACCAAACACCTGTCGCTCCACCGAAACCTAATGTTACACTGGAAGTGACTAACGCGGAAATTCAAGAACTAAAACAGATCCAAAGAGTGCAGATTGAGGAACTGCAGAGGAAAAATGATGAATGCGAGCTTAAAATTCGGGAACTCGAGAAAAAGGTAGAATATCTAGAGCAGGAACTCATCGGAAATACAATGGAGATCTATAACATTCCACCAAACTGCGGCGACTCTTCTAGCATTGATCTGGTTCTGAAGATTTTCCCCGATGGCCTACTTGTCGATGTATCGAAAGAGGACATTGATCTTCGTTACACAAAACGCATAACAAAACGGCAAAAAAAACTCACAAAACACTAGCAGTCCCAAACAAAGAAAAATGTTCTCGTTGTCAAATTTGTTTCTCGCCAGTGCAAGGAGAAAATGATGAATGCAAAGAGAGAGAAAAAAGAACAGCTGACACACTACTCAACGGAAACAGTAACACACATGAGAGACCGGAGAAGATGTATTTAAACGAATGTTTAACCTACCGCGGACACGTCAACTCTTTAATGCTGCATTGTCGCTGAAGGGAGAAACAGAGTATCAATATGTATGGACTTAAAATAGGACAGTTTATATGCGGAAGAAGGAGGGGGATATTTTAGTAAGAATTACTTGTGCTGAAGATTTAAATAATTTATGAATATTTCTCTTAATTCTATTGGACTAAGCACGACAAAATACATGTGAACAATCAGTCAATTCTCTTAAATCTGTTGACATTATTTGTTTAATTCCAAACATTCGTAGTACTAGAAAAAATTGTTCAGCTCTGTCAGCACATCTTTAGTCGTTAGTGAAATTACCTGTTGTTATTGTTTTGAGTGAGATTTGGCTCTATGAGGAAGAATTAGATTTGTATGGTGCTGTGGAATAACGCCGAGTGAAATAACGCCGAATTTCTATGTTCGGTTTTATTTCACTTTGTTAAAGTGAAATAAAGCCGAGTCGGCCTTATTTCGCTTTGAATTTATTCACACATTTAGAGAGAGAATTCTGTTTTCATAGATTTTAAATCATATTGTGTTAGTTTGTTTTAGAAAGTGACATATAAACTGTGTGGTAGGTAAGGGTGGGCATGCTGCTCCCCTGCAACTCCTGTTAGAGGTCACTGTAGGATTTGGAGTGGGAGCGAGTTTGGGGAGAGTACGATAACTTTGGCGTCAAGAATTGATAATTGGTATTTTGTAGAGGGGTTAAAAACTATGGAAGGGGGGGGGGGGTCTATCTCGCCCCGTTTAGGAGTTAGGGGCAATTTTAGAAAAAAATGACTTAAAATGGGAAAGATATTATTAAAAAACAACGGCAACACTTACAATAAAGTACTATACAGGATTTGAAAGCCTAAATTTGCTCTTTAATATAAAATTTACATTAAATTATTCGTGTGAATAGTTTTTGAATAATTCGCATTCAAACTTAAATGTTTGTTAATAAATGAAATTTTTTATTTTTTTTTAAATCAATATTATTCAAGTTCAGTTCAGTTTTAAAGCATTTTATTTCCTTAATCATTAATTCTTACATACTAACAAAAAATGCTTAAATGCTAGCTTACAATTACTTAACAATCTTCGTATCTTCTAGTTTTTGAGAAAATTTAAAATTACTAAAACTATTTTTTATAAGACGTTTTTGTTTTTGGTATTTATGGTGATCTCACTTTGAGGATTAATATTGATGATAGGGTCATCTTTGTAAGTAAAGTACAGCAAATCATTTAGCGTGACCCAGAATGCACCACGAGGAGGTAGATTTGCATTGGATTCCGCGTCCCAGTCAGTCAGTTTGTGAGTACGTTAGGTGTTAGTTAAGAGTAGTCAATTAAATGTTCAATGTACGAGTACATATTAAAAAGGTATGCAAGTTTCGTCAATGAAGTCATCATCCGTACTGGTGTCAATGTCTAGTTCGTTGAGTTCGCCGATGATGGTGAAGAGCCGAGTACACCCGTGTACTCTTAATTAAAAAAACTATTGGTATAGGCGTCTGCGAGATGTTTAAATAATACTCATTAACTTATTCAAAGGAAGACTACGTACATAAATGCCAAAAAACAAAACTAAAGTAGTAATTTCAATTTGCTCAAAAACTAGAGGACATAAAGCCATGCGGTTCTTTGTGTTCGATTCAGAATTAATACGCGCATTAAATACAAAAAAACAATTTGGCACATTATTTCACAATTTTGAGTAATATTGTTAAAAAAAATTTTTTTTTAATTTTTTACCAAGAATTTGAGTTTGAATGTGAATTTTTCAAAAACTATTCACATGAATAATTTGATGTAAATTTTATATTAAAGAAAAAGTTTTGGGCTTTCATATTTTGTATAGTACTTTATTGTAAGTATTACCGTTGTTTTTTAACTCCTAAACGGGACGAAATGGACCACCATAGTAAAAAATGCTAGTTTTTAACTCCTCTACAAAATACCGTTATCAATTCTTGGCGCCAAAGTTACCGTACTACTGCCGCGAGTTTTGTCTATATACTTTGATTTGATGAATTGAAAGCGTAATAAAACCAATTGATCAAATCAAAAAAGAAATATATGGGGAGTATATATACAAAACTCGCACCCACTTCAAATCCTACAGTGACCCCAAGCAGGGGACTTGCCGGGGGCAAGTACAGTTGGCTTTGCAAATTCTTTTGCCTTCTCTCTGAATTCGGCTTTATTTCACAAACAGTGTTCGGCGTTATTTCACTCGGCGTTATTTCACGGCACCGATTTGTATATATAACATACCGGGGTATGCACATTTCGGAAATTGTAATGAAACATACTCAGCTGGAGGTGTAGCAGTTTATGTGAAGGATGGTTTTGTATGCGACTGTCTAAAGCTTAATTTTCTTAGTGCTGATGTAATAAAATTGTCTTTTGGTTTCTTGAGTGAGAGTTATGCAATGTTGTGTGTTAAAAGACTGCATGCAGTTTCGAAATGTGTCTTCATTGATGAATTAAGTGATGTTCTGAGTTATTGTAAAGAGAAGAACTTAATTGTAATTGGTGACATCAATATTGACATTTTAAATGAATCTGATAGGGATACTGAAAATTATCTGTTTCTTATGGCGTCAAATGGTCTAAAGAGTTTTATAAATGAACCTACCCGTATAACCGACTCGACTAGATCCTGCATTTATCATATATTTATGCGCACTCAAAAAAACAATAAGAATATGTTTAATGGTGTTGTGTATGATCTGAAATTAACAGATCATTGTATGATTACACTTTATATTGATTCCAGTACCAATGCACTAAATTGTTGTAACTCATCTGTAAAAAAGAAATATTGCACAGACTGTGCTCTTTTAAAGGACTGATTACAATATGAAATTTGGGAACCAGTCTATGATGAACCTAACCCATAAAATTGCTTTCGATCTCTTTATTGAAATTTTAAGAGATCACATTAAAAATTGTACTACTTATTCCCCTCTCATCTCGAGTAGAATTAAATTTTTAAATCCGTGGATGACACACAAAATCTTGCAGCAGATAAAACGAAAGAACAAACTTGCAAAAAAGTGCAGAAGTCATCCACATAATATAAAACTCAAAAAGTACTATGATTCTCTATTTAAATCCGTGCACAAAAATATTGAAGAAACGCGTAACAAGTGTTATTCAGATTCGTTTGAACCTGCCAGAGGAAATTTAAGAGATGAATGGAAGGTAGTTGATAGCATTTTGGGGAAAAGTTTACAAAAACTAGGCATTAATAGCTTGGAGATAGATGCTAAAATTTTCACGGACTCAGTCATCATTTCCAATAAGCTCAATGAGTACTTTACCGAAATTCCAGAAAAACTGAAACCATCTGTAGGGATTTCAAGAGACTGCAATTGTTCTTTAAGACTCACAGAAAACACACAACCAAACAGTTTTGTCTTCCAATCATTTTCGTCAAGTGAAATCTGTAAGGCAATATTTTCGTTAAAAACAAAAAGTCTTGTACTAGTGATAGTATATCAAGTGTATTGTTGAAGAAAATGTGCTTCTATGTGGTGGACGTTTTATGTTACTTGTTTAATTTTAGTGTTCAAAGTACCTAAAAGGCACTGAAGTTATACCACTTTCTAAAAAAGGTAATAAAAGTAATATGTCGAACTACAGACCTATTTCCCTGCTTCTAACGTTTTCTAAGATTTTCGAAAAAATTATGAAATCTCGCATATTGTCTTTTTTAAACAGAAACAATTTTTTAGTAGTAATCAGTTTGGTTTTAGAAGAGAAATGTCAACCGAGGATGCTATCCATAGAGTGTGTAGCCAATTGTATGTAGGTATTAACTGCAACAAATCCATCATGGCTCTCTTTGTCGACATGACAAAAGCGCTTGACATGGCTGACCATGAGCTGCTTCTAAAAAAATTATACAATGCTGGTTTTAGAGGAATAATCCACAAATGGTTTACATCTTATCTAAAAGGTAGAAATCAAAAAGTAAATGTAAATGGGAGCTTTAGTGACTCTCGTATCGTAAAAAATGATGTAAATGGTGGTTCTTATAATAACTCCTTTAATCCATTTTTAATAGCTCAGAAACATTTAATTAAGATTATCTGTAACAAAAATCGACTTACTCAGAGCTGGCCTTTATTTAAAGACCTGCTTATTCTACCAATGAGACACCTTTACCGTTTCAAAGTTCTAAAAGAATTCTCTAAGCAAAGCGGTAATATTCCTAGTAGAACTACACATTTTTATAGTCTTCTTATAAATATTATGCATCTTGTTAATGTTTCAATCGCATACAAAACCCATTTTTCTCACTTCTACTCCGTTATAGCCCCTTTAATGTTCAATAGGTTACCATTTTCTGTTCGAACAGATTTAAATTTTAATTCACTCTTAAAAAAAGTTAAAGACTGGTTATTCACTATGAATTATGAAGTCCTGGAATCGTTATTTTAAAGTGATCTGCTATCCTAATCATCAGCACAAGTCAACGTTTAAGTTTAATGTCAGCTTGTTAATCAAATTTTTTTCCAACTGTTAAAATAATTTCCAAATAGAAATTGCTCTTTCCGTGTTTTCCTTGAATTTTTATTTGAATTTTTATATGGATTTTTATATGGATTTTTTTTATGAAGTCCCAGAAAATTAATTTTGTAAAACCGATGTCTCCCCCACGTCAGACTTATATTTTATTGTTAATTAAATCGCAGTGTCACTTCGTACTAACTTTAATGTAAAGAGTGATCACTATTATTTTCCGCTAAATTCTGTAAGAAATTGTACAGTAATTTTAAGTTAGAATGAAATGAAAATAAAATATAAAAAAAAATAAAATAACTAATAAATAAAATTAATATTAGGTTGTACCACATGAAATGTCTCAGTTCTGTCGGAGCTTTGATCGCATTCGCATTGATACGAAAAATTTGCTGTTTCTCTAAGTGTTTCTTAAATCCTGTCAAAATAAGTAAACGCGCGAGATCGCCCAATTCTGAGGGCATGTCCTCAATGTCCTCAGATAAAAAACCTAAATCAGTGCCCAAAATGGTTTTGACCAGGAAAGACTCCAACTACTGGAGTCCTCTGCAATGCTTGCCAGATAGCGATGTTGATAGTGATGATATTGTGTTACCAGCTAAAACTACAAAACTATTTATCCCTCCGATAAAACTGCTGCAAAAATCTAGTGACTTCGTTCATACTCTTATGAAAACTTTAAAGATATGTGATTATTCCATCAAAAAGATGTCGATCGGTATCAAAATTGTATGTGAAAGTATGGTTTCATATCGTTCTTTACTCAATAGACTTAAATCTGAAAATTGCCAATTTTTCACACACGAATTGAAAAGTGAAAAAGCTTTCAAAGTTCTGCTATTTGGTTTAGGTGCATATGATATCAATGAACTAAAAAATGAACTAATACGACTTGGACTTAAATGCAAGGAAATCAAAATGATAACTAGAACATACGAACAATACACTGACATCATTTATCTAGTTTTCCTTGAACGTGGTTCAATCAAACTCAGTGAACTAAAAAAGAATATTCGCGCCATTTTTCATACCCAAATCAATTGGAACTATCAAAGAAAACAAAAGAATAGACCAACACAATGCCGCAACTGTCAAATGTTTGGACACGGTGAACGTAACTGCCACATCAAAACATACTGCTCCACTTGCGCCGGCAATCACAAGACTACTGATTGTAAGAACTCGGGTATATACAAATGTGCGAACTGCAAAGGAAATCATAAGTCCACAGATAGTGCATGCGCTAGCAGAGTTAAGTACATGGAAATGCGGCAAAAAACTGTAACAAAAGTCAATTGTTTGGACTCAAAAAAAAGCAACAACAATATTCCACCGATGACAATGAATGATTTCCCTCCACTATCAACCCATCCTACCAAGCGGATAGCGAAGGAAACCAACAACAACTTCCAGAAAGCTTGGGTGCAACTTCCAGCAACAGCTCCATCTACACGCCAGAGTAATTTGAACGGATTCAACAACAACATCATCAATCACAATGAGGAACTCTTTTCAATAGACGAATTGAATTCGCTCGTACTAGAGATGATTACACAGCTAAGTACATGTAAAACTAAATTAGACCAATTTAGAGTTGTCGCTCAATTAACATCTAAGTTCTTGTATAATGCAAAGTAATTCAAGAAACAAAATTAATATTATAACCTGGAATGCCAGAGCTATATGTAGCAAACATTTTGAATTTGTAAATTTCATGAACACAAACGAAATTGATATTGCTTTAGTTACTGAAACGTGGTTAAAACCAAACGATCGGATATCGACCCCAACTTTTAAATGTTATCGTGTGGATAGAGATAATAGAAGAGGGGGAGGTGTTGCCATTCTGGTTAGGAGATCAATTCAACATGAGCTTCTACCTTGCATTCAAACAAACTACATTGAAAATATAGGGATTGAAGTAACATTGAGAAACAATAAAACGATCAAGATTTATTGTGTCTATTTTCCAGGAAAAATAGTAGGGAACTTTGATAGAGAGGAAAAAAAGCGCAGATTTAAAGTTGAGCTTAGAAAATTTTTCAATATGAACTGCAAATTCTTGATAGGAGGTGATTTAAACTGCCGACACAGGGATTGGGGCTGTGTAAGAGCAAATTCCTGGGGGAATGTTCTGTCGCACCTCTCTATTATGTCACCAATATCTGTAATGTTTCCCACTAGTCCTACATTTGTACCAACCAGTTCTCGTAGTAGTTCCTCTGTAATAGATTTATTTGTAACAAATGTTTCTAGTCTTATCTCGCAACCTGTTGTCTTCAATGATCTTAGTTCCGATCATAATCCAGTTCTCTGTAAGCTTTCTTGGTCGGGTGTAGAAAAAGTGCAATACTTTGCGGATATCAAAAATGCGAATTGGGTAAAATTTCGAAAAGAACTAAAAGAAAAACTTCTAACTATGCCAACAGACATAGAAGCTTTAACAAACAAACGAGACATTGACAATATCCTTCAACAATTTACAGATCACATTAATACTTCAGCAAGTTCTAGTATCCCCCAAAATTGTAAAAAAGTAACTGCGATGAAATTACCGAGCCATATTCTAAATCTTATCAGAATTAGAAATACCCACAGGAGAAATTGGCAAAACTATCGCCTACCAATTTCAAAATCTCTCATAGCATATTTCAATAGATTAATAAGTACGAATATAAAGGCACATCAAAACTCAGAATGGAACAATAAGCTGAAGACCCTCGATAAAGCTGGAAAGCCATTCTGGAATTTAGTCAAAGTAATTAGAAATAAAAACAAGCAAATACCTTTTCTTAAATGCAACACCAATGTCTTTGTTGCGGACAACGAAAAGGCCAATGTATTTTCCCAAAAGTTTTCAGAAAATCACATGGTATCTCAACATATAGACAACGCAAACACTACTACGCTTGTTGAGGGCGCACTAAGTACTTTTAATGAAATTAATTGTAATACTCCTCCAAATGAATTTGTTACTGAGATGGACATCAAATATATTATAAACCGATTGCAGGTAAGAAAAACGAGTGGTATTGACACAATCAAAAATCGTTACCTAAAAGAAATGCCTAAAATTGGAATAAAATTTCTTACATTTTTCATGAATGCCTGTCTTAAGTTGCAATACTTTCCAGATGCCTGGAAACTAGCAAAGGTAGTCCCAATTCCAAAAGCCGGTAGGTCCCCTAATAATCCTGTTAGCTATAGGCCCATTAGTTTGCTTAGCAATTTGAGTAAAATATTCGAAAAAATACTGAAAGATAAAATTGTCAAACATATCGAAGAACAAAAAATATACCCTGATGAGCAATTTGGTTTTAGGCGTAATCATGGTACCTCGCATCAGGCTCTCAGAATATGCAATCTGATAAAGAGTAATCGTGCAATAGGTAAATCAACTGGGATGATTTTGTTGGATATTGAGAAAGCTTTTGACTCCGTTTGGCATGCTGGGCTTATCTACAAAATGATTAATAATAATTTTCCTCCATTTCTTTGTAGAATCGTTCAAAGTTTTGTGTCAAATCGTCGCTTTAAAGTATTTGTTAATAGTAATGCGTCTGATGTAGTCAGTTTTTGTGCAGGTGTGCCCCAAGGCTCAGTGCTTGGTCCTATCCTTTATAATTTGTTTACGTCAGATATTCCAAATCTTCCGCATTGTGAAATTGCTATTTATGCTGACGATATCGCTATACTTTCTTCGCATGAGTTCGGTCTCAACATTGAGATGAACTTAAAAAATGCGATTGGAATATTGCAAAGCTATTTGTCCAAATGGAAAATAAAACTGAACGTGGAAAAAACCCAAGCTATCTTTTTCACCCGAAAAAGAAAGTCTTGTTTTCTTCCAGCAATTCAGTTAAGAATTAATGACCACCTAATAGCATGGAAGCCATTTGTAAAGTACCTGGGTTTTTTTCTTGATCAAAAATTGACATTTAAAAAACACGTTTTTGAAACAATTAACAAAGTAAACAAAGCAATACAAATGTTATATCCCTTTATTAATAGAAAATCAACACTTTCAAATGATAACAAAAGAATAATTTACAAAACGATTTTCCAACCTATATTATTGTACGGTTGTATGGTGTGGGGTAATTGCGCTAAGTGCTACATTAGAAAGCTTCAAATATCTCAAAATAGAGTTTTAAAAATGATGCTTAATCTCCCCTGGCATTACTCCACAACAGATTTACATGATAGAGCTAATGTTGAATTGATCTCTTCTAGAATATGCAAGTTAAGTGACTCGTTCAGGCTAAGATGTAATATTTGTGAAAATCCTCTTGTAAATCAACTCAATTAATCGTGTCACAATTCTTTTGTGTTTATTAAATATCGATATATGTTTATTACGACTTCCCATTAATTTACATGTTTGTATTTTGCTTATTAAATATATTTAATTGATTGTAACAAAGCTTCTGTTACATTTATTTGCTTATGAATTATGTAATTATATATCTGTATATATCTATGTCTGTGCATAACGTAATTTATAATTTATTTATTTATCCATTGTATACTATTTATTTATTGACATATAATGTCCTTTTTTCTGTTTCTTTGCTATTTTGTTTATTTATTTATTTATTTATATATTTGTCATTTACTTATTTATTTATTTATTTACTTATCTATTTATTTTGTTAGTTTTTACATTTTATATATATTTATATATTTATTTATTATTATTATTATTTTTTTTTTTTTTTTGCTTTGATTTGAGGTTTTTTTCATGATTTTCCTCAATATTTATTAATTATTTTTTCCATATTGTTTATACGTTAAATAAGTTTATACATAATGATACAGTTGAAAGACAAAATATGTCGAATCTCTGAAAATTGTACAATGCAAATTGAGCGACCACATACTGTTATTTCATGAAACAATAAAAAAAAAAAAAAAAAAAAAAAAAAAAAAAAAAAAAATAACATGAAATGTCGATTTCCGCTCAGTCGGAAATAAGAAGTTCTTTAGTGAACATCTGTCCCAGAACGTTAAATTTTCTTTTTTTGTAAAATAAAGTGGGCGTTCTCTTAGACAGATTCGTATTAGGAATCACAAACAGGCGCATTAAAGAGAAGCCGTTTTCACATGTGACTGACCTAACCTTCGACAAATCAGTGCAGTTGGCACTTAAGACTGAAACAGCGAGGGAAGCAACGAACAACAAATGATTTGTAAAACAGAACCTGTTTGCAAACGCAAAACAGTCAACCATGATCATCAATACCGTGCTCCCCGAAATTCGACACCAGTTTGTTATTGCTGTGGTACGCAGGTACACAAATCATCAACCTGTAAGTATAGGAACTTTAAGTGTAATAAGTACGGACAATTTGGTCGCTTACAAAAAATATGTAAAAGTTCTGTGAAGGCGAAGTCAAAAAATAATATTGTAAAGCAAAACTACATTAATTTGGAAGAGAAAGTGGATAAATTGTTTGCCAGAAATGCAAAAAATAGTGTTGATCCTATTTTAGGATAGATACTAGAAAAGCAGAATCAGCAGATTGAAACTTATGGTAAAAAAGGTGTTAGGACTTGTGGCTTAAACAATTAAACTATTTTTTATAATTTTATTCTCTATTCAAAGCAAAAAGAAAAATGCAGTTCACGAACATGTGTAAGTTCTTTACCCAGAGGGAATTTTAGCCTAATTTGTATAATTTTCCATATGTCGATCTTTCATTTTTAATATCATAGATCGTAAACGAATAATATAAAAGCATGTGCAATTTTTGGTTATCCCTCTTTGCTAACATTCTTCAGTTCTACTCGTATCTGGCCAATCGTACATCTAACACTTTTTATAGTGGCTACAGCAAAAGGAAAATTACAAAAATTGTTTCAACGATAAGTTCTAAATACTGCCAGTATTTTGAAATTTGTTTTTTTGTCATTCTCTTAGCAGACTGACAAAAAAGCCAAAACTGATACTAGCGCTCCGCTAAGGTTCATCAAAAACAATAAAAGAAAAGAATTTAAATAAGACATTACATGCAAAGACAAATTACTTACAACTATTTTATTACATACATCCACATAAATGTGCATATGTACATACCTACAATGCGTCAGATCAACTGTATCATACCACCTCACACCAATAAAAAAAGCTGCTCCAGGAGCAACAGTGCATCATAATAACAGCAAATAACAGGACAAAGTAGAGGACCAGCAACCTTCTCCAGCATACCATCAGTATCAAGATTGTGTTTCCCTTTTTTATGAACAAATTTATAGTGTTATTTTCATATCAAGATCGTGTTATATTTATAATAGTACAGTACCGTCAGCACGCTCACAGTACTGTTAACACAATGTAACTGTTATTCTAAATTTAGTAACCTAATCCATTCGCAACATCTTAAATTTAATATGAAATCTATACATACATACATATATAGTGTACATGTATATTTAATTTATAAATACGAATAGTTCTAAAGATAAATATATATATGTATGTATACATAAATTAACTCGTAAAGCCAAACAAAGTGAATACTTAAAACAATTCATGACGTAAAAACAAAAACTACATATCAAGATCGAAAGACAGCGGAATATTGTGTACAATCTTCAGCTCGAGACATCAAAATTATTAAAACGTGAGTACTTATTCTTATTTCCATATCCTTTCTTTGGCTTCTTATAAATTTTATAAAGAATTATTCCTTTTCAAATTTTCATTTTCATTTAATTACCTATGGTTATTTTATACTTATCTTAAATGCTTTTTCTGTTATGTATGTATCTACATATGCCTGTACAGATTGAATTTTTTTTGTCTCCACTATAAGTTAAACGCGATATTTTCTTTTTTTTTCCAACATACATACGTAAAAATAAATTATCTATGATTTCATATCTTGCAATAAAAATAATTGAATTACTTCATGCTGTTTTCTACTCGTAAAATATATAATAATAAATAGTTCATAAAATGGAATAAAAAATTAGTATTAATTGCTAAGTGAAACAATTTAGTTATGTCTTAATAACAGTGAAAATCGTTGAGTGGATTGTTTAGGGGCAGTGTGTCAGTGTCGCGCAAGGGACGTTTCCCAGTAACATATTGTGAAAATGGGTATAGTCATGGTGCAAGTCTTACTTGCAAGGGGAGGGTTTTCTCAGACGTCACAAACACTTTTAACCTCACCTTAGATCATGTACTTATTTTCGTATAATCTTATTCTTATCCCGGTATTTAGACTTCTGTGTCGAGCTACCTGTTTTTTTTATTTTTTTTTTTAGTATTTTCCCTTCAACATGGCACGAATTTTTTTGTAGTGAAGAAAGAACTGCAGCAAGATCCCAACCCTCCGACGAGCTGAGCCCGTGCAATCGCAAGCATGCCAACTGCTGCACAAACGCAAGGATCATATCCCATCTACGATACTTTCCTCCTCCTCGCCACAGACTTTTAACATAGGCGATGCAGTTTGGCTAAGGATGTACAAAAACAATAAAAAATATTGGATTAAGGGATATATTGTCAGAGTTTTAGGACAAAACACATATTGTATTAGTCATGAAAATACTAATGTCACTTGGAAGCGGCATATAGATCAGTTAAGACCGACATTGATAGTTTCACGGACTGGGGATTTAACCAAAAAGATAATCATACTAATAGGTATCCAACGAATGAAGACGTGTGCTTAGATGTGTTAGAATCCGATCAACACTTACAAACTGCAGAGTCTAACGATACAAACAATTTTCACAACAGAGCATCAGGCGAACCAGAATTTGACTTAAATACGCGTGATAAGGCTTCTACTACACAGTCAGGATCATATCGTGAAGTAACAACTATCACTAATTCTGATCGTGATGTTGAGGCGCAAAAGCAAAAGGAAGGGGAGGAAAGTTGTAGAGTATGAAGTTATTCAGTATAGCCTTATCTCATTGAAGTTAGTAGCATTGAATTCTACGCAAGGCATTTATGAATTTGACATACCATATGACAAACACTTCTTCCTCATTCTCCGTTTGTTTTTTGTAATTTAATTTTGTAATCTGAATAAATCTAAATAATCGTTAAAAGAAAGTGTATAATTTCAAGAATCAAAGAAGACTCAACAATAATTATGGCATAAATGGTGAGACGGAACAACCCCCAAAGAGCTACAAATGAAAAAAGTGCGAATCGATGCAACACCGAAATTTGTGCTTCGAAGCCCGGCGGTGAACATTTATACGACCCTTTTTAATAATGGCATCTATCCATCGCATTGTAGAATAGTCCAACATGTCCTTTACGACGAATATTCGGCAGATAAGTCCTCTCGATAAAAGTCGTGTATCGCCGGGAAGCTTAATCAAGGACGGCATAAATAAAAAGAAAACATTTTCGCGAGATCTACTATTGTAGAATGTACAAAATCAGCTAGTTGGCCTAGTTGATCGTCTTTAATCAGCAAAATTCCAATAGCTTACCCAAAGCTTTGTGATCCTAAAAAGCTTACATAGTTTCCTGTGCAAACGCCTTCGACAATTTAGTATAAAATATGTTAACAGCTCCACATCCATTTGCTCCTAAGTACTGGTCTGGGTGGTTTGTAGGAAACTCTCCTCGTAGGTACCAGCTGGTAATGACCACTGCCGGAAAGCACCGGAAAAGTCTACATCCCCTACAGTTAATAAAAGCACGGGACAAATTGCTCGCAAGCAACTATCGGATAAAAAGGTAAGACACATCGCCAGTGAAATAGATAGTCAAAGATGACATCCAAGTTGAGGTTACGGATGAGCTGCCAAAAGTGGCAACTTTGTAGGGACAGATAGAAAGATAGAAGATAAACTCTCTCAAATGGTTCTAGACCATCTGCAGGAAAATCAGGATGAATCGTTAGCCTGTTTCAGGGTCATGGGAGGGCTTGAGATTAAAGCTTTTACCAGCAATTGAGATCCATAGAAGACCTAAGGTCCACAAAGGCAGACACGGAACTAGTCCATTGTACTCTTTGTAAGTTACTTTTAATTGAATCTTTCAGTGTTTCGAAGAAAGCCAGTAAGAGCTTCAGAGGTAAAGTGCCTACAGTATCAGCACCCACCAAGTCAACTTCGAGTACTTGCAGCCTGATTCGAGCGTAAGTCAGACATTAACAGAGGTGTCGTCATCACTTTCACAGCAAGCGTCGCAGGATGTTGCATCATTTATGCCCAGCACATTTAAGTACTTAGCAAAAGTCCAATTAAATTACTAATTTGGTCTCCCCATTAAATGTTGGAGCGAAATAACCACTGAACCCAAAAGCCTTTCTCTCTTTCCGTCCCATTTTCCTAAAAACTTAACACGTGCTCATTTGCCCATTTGAGTGTTAAGTTCTTTACAAAAAAAAAAAAAGCAAAAAAAAAAAACAGATTTTGGCCGAAACAAGTCTTGGGCACGGGGAAAGTCTATTTCGTATTTTTTTCCACAGCAAGAATTCTGGCATCATTACATCAGACTGAATAGCCATAGGACGAGAATCATACTCGTAAGATAGTCGGCGTGCAAGGTTATCGGTGCGTGTCGTACCATAGACGAAAGATGACTTTCATCAATGCGTCTAAAGCGGAGCCATGTGTGGTAGGGAAATCCCCATGCAGCCGGTACCAACAATTTTTTTTATTCTGGGGAAATGACGTATTTTCGTGAGAGTTTATTCCACCAGACAACCGACGCATAGGATATAATTCGCCTTATCATAGACGTGTAGATCCAGAAGACCATTCCGGTGACAGGTCCCATGTCTTGCCTATAGCTCCTTTGCACTGCCAGAAGGCCAACAGCGCCCGCGAGGCTTTCACCATAGCATTTTAGTCCATAGAGTTTGTTATCCAGGATGACCCCCAAATATATACTTTGGAGAATTGAATGGTGATGCGTTTAAGAACCAGAAAAATCAGACCAGACAGCTTCCTTCTTTTCGTAAAGAGAACAACCTCAGTTTCGAGAGGATTGATTGAAAGCCCATTTCTTGTGCGCCAATCATCGATCATGTCTAGAGCTGTCTGCTCTTTGGAGCTAGACATCAGCGTATATTTGTGCATAGACGTCATAACTATTGAGCGCTTTGCGCAGTGAGTCGACCAACGTGCATATACACGCATTTGGTTACCCAATATGCCCTCGATCACTACGTCAAGCTACTTAACAAGCCGATATCATTGGACGTCAAAGCTGAACAATCGCAAAAAACAGCATGAAGAATGTTTAGATTTTCTGTAGAAGGTCGAACCTCGATTACACTTTGTTTATTACAAAATAAAGGTTTACAAATTTTCAAGCCCAAACGGCACAGAGGATTCCAGCGACACTAAAATATGTTGGAAGGAATGAGAGTTCAAGCGGAAACCCTCAATAAATGATGATCCTAACGATATTGCAATTTGACATGAGAAAACAGTGATGTGCTTCGGTTAAATTGCATGCTCTCCTCAAAGTGCCGGATAAGTAATTCACTCCCTAAACTCTGCTGGGTGGTTCTAGGAAGCAATCCATTAGCAGGGATAAATAGAACTAACACTCGCCGACAACTAGGTACATGAGATCTGTAGCAGAATGGCACTACAAGTGCTAATTAAGTTTTTCTACTAGAAGCCGTCACTCCTACCGAACTACTTAGCTACCGAACTGAGTACCATAATACGAACGCCAAAACTTTCGTGCATCTTGACCAATCTCCTGCGCTTCTGGGATTCGACGCTTTTCTGCACTAAGCATTTTACTTAGATGCAGGAAAATAACGGGTGTCCGGATAGCAATGATTTCCAATTGCTATATTTCAGCACTATTCTACATATATTGGCATGCACGTAGCTTCAAAATAAAGCCTGAATCAATTATCAATATCTCACATTGTTGTTGTTTTATTTAAATTTTTCTCCCATCGTTCTTATCTGGTCACCATATACTCGTAGCTACGTGAACTCTTTAAAAAGTGGTCGGGCATGTGATATATTTTAATACGGTTTAAAATAGGACTGTTGGAAGGTTAGAGAGGCCGAACATTAAGGTATTAATGGAAATGATAAACTTAAGCTTACATTAGTTCTAAAATTTTTCGGACAGTAATCCATTGATCTCAGCTTTTACCATGCAAACAGGTTCACGCTAAAGTGATACACCTGCAATTGTCTATTTCTTCATAATCAATTTTTTTCGAAACCATCACAAAGGCAATGTAGAATGGGAGAGTACATCTCATATAGAGTCGGCAAAACCACTTATGTACCCTCTTGTGGTTGGTATTCGAAATAACAAGGGCCAGAGAAGTATTTTTAAAATTTTAATTGAAATCCGTATAAAAACTCGTTGCATACTTGTGTATCCTTTAAAATGATCAAAGTCCTCAACATACAACTGGGGTACACTAAACTTTCAGTACACTCTCAAGTGTAAACAAACTGGCTCTTACTGCAAACCTCTGCATATACAAGTTGTCTGCACACTTGAGTGCAATCGAGTTCGACAAAAAATATTGACACTACAAATTTGCACTTGAAATCGTTCGATTGGGTATAGAACACCAACTCATCCTAGTCCCGGTATCTGTTGGTCTGCATTTCAATAATATAACCCTAGATCGGGGGTGGTTAAAGTGGGTAAAAAAAAAAAATGAAAAACACACATCCTTCTCCGACAAATATCGAGATGTATATTTCCAAAAAACCACTTCAAGTCTATAATTCAGCAATTGGTTAGCTTTCACTGACAAACGACACGTTCCCAGAGAGTATTTACACATTCGAAATCGTCCTGAAGCCCCACTGGGTTCGCAATGCCTTCCCAACGAAGTATGATACTAATTTTTTGTTTTCTGTTTTTAATAATTTGGTTTCAGATCACGTGCCAACAATATGTGTAGTCCTGGTTGTGTAGGACCACTCAAGGACTTAGTATCCTAGCACGAATGCCACCATGTTTCAGCTTCTGGAAAAAGCGGCCTGCTCGTCTGTATGCCTGACTGCCTCCCAACCAGCCAACCAGCAGGATGGCATTTTATTTTCTCTCGCTGCCTAATACTTTATGGCAGTTCCGACTCGTAAAACAATTCCCGTTGATAGCATATCCTGTTTGCAGCATGCTTTTGAGATATATGTGTGCTGTTGTTAACCTGGGTGCTTTGCAGAGTTTATTTTACTATTTCTCAAAAATTTAACATCACTCGCGCAATGGTGAGATATGTTTTGCATGATATGCTCCCTTCATTAGGATTTCGCTAAAAATTTATTTTAATTTCAAATTACGAGTTGCTCGTAAAGAAAAGGGATATGCTAGAACCTATGATTGCAAACTGCGAGCAGGAGGGGAAGAATTTTTTTTTTATAATTCGACTTGCGTTGCAATCCTTGAAGAGAGGGCGCGTAAACGGAGTTTACGATTTCAATTAAGAATCGCTGAGTTGTGTTTATTACGTGGGTCATTTATCGTACACTGGTTCCACTTAAAGAAGTCTCCCGTTGATATCGCATTATATTTTACAAAAGGGATACGAAATACTCTTGCTGAGCTCGAAATTGTCCGTTCGTTTTAGCTTATATCTGTGCATAGGCGGTGTTCATTTGGCTAATTTTACTCGGTTAATTTGTCGTTATGACCCAATTGCACGCTAAATTTTTTAAATGTAATATTCCGAAGCTGTTAAGCGATTCATTGTCATATGAAATGGCTTGCCGGGATGGCCGTACTGGTTTCTACACACTGCTGCAATAAAAACAGCAATAAAAGGATATTAATCGGTATATAAACTGTTCATTATAAACTAGTACTCTCTTCAACAGCTTATACTAGGCTGTAGGCAGCACATTAAAATATTTATAGAAAATCTCGCAGTGTTCGACAGTTAAGCCTTACTAGAAAAGTTCAATACCAAAATCGTTTCAAGGGGTATTCGAAGAGAACAATCCACATGGACTGTATGAAGAACAGTACTAGAGTGAATTATTGGACCGAGACAAGGCCCTATTTGACTAAAAAAAGTGCTGCTCCACCCCAACAACGTACCAGATAACTAATTCGGAATCACCGTGGCCAAAGTGGATGAATTATGCTACAAATTGCTGCCGTATCCAACATGCTCGCCCGACCTGGTTCTCTACGATTATTTTGCGCTCCAAAACATGAGGACATGGACTGCATGAAAAACTCAGCTTGAACAGTAAGATCATCGTCAAGACGGATGTTAAAGAGCTTAACACAACATATTTTTTAGATAGCTTAAAAAAAATGTCAACATTTTAATAAGTGTTATTCTGTTACAAAATAGTGCTAAACTTCCGCAACATTTTACCGACCACATTCTAACTCCATGTGAAATAACGTCATCGCGGATGTAACCAAAGGTATTCAAATCTGTTGCGCTTCGGGACTATGACATTTTCTCTTTAAACTTTGGAGTTGGGTTCGAGTTTTCGAAAAAGCGGCGATATATTGGATTGTTCAAAAAGTCATTGCTTTTTTTTGCAAAGCTGACTTTGCCTACATTTATTTGTATCTGAGCGTAACATATATGTCAAATGTTTGCCTGCGTTTTATTATTGGCACTTAACCGAAGAACAAGGGAAATGTTTGCGCAATTCGATAGAATTTTGTACTTGCAGTTGTGGTTCGAACATGGAGAATTTTGTAGACCAATTTCGTTATATTTTGCGAACAAGAAAGCAACTGAAGTAAGAGAAGAGTTGAACTTACAGTATAAATGTCATCGAAAATGGACAGTGCAAGAACTGGTTCGCCCGATTCCGTGATGGTGATTTTTGAGTTGAAGGCCCTCATCGCTCTGGGAAGCCTTCCGAGATTGACGAAACTGAAATCAATACATTGGTGCAAACACATAAGTAGTCAGTGGTTTGGGAGCTTGCTACCGTTCTAAAAGTGTCCACTTGAAGCATTGATGGCCATTTGAATTGGCTTGGCTTCGTAAAGAAGCTCGATATTTGGGTACCGCATGAGTTGAATGAAATTCATCTGACGATCAACTCACCAAACGCGAATAAAACAATCCGTTCTTGAAGCGCATGATCGCGCGCGACGAAAAATGGATTGTCTACAACAATGTCAGCCGAAAAAAAGTTGGAGCGGGCGAGATGAAGCATCGGAAAGGCAAGCAAAGGCGAACGTCCACCAAAAGAAGGTGATGCTGTAAATATGGAGGGTTGGAAGTGCTGCGTTTCCGTCTTTCAATGAAAAGAAAGGCCCTTGGGCCATATAAAAACCATATATCATCTATGGGAAAATTATCAACGAGCCGTTAGAGAAGGTGCTTTTGATGTGATTGGTTTTCTGAAAATTCTTGTTTGACGATGAACGAAGGAATGAACATGCAGGAAAACAAGAAGAATAAACAGCCACATTGAAGGACGAAAGCTGTTACTAAGCCCTATGAGCAAAAGAAAATGATGATGAACATAATCTTCTTGGAAACAAAAAAATAGAGCGCGAGTAGCGCTTAATGGCTACAAAGGCGAAATGGAAGCCTGGAAAGATGAACATGAGCAACTAATAGTAGAGTCGTAATTAGTATTATACCACCGCCTGGCAGAAAGTAGCAATATCGAAGTCTAATAACGCTGCTGGCGCAAATGGATTGCCTAATGAGCTATATAAAACTAAAGATGACCTATTTGGGAACACGCATCATCTCATTTGTAACACATGGAAAGAAGACCTTTCTGACTTGGCCAACTATGGGGGAATAAGTCTATAAAGAATCGCCTATAAGACCTTTCCTGTCGGTTTTGTGAGCATTTGAAACACTTCATGAACTATCTAGTTACTCCATACCAGTGCGGTTTCAGGCCAAGAAAGAATCAAATATTCATACTACGGCGGATTTTCGTAAAAAACGGGGAAACTCAGAACGACACTCACCATCTATTTGCTCGCATAGGGATGAGCTGTTACAACGCCATGTCTAGTTTTGATGTCCCTGCCAAACTCATTAGGATGAGCTGTTACAACGCCATGTCTAGTTTTGATGTCCCTGCCAAACTCATTAGGTTGTGCAAGATGACGAGAGGAGAATACTTCGTGTGGAAGGAGACAACTTGAAGTACGGCACTAGAGGCAGCTGTCGCTAGATCGTGCTAACTGGGAAAGCTAGCTGGTTAAGGCCCAGGTAAGGAAAGGATACTGTTACATCATAGATTTTTATTTTTATTGTTATCTCCAACCTCTTTCCACTATGCATTTAACTTTGATATAAACGCCATCGTACATATCGTGCACCATCCCTATACAGGGTGTTCCAAATACAAATTTATTTTCAAAAATAAAATAAAATAAGCCAAAATCAACTATTATATTTTCGGTATACTATGGCTTTATTAGAAAGAAGAACTAACGCCCCTATTAGTCATGGAATACGATCTCATTCATGTGAATGAGTCGGACGGCCTCGCAGTAGTGCATCCTGTCAACCCAATTTTCCAAGACTTTATTGACTGTTTCTGGCTCTATCTCACGAATGGCTAAGACGATATTCGTTTTAAAAGCTTGAATAGGGTCAAATCGCATCTTCGAGGCCTCCAATTGATATCGCCAAGACGGCTGATAACACATTTACCAAACTTAGCGCGGAAAGGATCGATTGCTTGCCACAAAATGTAATGATCATGGCCCGCCATTGACCGAAATGGCATTCCCAACAGCAATTTCGAAATAAAATTAACCAATGATACCACCACTTAAAAATCCGCACTAAACTGTTATTCTCTGCAGATGCATCTCGTATGGGTTTTCCGATCCCAATATGCAGCAATTTTGTTTTTTAACATAGCCGCCGAAATGAAAACACGCCTCGTCAGGTGTGTGCTTCATTACCGCCAAAACTTGTTTTCGATAAACGCACAGTTTGAGCAAACACTCACTTTTGATATAAGATTGCAACATATCCAAACGTTAATTTTCATTCTGCGGAGACATGATATTAACTGGCAATCAAGATTTCGAACGGGAAAGAGCTGTCAGTGTCAAAATAACATAGAATTCATGGAAACTTGTATTTGGAAAACTCGTTATACGTTTATATTCATTTTGAGATCTTGCCGCTGTTCATAAAAGACCTCTACGAACTCCATTGAAAGCTTTCAACAATTCGATGATGACGATATGCAAACCTTTCGAAGCTTCGCGAAGCCTGCAGAATTGTCTAGAAATAGATCATATATTTTCTTCGTATACGACATCAGTTTTCCCAGTCAGTATTTGTTGCAATTTCTCGTGTCGCTTTTGCTTTATGCAGTAGGACAGGAAATCCCTCCCTCCACTGGTTAGACATCCGATCAGCACTCATCATTTTATTAAATAAATACCCGAACTATTTAAGTCCAAGATTAAAGTAACCCATATTTAACTCGACTTTACCGCACCCAGTAACCTCGGCTTCCGCCAAATCTGCAGTTTCATTTTCGAGGGCGACAGTGTAATGTAAAAGGGTTAAGTATTCTTTCCATTTATTTCAAAATTCATTTTTCCCCATTTGCAAGGGTCCCTGCTCGTCCTCAATATTTTTTCTTCGTTATGCCGCGACCTCAGAAATATTCGTAGTAGTTCATTTGCAGTTACTTCCATGTTGTACTTCTTCTATTTCTTGTCATCTGGTCAACCAGATGGGAGGTTATTGCACGCGGCTATTGCACGTGATCTGGCTTTCATTTTCATGGTCTCTATTTTGGAACATTTGTATCTGTTTTGTTATTTCCCATGTATAATATTTTGTCCACCCTTAAGAAACTGGCCTCTCTTTAATGATTTCTTTTGAAATTTAAAATAACGAGTAGAGTTTTTGCACTATTCTTACATTCATTGCACGCTGAGTACTTCCTATTTATTTATGGCAATTTGAAAATATGTTATTATGAAAAATTTAGCGCCCAGAACCGACCTCATTCCCTATTTGTATTGCGCAAGTTTATTTTTTCCACAATACCGATTTTCGTTGGTTTTTCTCTAGTTTTTTTATGAAAAAATCTGCTGGCAAAAGTCAGTGCTGACTTACAAGCTCACCCAAGATTACTTTAAAATATTTTACTCGTCATTTCACGTTATTCTAAGATTCTAATCCAAGAGTTTATTCGTCATGCCCTTTATTTCAACCTCTTGATTTCTGGCAAAACAGGTCCAAACAGACGATATAGTATTCTGTGGCTAGCACGATGACGTAAAATAAGTAAAGTCACCAGGTTGATATCAGTTGAGGCAGGTTAATGTCTACTCCAATTACACAATATACAAACACCTTCTGCAGTCTTTTTCTTTTTATGTAAACTTAAATCACGCAAGATTACAGGTTTTGAATTTCGATTAAAAGATCTTATCACGATTTCCTCTTCGTTCGTTCTTACTTTCAGTTTTAAGGGTGTTAACCTTATCTTACCTAGTCTTGCGATAAAAATCCTCTTGCCAGACAGATCTGCACATGATTTTGGAAGTGGGTACAAGGACTTAAAGTAGATATTATACTTATTGTCTTGCGTAGGCAGTTGACAAATATCCACTATAATAAAAAAACAAGGCAGGACATCACCTAGTAGTAGCCCCTGTTTATCCACAATCAAACTTTTACTATAACCGGAAATAGAGGTTTGAACCACCAATAGTTCATACATGCCAAGTTTTTGAGCCGAATTACAAATGTCAAATTTTTTTCTGGAACTCACTGTTTTATGAAAGGGATCAAACGCATCGACATTGACGTGCTTCGAAGAATAGGACTTGGTCCTCATCTAGCGCATATAGCCACGATATTTACGTAGTCTCATGACAAGAATTTAAAACTACAACTTATACCCACTAGATTGTGTTTCGCTTAAGCCCTGTGGTAATAGAAATGTCTTCCATTTTCAAAATCAATTAAATATTAGTATTTTCCAATCAGTTTTTAGCAGTTGCTTAACATATAATTAAAATGAACTCTTTAACAACTCTCAACCAACTCGATTAAATGTGCTTCTATCTCTTTTAATTTAGCAGAGCTGGAAGCCACTTTAAGCCCTCGCCTAATTGAATTTCGATCAGTTTCAGTTATGTTAATTGTAAGCGTGCACCACGTACTCGCCCCTCAACACTGGTCATCCAAAATTTAACCTAATAACACACGAAGTCTTTATACACCCACAGACATACAAGGTATTTGACCATGTGTCTGGTAATCACTAATTTCGCCTCGACTATCTCCATGACAGCATAAATTTGTCCTAATGACCGTATAAAAATATTTTGCTTGCTGTTCCTAATCCACACGCAAGGTGAGCATCACATGCGATGCTGCTACAGATAGTTCTACCAATTACACTCGTATCGGTGGTAACCAAAAACCACAAACTATCGAAAACACACACGTGTACAGGTTGGCATATCTAAAGGACCTCACCTTGTTCCTGGGCAGAAAAACAAAACAAAAAAAAGAGACCATTGACGACGACAACTACCCGATGATAATTTTTACTACATAAAAGATTTATAACGGATTACGGCCAAAGGTAATCGTGTCGTTAATATCCAGAATCGCTCTACAACCAGCCAGGTAGATAATTGCCATAAAGCACAGAGTATCCGTACCATCCAATCTTCTTCGTCCTTTTCGTACCAGCTACCATCTCTTGGATCCATTTGGTTCAGCTTCCGATTCATATCCAGTTCCAGCCTCAGGCGCAATCAATAAAGCACGGATGGACCGAAACTACTTTCACAAACCTTCCTTTGCATCCTCCCTCAGGTTATCATCATTGCCGAAAAGCAAACAAAAGGACAGAACACAAAAATCAACCGAAAAAGGATTCTAGGACTCCGCAATTATAAGTTCTTTTACTTTCCCATCCACTCTTGGCCAAAACACTCTGCCAGATTTTGAAAACACCTGTGGTTCGCAAACACAGTCTATGGGGGTACGGGCATAGAACACTTTTTGGATGAGTTGCCAACAGTGATAGTGATACATTGTACGTATACCAACCACCATCAGCATCATCTTCCCACACCTCCGTTTTTGGTTTAAAATCAACCCTTTTCTTTACGAGGCCACTATGGGCGAAGAAACTTTTGGAATGAATTAATGACCGGGCTGGGCTATATATCTGTAAGTGGTCGGCAGAGCGAGACAACACCAATAGCTCAGCGTGAGATGAGCATCCCACCATTGGGTGCCTTTTTGTTTGTTTTCTTGTTGTTTTTTTTTTGGAGCGGAGTCGAATATCTGAAACTCCTCGCTAAGCACCTGCTAACCCATTAAAGTTGAGAAGCTACAAAAACCCCTGGCTAAACTTCAGGGGGTGTACTGGCACAGAAAGGCTGGTGATGGTTGATTACATCACTTTAAATGGCCTTCCGAGAGGGTGGATTAATTTTTAATTTTTATCCAGAAAATTTGCTCAATCCTGTTCTACTCATAGTAAGTTGTTAATGGGGTAAGTTAACCGTAATTTTGTGGGTTCTTACATTTCCTTCAACGGGTGATTCAGAGGCTGTTTCTAGCTATTCCAAGTCAAATGGCGTTGTGTGGTCGATTGAAAAGAAAATGCGTGAGAGTTTAACCCTTTTGTGAGTGCCATCACTGATTCTTTGGGGCAAAAACTTGACGCATCTTTTTCGAATTTACTGTTATTAAGGGTGAATATTACCAACACAATCACCCACTAAAGGAGTTGTTAAATGAGCACAGTTGCTTGCGGCAAAAGACAATGGAACGCATTTGCAAATTGTTATGCAGGATGATATTCATTAAATTTAAGCACTCGCCACTGAAAGAGTGCTAAGGAATATTGGGCTTAACAACTCAAATAACGGCATTTTTAGTAGGTAACATTTTTTGACTTTAAATGTTTGTCTACCATCAGTCCTATGGCATTGGTCGTAGCTTTGAAGTTGATTTAATTTTGTTGTGGTTATGGGGTAAGAGTTGAACGTGTGGTGTTTGATCGGGGGGGTCTCTGCATGACGAAATACTAAATTGGGTGTTTTTTGTTTCTAAGCAAACTAGAGCATTCATTTGCCTTGAAGGTTTCTTGCTCAAAAATTCAGATCTTGAGGAGAACTTAAACCGCATACCTTACTATTCATGCCACCTACAATTACACGATTTCTTGGTGTTGACAAAACATATAATGTTATTATAATGTTATTATAATGACACTTATTGACGTTAAGCTCAAGAAAATTCTTCTGACACCAAGTACAAAACCTGTCTAGATCTTGCTGCAGAAGTAGGCTGTCTGAGGAAGATGATATATATCTAAATATTTTCATATCATCTGCGTAAACAGATATGTATGAATTTTTAATGATACAAGCAACATCATTAATGGTCAGAATAAATAATAAGGGACTAATATCGCCTTTTCTACCTTTTTTATGTAGGGGAATAATAAACGACCTTTTCCAGGTTGATGGAAATAATCCCTGGGTGATAGAAAGCTGAAAGAGAGCTGTAAGAGGTTGGGCTAGATGCATTTGACATTTCTTTAAAAATATAGGGGGAAGATCATCAGGTCCAGCAGAATAATCATCTTTGAGATTTATTATTTTATCTTTAACTTGCTCTAAAGTTATAGACACCGATTCCAAAGTTGTTTGTGGGCAGCTGTTTAAGTAGGAAAAGTAAGAATGGTCTGGCTCTTGGGAATGGATGGCGAACGCTTGGCCAAAAAAGATTGCGAAGAGATTTGCAATAATTTTGGGATCGCCCGAGGACCTATCAAGAAAATTTAGTAATGATGGATAGTTATCCGATTTGCTTTTAGTTTTGATGAACTGAAAGAATCTTTTGGGGTCGGAAATGAGTGTGTGGTCCATTCGGTTTAAATAGTTGTTATAGAGAGTTTGGCAAAGTACAGAGAAATTAATTTGGGCAGACTGGTAGTAGAAGAAATCGGTGTCGGAACGCGATTTTAAGTAAGAATACCAGAGCTTATTTCTCTTGTTACGAAGAGATCGCAGCTCTTTATTATACCAGGGTGGTGACGATGAGGGATTCCTTTTGGGTAAAAAAGGCACACATTGGGAGAGACATTTTAAAATTTCGGTATAAAAGTATGCAAGAGCATCGTTAACCGTAAGGTTAGGGTTATTGTAGAGAAAGTTAAAATTGACCATACTGAGGAGGTTGTTCAGTTTGGCGTAGTTAGACCTATGAAAATTAAAACTGTAAGAATATTCGTAGGAAACGGGATTAAGACCATTGTCATATGTCGGCGTAAGAGAAAGGGTGGTAACTATCCAACTTAGAAAGCAGATGTTTACTTTCTAAAACGACGCAGTTATCTGTATCAGTGGCGAAGCCTAGGTCGAGTTGTCTGCCGATGTTATTGGTGACTCACTTAATTGATATAGAGTCAGTTAGGCAGTCGATGAAAAGATTTTCTTTATCAGAGGTAGGATTTGTTGCAGTATAGTAGCACTGATCAGTCTGAGTCCATAGAAGCTTAGGTAGATTAAAATCACCTAAAAAAATAACAACGTCATTGGGATCAGCAGCATTAAAAATGCAGTCGATTGCATCAACAGCTAGCTGGTAACCTTGAATTGATTGAGAGGGGCGAATATAGCAGCAACAAATATATAGGTTGCGTTTGCAAATAGGAATTCTAGCGCAAACGAATTCGAAGAATGCAGTGGACGATTTTTTAAAGGGTCTAGACTCGAGACGAAAGTGTATAGCTAGAAGTACACCACCTCTTTATCTAGACCATCGTCATGGTGTAAATCGAAGTCTTGGGAAAATAATTCATTATTCTTAATATCAGGGGTGAGATTGGTTTCTGTGAGGGCAAAGATGTCGTATGGCAGAATCTGCGAATTAAGATATATAGCAGAAATCTTAGTTCGTAATCCTCTTACGTTTTGATAATACAGGGACAGATATTTGGGAGGCTTCGGCAAAGAATTGAGTGGTGGGTTAGGAGCGATGGTAGTTTTTGAAACTAGACCGTGTTCTCTGGAGGTGTAGTATGAGCTTGGAGCTAACATGAGACGCAAAAGAAGAGAGATCATTAGCCACGTCATCAGGAGTCATATCTAATTGTTCATGAAAACGTATAAAAAGTTGCCGCAGATCATTATAATTAGTGGGGAGGCCTTCTTGCAGAATGGAAACCATTGCATTGGTTTTCGTTATACCGTCGATACAGACAGAGTGAGGCTTCTCATGTAGGTGGGCGAGATATAAGCGAACATTATCATATAATCTGCGGTCTCTTAAACGAGAGAGAACATATCGGCCATCTTCCCCAGAATCGATAAGGTGCTTGGTTAACTTTGCCTTTGGAAGAAGGATGGGGTCTAAAACAGAAGGTGGTGTGGTATTTGGGTGGGAGTCTAGCTTAGAACATGGGGAGGGATTTAAAATATGGGAGCGAATAAAGTTGGGGTATGCCGTTTTTTTATGAGTGGAATGAGGAGATGTTGGGTTTTGTAAATGACTGGGAGGAGGATCTAGATTGAAAGATACGCGCTTAGGAATTGAGTTGGACGCGGTGGAAGAACGTTTTGTATATACGCGATTGGCAGTATGAATTGAAGGAGGAGTGAAGACAGGAAATGTCCCAACTTTAAAACTCCAATTTGCATCAGGAGTTTGTTTGTTAGGAGTTGGGTTTTTTTTGGAAGAGTTAGGCTTCGGTATAGGGTTAGACTTAAAATTAACATTACTCTGTTTTTTAGATTTAGTGGATTTTGAGGTAAAAGTAGTATCCTTGCGATGTTTGTTGTTTCCTGTATTCGGTTTAATTCTTTCCATAGTTAATCCACCCAGATTGATGACGTCGGAAGCAGGGTTGATAAACATCCATTCATATTTTGACGGGATGCTTACCTTGAAGGTGTTGGTGTAGATCTTACGGCAGTTGCTGACATCTATTTTAAATTTAGATTTGAAGAGACTAGTTAGCCTATTTCGATCGAGGAGTGTACCTCTTATTAAAAAGGCAACTGACTCAGCTTTGTTGAAATTGTTCAACTTTTTTGTTCTCGTGTTCCACTCCGACAGTGTCCATAAGATTCCGAATCTTGAGATTGTGGGTTCAGGAGTTGGTGTAGTAGCATCGTTTATCGAAGAGGGTTGTGGTGGAGGAGAAGATGATCCAGGAGTTACTGGTGGTTCCATAATTGCAGATTCAAGCATCTCAGTAAGAAGCGAGGTGTTGTATGATGCAGTCGGTGGGGGCTGGGATTGCACCGGTATATCTTCGATTTTACTGGAAGTTATCCGGATGTGATCAGCAATTTCGATTAACAGCGCGCGTAATTCGGTTATCTCGTTGCTTAAATCGCTTATTTGGCACATGATGTTTATGAGCAACTGATCATTATTAGGCGGAGAGTGAACGCTGCTTCTGGATGTGCTTTGAAGATGAAAATCGAGGGGCGACCGTAGAGAACTTAAAGAGTCTGTTATTGCGGGGATGTAAGATTTTATTATTGATTTAACACTATGGGATAGAAAATTTTTTGAATCTTCACTAAAGTCATGTTTGTCATTTCGTTTTATTAAATCACTGTTTTGAGCCAACTACATGGATAAGTTTCTAAATTGACTCTTGTTATAGATTGCAGATTGATCGAGTGAAATTGACAAATCTTCAACTGATTTCAAAAGGTCATCATATTTTGTAAATTGGTTTTGCATTGATTTCAAGGCATGATTGTTTTCTGCCGCAAAGTTACTGACCGAATCACTGAGACACTTAATAGCAAGTCATATATGGGACGGAGTGATGTTCAGTCGTTCATAGACCTCCGCGAGGAATAAACGTGTGTTTCGACTTTTGGCAGAGTGGAAAATATAGTAATTTAATAATAAAGATAATTGATTGCATTTCGCTAACTCCGGCGGTAGTCAAGCGGTTAGCGGCGTCGACCGTCAAATTGTGAGACGCGGGTTCAATCAAAGTCTAAGTTTGGAACTTTTTTTTTTTTTTTTTGTTTCTGTTTTTCTTAAATTCTGTGAATAGACTACACAGTGTTATCAGAAAAAACCAATCACGTGATGGATGGTGGAGAGCGTTCCGCTCTTCCCATAACGGGTGTTACAAAAGGCAACAATAATGTTGCCGATTCCGTGGCGAAAGCCATCATAAGGAGAAGGAGGGTGAAAACCACTCCTAATTTAACAAAAATAAAAATAAGTGCTGCTTTAGCAGGTGAAACAACAAAGACAACAGAACAAAACAAAAAACAAATATATGATGGGCTGATGTACTCGTATATCGGTGACGAGATCCAGTATGAGGGGGGCAACAACAACTTTGTCTCTCTAGCGGCATCTGAGTCGGAAGACGAGGATGATATGATAAAAGACATTAGCAGCAGTATACAAAAGCTGCAAGAAAAAATGCTTGCTCTTAAGCAAAAGCAAACTGCACGAGTTACGTCTTGGTAACCCTGGTCACCTAGCAACATAAATGCACTTGTCATCGTCAACCCAGTGTACTCACGTTTTCCTAATTCCTTGTTCTCCTATCTGTTTATGCGTAAAGCATCTTTTTCCTAATTTTTCTTCCACCTATTTGTTTATGCGTCAATGCTAAGCATCAATTGTATCACCCTTTTTATAAATGTACCTACCTATTGTCTATTGCAGTTACCCAAAGCGTATTTTCCTAATTGTCTATTCCCCTATTTGCTTACTCGTTTTGTCCATATGGACCGAAGCGTCTTTTTGTATTCTCTTTTCCCTGATTATTTGTTTGTCCAAGTTCGACAAGTCCCGCTTTTATTTTGCAAGCGTTTCATGTTAAGCTAGGTTTCCACGGAACAAATTGAAGACGACAGTTTTTAGTTTTTAGAAGAACGCCCAAACTACATGTAGTGGCAAAATAAATATAATAAATAAAAATCTTGAACGAAAACTTTTAAATGTGTTTATTTGAAATAAAATATGTATTCAACGTCGTTTAGCATTGCCTCCCAAATATCTCACACAGGCAGAGGGAGCAATTAGAGGTTGAAGGCGCCCAAAAAAAACAACAAGAGCAGAAACAACAACTGCAGCAACAACAAAACCACCAGCAGCAGAAACAACCACTGCATCAGAAAAAACAGCAGCTGAAAAAACAGCAGCAGCAGCAACAACAGCAGCAGAAGAAGAAGAAAGAGAAGGTGCCTCCTATTAACACGTATAAATTAGAGGTGAGTGCAACCAAGGACGTGTGTAGGCTGGTCATTGGTAATAATTCTAACGTTAAGCGATTGGGGAACGATCGCCATGCCATCCACTGTAATACAGTGGAGGGCTACGCGAAAGTGAAAGAGCTCCTAAAGGAAACGACGACGGAGCACTACTCATTCACACCGAAGTGTGAAAAGCGGCAATCGATGCTGCTGAAGGGGTTGGAACCGTCTTCTGATCCTAAGGAGATCCTGGCACTGCTCAAAGAGAAGGAGTGCGAAGGACTCAAGTTTGTGGGGGTAAAGCCGTTTACCACAGCCAGAGCTAGGCGGGAGAAACGGAGTCTGCCGTTCTTCTTGGTGCAGCTCAGTCCCGAAAGCCGTCTGGATAGTCTGAGGAGTATCAATGTCCTAGACTACCAGGTGGTTCACTGGGAAAAATTAAAAAGGAGCCAAGGCGTTATACAATGCGTTCGCTGCCAGAGGTTCGGGCACGCCGCGTCGAACTGCCAAATGCAGCCCCGATGCGTGAAGTTCGCAAAGAACCACAGTTCCAAGGAGTGTGCTCTGGGTAGGGACGGAGCATCCGATAGGACGCAGCTCTCGTGCGTGTTATGTGGGAACGTGGGACACACCGCAAACTATCGGGGTGGAGGCGCGGCAGCAGAAGGTGGAGGTCAAACGTTCACCTGTGAGGTTTCAAACACCAGCCGTCACGTCCCAAATTTTCTACGCCCAAATGGCGTCAGGTAGGGGACTACGGTACAGCAAGCGACTGTTGCGTCTCAGGCGCCAATGCCGAGAACAATCGAAGCTGCACCTAACATTCTGGTCATCTTGCTGGTAATCCAAGGACAGATGGCTCAGCTGCAGGAGCAAGTACAAGAAAAGGCCAAGCCGATGGAACAGATCTATGCACTGCTGCTGGGCCTAACGCAACATATGTCGTAATGGGTACGCACATGGTTGAGCAAACTTTGAAGGTCCTTGCGGTGAATGTTAATTCACTGATTAGGATTGAACGAAGAGCCGCGATGTTTAAATTGCTACAAGACCAAAGTCCTGATGATGGAGGCAGCAGTCATTTACATACCGCTCCACAGTGGAAAGCGGCTATACTTGGCCTCTGTTTATGCACCTGAGGCTTCACAATTTCTTTTATTCATTACAGAGCTCGACACGCTTTTTCGACTTCTGAGGCTGGAATCGGGGGAGAACTATTTTATAATCGGCGGGGATTTCAACGCTAAACACAGAGATTGGTTAAATAATTTGCCAAATACTAGAGGGAACTTACTACTCGATTGGTGGGGTCAGCACGATGTCATGTACAGATTCAGTCTTAAAGTGAAGGATAACCCGCGACCATTGCGGTTTTAGCATAGAAATTACAGTTCCCAATGAAATTGTGGAATTGAAGGAGTTTTTCCAAAGATATTCTTACAACTATAGTAAGACTCGATGGACAAGCTTCTCCGCAACCTTGACTAGAGCGCTCTCCTCGAACACGCTCCACCCACCGTCCAATAGGAATTTGTCAAACAAGGAGATCGGCAATTACCTAAAACAAATGGACGAGACAATTAAACAAAATATAGACACTACAATACCGCGGTATCGACGTACGACTAACGAAGACCTGTTCCGCAATCCTACTATCGACGCACTGCACCGACAGAAAAGTAGACTTCTGACAAGACTTAAAAACTTGTACAGACAGTTAACTGACCGACAAGACCGGGAGATTAGGACACTGAAGTCGTCGATATTCAAACGCTAATAAAAGAAAATTACAGAATTTCTGTAAGTTTGTATTGGAACAACAAGGTTCGGGCTGTACACACCAGCAACCCGAATATGTTTCCGCAAATAAATAAACTATTTCGGAGAAAAAATCAAAACGACCTTCAGTGTCTTAAAATAGCCCAGACAACAGACAACGAACGGTTACTGACAATAGCAGGTATTGATCCAAATGAAGCCGCTGACGATGACGACTTCTTTGTGATCGAGGATACACAGGAGAAGATTGAGGCCATAGGGGCGACTTTCCAGGAAGTATGCAAGGCCACTGATACCATTGGCCCTAATTACGACCTGGACAATCGAGTCTTGGTGCACGACTTCTGCATTCGAAATGAAATAGGGAACTGGCAATCCGAGGGCTCTGGTTTCACCCGGTTTAGCGACGAAAATAATGGGGATCAGTAAAACACTCTTGTACATTCTTAATAATATGCTAACCAATAGACAGTACATCGTGAAGAATGGTGATGTGACTTCTGTTGGAATATTTCAAATTAAAAATGGTCTTCACCAAGGCGCGGTCAATTCTCGGATCCACTCAACATTTATACAAGCGACCTGATAGGTTCACTTCCCCATACTATTGCGTACGCAGACGATGTGATAGCGTACAGAACAGGTTCAAAAATTGAGGTCATTAATACTCTCTTGCAGCGTGACTTCGGTAAGATTAGACGTTTTTGCGATGACTGGAAGTTGAAAATCAACTTTCAGAAGTCGGAAACCACTCTCTCTAGAACGCCGTTGTCTAGAGCCTCTAGGGATACCAGAAAAAATTGGAGAAAGTTCTCGATCATTGGACAACGCGGACAGCCTCTTGCCTGTCGAAATGTAGTCAGATACCTTGGAATCTGGCTAGATCAGTTTCTGTATTTTGGCAAAAATGTAGATGCTGCTCTGGCTAGAGCCAAAGGTGCTTTTGCCCTTACAAAGAGACTGTTTTATAGCAGCCAACTCGATGCGAGGGTAAATGTAATCTGCTACATGGCCCTTATCAGGCCCATGCTTGTATTTGGTTGTCCCGTGTGGTACAATGTACGAGCAAGCTTAATGGAAAAGATTCGGGTGTTTGAGAGGGCTTGTCTTCGCTTGTACAGAACATCAGAATCGGAGTACAAGAAATTTTATCCTAATGAGGTCCTTTACAACAGGGCGAACCTAATACGAGTGGACAACTTCGTAATTAAGCTGACTCGAAGGCGCATTGCAAGACCTCGATGAATAACCTGATATCTGGGGCTCACTACCCCAATTACCTTTACCACGAGAGTGTGCGCTCTGGCGGCTTCGTTCCACCGGAAGCATTCCTCTACCTTGATCAGATAGGGTTGATCCAGGATAGATCAGCGGTCCCGTTAATCGTCCATGTCGCTCGGACAGCTGGGGACAGGCGACTCAACTACAACAGAGACGTCGCACACGGCAGTTTGGATCGTCTCAGGTTCAGTAGGGCGGTGGGAAATCGCGATAAGAGGGATGTCGTTCGGCAGCACCAGCATTTCGGGTGGTTGAATGATGGAGAAGATGTTTCGTCGTTGTTTCCGTCAATTACAGACCAGCCTCACTAATGAGGCAGAGCTGACCAATTTATTTTCTCAGTAAATAGCGATGGCAGCTTACATAGGTTTAGGGTAGCATTTAAGAAACATATTGTTATATGTTGGAGTGTGCTCCCACAACCTCCCTTTAATGCGGAAGTAGAAGCTTTTGAGCCACACTTAATGTTCTAGACAAACAACCAAGTGTGGGTGCTTTTCGAAAACAAGTTGCTCTCCACCTTCATCTTCTGCGAAGATAAAGTTGGAGCGCAGCTTTCCTATAATTTGGAGCATCGGTTAGCAACCAAGCCACGCTTAAGAGAAGCGTGCGCAATTTACCGCTGGTTGTTTGTCTGCTTGTTTTAGCGTTACTAAGCGTCACTTCTGTTCGACCTCGCGCGTGCTTCGGACTACATACTAAATAAGATAAAATGTATTTTTTATAAGGGAATAAAGCACAATATAATTTGGAATTAACTCTCTTCTGTTCTTTATTCAATAACACGATTAAGACCCAACTATCTTAATCGTTACTATATACATATATCAGTGTATACAAAGGTGTATACTGACATATGTATATGATTGTGTATAATGTCTATGTGTGTTTATGTGTGTATTGTGCATTTAGGTTAGGTAGGTTAAGGTTTATTTTAAGTTAGATACTAAGTTTTTATAAAAAATTGTCTATATGTTAAGTTTTTGTAAACAAATTTTTTTCTTAGCCTTAAGTATAGAAAATAAGTATTCCTAAATAAAATATAAATGAAGTCGAAAGACATAGTTATAAGAATTTAGAGTAGGTTAGAGTGCCTGTGTGGGGCCATTAAGTTAGGATAAGATTGTTAAGTAATTTTAAGCTAGCATTTAAACATTTTTTGTTAGTATATAAGAGTTAATGATTAAGTAAATAAAATGCATTTAAAACTAAAACTAACTAAACGGAGTGATGTCCTTGCACTCATCACAATAAAACAAAAAGTTGTTTTTAAAATCTTCGAGCTACGTGATGGATCTTTTACTCAAGCCAATGCAAAGGGCATGGAATGACTTGCTACAAAGACCACTGCAGATCACCATAACAGCATTTAGGTCACTTGTTAGGGAGCAAGTCACACTTCCACATAATTTAGACATGATGACGATGATTTAGTTAGGGTAGGTCAGTTGAGAAATTTTAAAACACAATATTATCAGGACAGCACAACAGATTTTTTCCAAAGCCCTGTCCGTCGATATGCCCGAGAATGAAATTGAGAATTGCTGTGTCAAGAAAATGCAAACAAAATGCTCCTCGTCTGCTTTGAAATCGATCATCTGTTTAAGATTCGCTAGTCTAACAACAAAACAACGAATTATGTGCCAAAGAGGAACAATAAAAATAATCTCAACACACATGCGACTGGCATGGATGGTCCCTCTCGTCACCAGTGGTATCAGCAGCGGTAGCAGCAGCAGCAGAGTAAGAAGTGCTACCGCAATCTACTCGTACATCAACGACTCGCTTACGAAGTTTACTCAGGCTCTCTTAATGAAGACGAATGAAGCAATGAAACAGAAAGGCGGAAGATATGTCTGGTTCAATAATAACCAAATCCTTTTGAGAAAGGTTGAGGGGGGAAAAGTCTTGTACATTAAATCTTTTAATGATCTTGCACTCATCTATACCTTATCCAACAAAACAGGTCAGTACAGGGCTATGGGAAAGCTTTTTGCCTGTTGGTGGACTCAATGGCGCATTATCACTGAAACAGAAAGGAAGCCACTGAACTTTATGTACAATTGTTGTTGTAATTATTTTCAGATTTAACTACAACCACCCTATGACTTGCTTGCCCGATAGCCGTGGGCAGAATGATCATAAAATCACCATTCGCCATTATTGCTGGCTGTGCATTGAAAATAATCTCATCAAAGCAATGTTACCATTCTCAAATGTTAGCACATCGTTACTGATTTTTCAGTATTATTGTTACAGATTTGAAGCTTTTGAGAACACAAAAATGAATTTGTGTGTAATAATATGTGTGGTGGTGTTGTCATTTGCGTTTTTTTCTCCTCTTTTTGAGAAACCGTTAAAATGTAGTCAAACCATTTTTTTCGACTTTGTATTTTAAATTTTATTCGCACGCTATTTTAATGCATTGCAACAAAGCAGTGCAATAAGTGACCATATTATTGTTGGACTATGTGCGTTTTAGTGATATTGTGTTAAATAATAGTGGTTCAAATTACTCTGTTGTGTCGGTGTTAACGTTGTGTTTAAGAAAAAAAGGATTATTTTCGCGGTGTTTCGAAACTAGAATTCATTGACTGTGCAATTAGTGATCATATTGTGATAACCACTTAAATGTGAGCAGCGACATCTAGATTTACAGAGCAGAAGATGTCGATACTCGAAGAGCAGAAGATTTCGATACTTAAATAGCAAAGTCTCAACCATTGATGACTGGAGAGTGGAACCGAATTTTCTAGCAAAATGGAAATTATATGGGACGCTGGATGGCGAGGAAAAAGATAAATGAAATTTATTTCGTTCAGCAATATTTTTATTTGTTTATTTTAAATGGGGAGATAGTAACCCTACGCGAAATGCTCTTTCTCTTTGTGGTGATTCATCATATACGCCATGGCAACCCTATGAGAGCTTTAAAGAGGGATACATTTATGCATTTTATTGCAACCAGACTTAGAGGCAAATGTCCTAACTTCCCTATACTGACACTTATTCTTGGATAAACTATAGTGCTTTTGATTTTCTGTTTTATTTAATTTACATTTAAATTTTGATACAGATTTATTTGATGACTTTTCTGCCTCTAATCTAGGTAACTCTAAGTGTGATAATGTTTTTAAGAACAGTTTCTTCTGCAATGGTAAATTTTTTATTGTTCATCAGAATTATGAGGGAAAATTTTGCAGCTCTTGTTACTCACCTTGATTCTTTTGCTTGCGTTCCAGATATTGTTTTTTTGTCAGAAATCTGAATCTATGACTTCGAGACAAACGATTATTTTATGCCCGGTTCAAGTTTGTGGCTAAAACAAATGAAAATTACGTTGCAGGTGGAGTTGGTTGTTTTGTCAAAGATGACCATGTAATTCATGATGTCGTGCGTTTTGATTTATTGAGTGCTGATGTTTTAAAGGTCTCCGTTAAAATTAACAATGAATTGTATGTGTTTTTATGTGTCTATAGTCTATATACTACTCGTACATACGTTTAATGTTGTGACTTTCTTAAATGAGTTTTCTAATCTTTTAACTAGGGAAAAAGCGAAAAAGTTAATTGTTCTTGGAGATTTCAACATCAATAGTCTGGATGGTAATGTAACTGTGTCTAGTTATTTGGCATAACTTGCTTCGCATGGTCTAGCATGCTTTATTCATGAGCCCACTAGGCCTGTTTCGGGGAGCTGTCTGGATCATATTTATGGGCGTCTCAGTAATGTTAAGCTCAATGAATGCGAAAAATGCGTCTTTGATCTGAAAATTACTGATCACTGTATGACGGGTCTTTTAGTAAAACTCTCTATAACTAGAGGCTGTAATTCTTCTAATTCCCCTCAAAGAAGAGTGAAAGTTGACCTTATTATGTTAAAAAATAATCTATGCAATGAGTCATAGGAGGATGTTTATGTTTGTAGCGATTCATCTAGTGCGTATACAATCTTCATTGATTCTCTTAAGCAGCACATCTTATCGTGTTCTTTATTTCTGCCGTCCAAAAAATTTGTTAAAAGACTTAAACCTTGGATATCCAGTTTATTATTAAACAAAGTTTTGTGTAAAAAAAAACTCAGAATTAAGTGCAATAAGTATCCTGATAACCAGGATCTAAAAAGAAGGTATAAGAAATTGTGTGTTGAATTAAAAAAAGAGATTCCTACATGTTGAGATAACTATTAACATGCTCAATTCAGCTCTACACAGGGAAATCTAAAAAATGAATGGCGAGTTGTAAATAGCTTACTGAATAAATCTACTGCTTCTAAAAAACCTACTGTATTACGTGTTGATAACTCTGAACTGTCTGACATAATCGCTATTGCTGATGCTTTTAATTGTTATTTTACAAATGTTGGCTGCAGCCTACAACCGAGTCCTGTCCAACCGATCTGTCGTACTTGTCCTTCCATTAGTGGGTTTGCTGAACCATTACAATGTTGTAGTTTTGTTTTTCAGCCCATGACGGCTTTTGAAATCTTGAAAGTTATTGGTACCTTACCGAATTCTACTTTGTGTGGAGCTGATGGTGTTTCAAATTGTATAGTTAAAAAAATTGCATGTTTCATAGCGGATGTCTTGGCAAATGTTTATAATCGTTGGGTGTTTGAAGGGGTCTTTCCTGAAGATCTTAAATGCGCTGAAGTCATTCCTTTACTCAAAAAAGGTCCCTCTGAGGAAATTGGTAACTACAGGCCAATCTCAATTCTTTATGTTTTTAGCAAAATTTTCGAAAAGCTAATGAAAAATAGAATTGTGAGTTTTTTACATAAAACTAGGTTTTTCAATCCAGTTCAATTTGGTTTTCTAAAAGGCAAATCGACGGAAGATGCGCTCTTACAGTTTTGTTCCTGTTATATACATACATTTATTATGAATTTGGCATCACATCAAAATTGCGATAAAATAATATTTATATGTCATTTCCTAGAGTGAAACCCTTTCGCTCACTCTTTCTTTTTTTATTTCCGGTTATCAATGTGAACGCACACTTCTTTCGATCCCCGAATTTTTATAATCAAATGTTAAGTCTAAAATATTAAATTAAAAGTTTGATTGAAATAAACAGTTGTTGAAATCCGTGACTCTTTATTTTACCACATACACAACAAAGTATTGGCGACGAGGATGGGATTCGGATGGTTATGCTCACTGTGGATTATTCTTATTGCGGATTACGTTGATTACTGCTGACTAATTTGTGCGTACGATTTATATTAAAGCATTACAAAATTTTATTTTAAGATGCCTACTACTGATGGTGATAATCCCTCTACCGGACACATCATGATGCAACCAACATTTACCGTGGAAACATTTTCTGCCACAAATGCCAGGTGGTCACGATGGGTTAAGCGGCTGGAGGTGGCATTTTCTTTATTCAAAGTGGGTGCTGACCAAAAACTACCCTATGTTTTACACTATATGGGCCAGGAGTCATACGACGTTTTATGCGACAAACTTGATCCGGAATTTCCCGAGAATAAATCCTACAGTGAAGTTGTAAAAATGATGCAAGAGTTCTACGATCCTACGCCGTTGGAAATAGCTGAGGTTTTTCGATTCCAACACCGAAAACAACAGGATGGAGAATCCGTTCAAGATTTTCTTCATGCGCTCCAGAAATGTGCTATAAATTGCAACTTTGGCAGTTTCCTCAAAACAGCAATACGCAACCAATTTGTTTATGGATTAAGTTCCCAACGTGTTCAAAGTCGACTTTTGGAAACGAGAAACCTTACTCTGGAGAAAGCAGTGGATACGGCCTTTAAATCTGGAATTGTCAGAGAAGGATGCAACTCAATTACACTCAAGGCACGCGGTAACAACAATACGGTTCCAGGATCAGAGGAAGAACAGATCACCCCCGATTAGTTCAGGTAGTTTTAATAATACTTACAAAAAACCTAATTTTATAAAACAAAAAGAAACGAGTGCTAATAATATAAACAAAGATAGGAATACCAAATGTTATCGATGTGGTGATTCGGACCACTGGACTAACGTTTGTAAAAAGAAAAAATGAAATTTGTAGTTTTTGTAAAATTCGGGGACACTTACGCAGAGTATGTTTAAAGGCTAATAATAATAATAAGCAAAATACCCACAAAATAGAAGAAATTTTGAATATCTCTTCATTAAGTCGGGATAAATTTTATTTTCAAGTTACAGTCGAGGGAAAACCCATTAAATTTGAAATCGATACGGGCTCTGCTGTAACTATAATGCCACTTGTATATTTCAAGAATACATTTCCTCTACTTAAATTGAAAAATACTCAAATACAGTTAGTTTCATACTGCCAAACTCAATTGAAAGTTTGTGGTTTTGTTTCGGTTGATGTGCAATTTAAAAATCAGACATTCAGGTTAGATTTATACGTTGTTGCTAGTGGGAACTCTTTATTGTTGTGTCGCGAGTAGATTCGCGCATTACACATTCAATTTAATGACTTTCGTGAAATTTCACAAGTTTCTAAAAGTGACGCGATTGCAAAATTGATTCAGCGGTATAAGGATATCTTTATTCCGGGTGTAGGAAAAATCTCGGGAATGCAAGCTTCCATACACTTAAAACCAAATACAAGACCAATTTTCCTTAAAGCGCGTCATGTTTCATTTGCACTCCAAAAAAGGGTTGAAGAGGAAATACAGAATTTAGTCGAGAAAGGCATTTTAGAAAAGGTTGACAGTTCGGAATGGGCTACACATATTGTTCCAGTAGTCAAAGCTAATGGCAGCATCCGTATTTGTGGTGATTTTAAGTGCACTGTAAACCCAAATTTTGAGATTGATGAACACCCATTGCCCACAATTGATGAACTGTTTTCTAAAATGGCAGGGGGTACTAAGTTTACTAAAATCGATCTTGCTTATCTACATCTCGAAGTTAAGCCCGAAATGCAAAACATTTTAACCCTTAATACGCATAAAGGTCTTTTTAGATGCAATAGATTAATGTCCGGCTACCTAGTGTACCAACTATTTGGCAACGATGCATGGAGCAGGTTCTCCAAGATATTCCTGGGGTGACAGTATTTTTATTATTATTATTATTATTATTATAACTTTATTGAAAATATAAATAAATTATATAAACAATAACAGGAATAAAGCGCTAGCTACCAGGGTTTTGCGCTAGTTGATATCATATAAAATATTTAAATAGATCGATGTAAATTTAATGTTAGTAGGACAGAATGAACTAATCTAATGTTATTTTCAGAAATACAAGATAAAAGAAGTTCTAATGATTTGCCGGTGATAGTGTTGAATGTTGTGGTGATGAATTCGTATTGTAGCAGGTGAGGAAAAGTCAAAGCAGGTTATTGTTCACAAAAATTTCAAGGAACAGTCTGCTGTTTGGTGATAAGGTGTTTATTGGTTAAACGAGTATGACCCATCCGGAGTCTGATAAAATTTCTAACAATAACAATGGGTAATTTCGAGGGATAGATAGCCCGTTCAGCTTCCGGATTAATCGATGAATAGTGGTGATGATATTCAGACCAGTCCTTTTTATTTTTTGTTGACATGATGAAATTGGCATATTTTTTGAAGTCATTGTTGTTAAAGTAATAGAATTGGAAAAGGGGTTCTTTGAAGGCTAGTTTGGCTTCTAAATCAGCATATTCATTGCCATTTATGCCTTTATGCCCCGGGACCCAAGTAATTTTAAGATTTCTCCTCTTAGCAATTAACTTGTCGCGTATTTCAAGGACTATAGTTGAATAGTTGTTGATGTTTTTAACTGCATTGATTGTCGATAGGCTGTCAGTAAATATAATGGTTTTATTAGTTCTTGCAGCCTGGATTGCTTTGAGAATGGCGAAAGATTCAGCGCTAAATGTAGACATTGTGGAATGCCAGAGTCCTTTACTTATTACAGAGCCATGCTCATCGACAACTGCGTACGCGTTTCCGTATTTCGTTTTAGATCCATCATTGAAGAAAAATTGTCAACCATGTTTTCTTAAATTTGCCGTTGCTTGAAAAAACACACTTCTGCATATTTCGTTATTAGCACTGGCTTTTTGAAGGTATGTAAAAATTTGGAAAAAGGATTCAGATGAAAGATTCCAAGGTGGATTGTTGAAAGAAGACTTCCTACCAATAATGAGGGGAGTGTCAAAATTAGTTGCGGCTGTAATTGCGGTTAGTAGGGCTGAAGGGTATTTGGGTGTTTTTTTTCTTTTCAGAATTTTTCTAGCGTCATCTTGGATTGGACTTTGGAAGGAAGAATGGATCTAATGTAATATTTGCCAGGTGAGATATTCGGTTCTATCAGTTAAGTTAGGTAGTCTAGCTTCAACTAAAATGTTTTTGATAGGCGTTGTGCGAAAAACTCCAAGGCATGTCCTTATTGCTGTGTGGAAGGGTGTTGATATAAGCTGCAATGATGATTTACAACATTTACCATATATTGGGAGGCCGTAGTCGATTTTGGAGAGTATAATGGATCGTATGACAGCAATTAAAGTATTAACGTCACATTGACTGTTTTTTGAGCTCAAGAACTTAACTATGTTAACCCTGGTAGTCAGGCATTTTTTTATATATATACAATGATCCTTAAAACTATACTTAGAATCAAATATTATTCCAAGTAATTTGGAAAAATTTACATTTTTAATATTTACATTGTTAAGACAAACATTATCAATATATTTTGTACATTTATATTTTTTACAAATGTGTAAAAGTTCACATTTTTTCATATTTTAGAACCTGATATATTACCCCAGTTGCATATGTTAACGAGTATTTCAGAAAATTTTGCTGCTAATAAACTAAGATTTTTACATTTAGAGACCAAAATAAGATCATCAGCATATAGGATATGGTTAATCATAGGAAAATTTAGTACTATCTTGTTTAACTCATTAAAAGCAATTATGAAAAGGATAACTGATAAGGGTGATCCTCGTGGGATTTATAGGTATTATGGTTGCAACCTTCCATGCTTGAGGGATAATACCTTTGTCAAAAATGTTATTGTAGAGGGAAAGAAGTTTGGAAAGCAGACAAGGAGGGCATTTTTTAAGCATTTCGTAAGATATCCTGTCGAAACCTGGAGTTTTACCTTTTGCTGAATATAAACAGCTTTCGAGCTCAAGAAGCGTTATAGGAGCTTCAATTAAAGTAGCAGATGGAGAGATGGTATAAAGTGGGATGGGAGTTGTTAACCAATCGTATTTTTTTTGTAAATAATTCGAATGGAAATTAGAATCTGCATGTGATTTTTTCCAAGTTTCAGCAAAATATGAGTTTATTTCATTTGGATTCGTTATACTCGTATAAAATGTATCTGTTTTTATGACCTTTATGATGTTGGGAGAATAGTCACCAGTAAGACATTTTATATCATTCCACATCTTTTTAGGACGTGAGTTTTGATTGATTTCAGAGGTAAATTTTTCAAAACATTTCTTTTTTTCAATTTTTGCAGCTCTTTGAAATTTAGCGTTGGCCTTACGATAATTTATGAGATAAGAATCTGAAGGAGAAGTCCTAAAAGCCTTGAACGCTGTTTGCTTCTTTTGTCTGAGGGAGTTGATATGCGGATTTCATCAAGATACGGTTTTATTGTGAGATTTTGATGTTGTTTGGGGGATACTTATATTGGCTGCGTAACGGATTGATTTGGTTATAGAAGCGGCTTCCCTGTTTACTTCAGAAAAATAAGGTCTATCTGAAACTTCCTTCGAGATCACAGTCTGAAACAACTCCCATTTAGCTAAATCAGTCAAAAATTTTGGATGGGTTTTAGGAAATGTGATATTGTTATCAAAAGAAAAAGTAGTTAAAATTGGGAAATGGTCGCTCCCATATAAGTCGTCATAGACTTCCCAAGATGATTTTGGAAAAAGATGAGGAGACATGAGGGTTAAGTCAATGTGGGTAAACGAACTGTGTGTAGAAAAGTGGGTAGGGCGACCGTCATTTAAAATTGAGAGGCTATTGTTGGCAATAAAGTTTTCGACTAACTTACCTCTCCTATTACCAGTTGGGGATCCCCAAGAAGGGCTCCAAGAATTAAAATCACCAGTAAGAATGATTGGAGTTGAAATATTGCTAATAATATTATCAAGGTCACTGGAAACAAATGATTGCTCAGGTGGAATATAAAGACTAACGATAGTTAGTTTGAATTTTAATTCAATTTCAACAGCGACGGCAGAGATGGGTGAATTTATGCGAAAGAACCTATGGGGGATAGTCTTATGCACAAGGAGACCAATACCCTGCTTACAAGTAGTCTTTGCCGGAAGGTTGTGAAAAATGAGTGAATATTTTTTGGGTGAAAAAGCATGTTGCTTGAATTTTAAATGAGTGGCCTGAAGAGATATTATGCATGGGTTTAATTCGTTTATTAATAATTGAAGAGAATGGTAGTTGTTGTAGTAACCATACATGTTCCATTGCATCGCTCCCTCTGCACATACTACCAAGTGCATGAATAGAGGGACGATTTCCGCCTGATGAATTGAGTGGAACACTGACACTATTATGATGAGTCATAATTGATGTCAATGTTAATGGGAGAAAGTGTTAGATCGGAAGTAAGAGTTGGAAGAGATGATATCTTTGTGTAAGATGAGATAGGAGAGGAAGTTAGAGGAAGAGAGTTTTCGAGAGATTGAGAGGAGACTTTGTTGGGCTTGGGATTCGAACTCGAAGGGGTGTGATCATTAGAGAGTGAGAGATTGTAGAGTTTTTCTTTGTTAGCTGATTCGATGTGATTGGAGATAACTGTTGTTTGGTTTGGTATTTCTTTCTTGTTTTGCAGTTGAGAAACATAAGCTGGAGAATTTTGTTGACTGTTGTTATTGTTGTCTTTGTATGATTTAGGGTAGGAAGAAGAGGTGGAAGGCATGGATGACGTATTTGATGAAGCTGTTGTTAGGTTTGGTTTAGTTGTGTTATTTTGCAAATGTGAATCTTTATGATTTGCGTTGTTCTTTTTGGAATGAGAGTCATTTAGATTATTTGAAGAAAGTTTTAGCTTTTCGGAATAGAGGCCAGATGAAGGAGATGGAAGAGAATGACCACGATCGCTTTGTATTCGTCTTGCTTCTGCTAGGGTACATTTATTTTTTGTTTTTATAACAAGAACCTCCTTACTTTGAAGATATCTTGGGCAGTTTTTGACGAGGCAGGGTGAGGCCCAGAGCAGTTGACACATTCGATGCTAGAACAGGTGATGCCGTCGTTCGGGTACATCAATTAAACAGGGAGCATATGCCATTCTTTTGCATAGATTAAGGTTCGAATGAAGTTTGATAATTACAGGGCAAACACTATCGAAAACTTTTGAATTAATAAATTTTTCAGCTATGTTTTGGTCTTTTGTTAGGATGAGAATGGAACCATCTCGTAATTGGGAAATGTTTTCATAACGGGTGCTGATGGAGTCGATTAATTTTTTTAGGATAAATACACTGATTGATTTTAAAGGTTTGGATTCATCTTTGGATAAAATATGCACAAAGCGGGGATTTTTATATATAGATTTCGTTGGTAGGGATGGGAAATCATTAAACATAATGTCGGATGGCCTTGCTCTTTTAGTAGGCGGCGGGGGAGGGTCAGGGTGATCCGAAAGCGAACAAATGTCAAGAAGACCGTACCGGTTACCGGAGCGGATTGGCTTTGGAGCCATCCTTAAACTGAGTTAAAACGGGAGAAAAAGTTATGCCGTGAGATTAGTTAATATAACAGATGGGGAAAAAATTAAATTAGGTTCTCTTCGCGGGAAGAGAGAAAAAAGAAAAGCGAGATAGCTAACACAACACTATATGCAGAAAATAGGTCTGAACTGATTGGAGGTCAGCCGACGACTGACAGTATTTTTAGATGATATTAAAATTACGGGATCTAGTGACGAAAACCACCTTTCAAATTTAGAAGAAGTTTTAAGGCATTTACAAAATTTAATCTCAAAATTAATTTAGAAAAAAGTACTTTTATGAAGGATCAAATTGAATACTGTGGATATTTGATCGATAGAGAGGGTATCCATAAAATTAAATCTAAAATAGATGCAATTCAAAATGCACCACTGCCGAAGGACAAAACACAAGTCCGTGCTTTTATCGGTCTAGTTAACTATAACGGTAGTTTTCTAAGAAATTTAAGTTCAACCCTATACACAGTGAATCAACTCTTACAGAAAAATTCGAAATTTTTGTGGATCAAACGGTACTAGTACACTATAACCCAAAACTGCCTTCAGTTTTTGCTACAGATGCATCGCCCTACGGATTAGGAGCCGTCCTTAGCCATTTGTACCCTGATGGGACAGAGAGGCCTATTCAATTTGCATCAAAAAGTTTAAACAATACTCAAAAACGCTATTCCCAAATAGACAAAGAAGCTTTCGCCATAATTTTTGGGGTCAAGAAATTTTACCAATACCTTTACGGAAATACTTTTACCTTGTATACAGATCATGCACCTTTAATTCAGATATTTTTCCCTAATAAGAGCTTACCAGTATTATCTGCCATTCGTATGCAACATTATGCTCTTTTTCTTCAAAGCTTTAACTACAGTATAAAATATGAAAAGTCCTCTAAGCATGCCAACGCCGATGCATTATCCCGCTTACCCCTAAAATTAAGTGATAAATTCTTATTTGATGAACCCGATTATGTTGAATTATTACAAATACAAATGATGCCAGTTTCTATCAAAAAAATTGCAGAAGAGATATCAAAGGATGATACTCTTTTAAAGCTATTGAAAGCTTTACAATTTGGGAAAACAATTTCAAAGAAATTCAGTTTTAACGTTAATCAACACGAATTTAGTCTACAAAGTGGTTGTATATTACGTGGGGATAGAACTGTTATACCAAGAGCTCTTCGTAGCAAAGTCCTCTCTGAATTGCATTCGGCACATTTTGGCATTGCTAGAATGAAGAACTTCGCTCGCAGCTATTGCAGGTGGCCAAAAATCGATGAAGATATCGAGATGTATGTGAAGTCTTGTTTCGAATGTAATAAATTGCAGAACAATATACCAAAAGCCCCGCTTCATCCATGGGAGGAAGCAAGTACACCATTTAAGAGAGTTCATGCTGATTTTGCTGGTCCTTTTAGAGGAGTTTACTATTTTATTTTGGTAGATTTTTACAGTCGATGGCCTGGAATTTATATTCTTAAAAACATAACAACAGAAACTACAATAGCAGTGTGTAGGAAAATTTTTTGCACTTTTGGATTTCCATATATATTCGTTTCAGACAATGGAAGACAATTTACATCATACAAATTTAAACAATTTCTTTTGCAACATGGAGTTGAACACAAGTTTACTGCACCGTATCACCCAGCTACAAATGGTCTGGCAGAACGTTGTGTTCAAACTTTGAAAAGGTCTTTAAAGGCGATGCGGTGTGAGAGCAATTTAAACGAAGAAGATTTATGCAAATTTCTTCTACAGTACCGAAAGATACCCCACACAAGCACCAATGAAAGTTCTGCTGTGCGTATACTCGGCCGAAATATTCGAACTGAGTTAGATTTATTGAAACCGAATCAACAAGAAACTTACACAATCATATGAAATGTAAACGTTATCCTATCGGTATTAGAGTTTCAGTTAGAGATTATTTAAATGAAAGATGGAAATTTGGTAGGATCAGTCAAATACTGGGAGATACAGCTTGATGACGGAAGAGAATGAAAGAGGCATTTTGACCCAATTCGCGAGATTAGCCCGTTCACTCGGAGGGAGGGAGACCTTAATAAAGAAAGTTTTTCCGAAGACAACAAAATGGCGGTTTCCCCTAGTAATGACAGTTCCACAGAAACAACCTCTAAATATGAAGATGAAAATGTTAATCATGAAAATTTTTTTAACAAAGTTTTTTTCTTAGCCTTAAGTATACAAAATAAATATTTCTAAGTAAAATGTAAATAAAGTCGAAAGACATAGATATAAGAATTTAGAATAGCTTAGAGTGGCTGTGTGGGTCCAGTATGTTAGTATAACATTGTTAAGTAGTTTTAAGAATTTTTGTTAGTATGTAAGAGTTAATGATTAAGAAAATAAAATGCATTTAAAACTGAAACTGAACTGGAGAACGGAATCGAATTTTCTAGCAAAATGGAAATTGTATGGGACGCTGGATGGCGAGGATTGTTCTCGAAATATGTCAGTCGAGTATAAATATCAGCATCCCCAAGATATACAAGGTAGTTCATCAGTTGAATTTGAAGTGTTAACTAAGGAGTTCACCTACCTCAGAGTGTAGATCCGACGAAGAATGACCCTAGGAAACCGCTGCTGCTTCGGTTTATCAAAACAGCTGGGGTCAAAACTTCTGACCAGAAAGAGGAAGGTTTTCCTGTACAAGACCTTGATCCTGCCAGTTTTGCTTTACAGTCCGAGTGCTGGACGGTAAGCAGGAAAGCGGAACTAATACTGCGTACCTTTGAAATAAAAATACTTCGTCGAATTTACGGTACCATTTGCGAGGAGGACGAATGGAAAAGAACATGCAACAGCGAACTCTACGAGCTGTATGAAGATGTAAACGTAGTCCGAAAAGCCAAGATAAGTCGACTACATTGGCTTAATCACATCGAGCGGATGGACGGAAATGCTCCAGCTCACAGAATCTTCGAATCACAGCCCTAAGGTTCGAGATAAGCAGGAAGACCGAACATCGTTTTAAATATCATGCTGTCGCAGATGGCAGGATGCTTGATCTTACGTACTGGAAGCAGGATGCTTGGGACAGACACTATTTATGGGTCAGGATAACGTTGAGTAAGTGAGTAAGTAATGTTACTTGACTTACCGTTCAGTTAGCACAAAATAAAGTTTAATTGTTCAACCAACTTTCAAGGAAGATAGTTCCGTTTTAATTTCGCTCAGCTCGCTATTTTCGCATAGTACGATCTCTCTTCAATACTTCGTGCAACTTCGTGCATCTTTCGGAACAACAAAGATTCAACTACTTTGCCTTACTCGAGTTTTGTCAGCAACCAAGCTGTGCCTTGCTGAAACGGCGCTTGTTGCACAACTTTCTTTATTTGTATTCAGAGGTCAGATCTAAAGAGAACTCTATGGTTGTATCGTAAACCTAGCGTAGAAATGGGGGTGCAAGAAATCTGAATTGGGTGACGGTGGCTCTCATAGCATCAGAGGGCCACCATGACCGGACTGTTTAACGGGACCCTTTGTCCAGGAGTTTTATTAAGGATCTGACCCTTAATAAAAGTACCTTCACCACCATGTACAAAACAAACACTCCAAACAACCAACAGCCTGGGATATGGACGAATGAAATATTAACGACCCGAGAAAATGCTTAGAGGACAACGTAATTTTACTTTGCACATGAAATACTAGAACCCTTAACAGACCATGTACTGCTGAACAACCCGCGGAGAACCTACATTGCTATAAAGCAGATATTAACGCAATCCAAACGATGCGATCGGATGGGTCGGGTAAAAGGCGGATGAGCAATTACGACATCTACTATGGCGACTACTACAAAAAATTAGGACCATATTTATTTGTATGTGGATTTGCTTTTCGAGGGAGACTCAAGCAAAAAGTCGTATGCTTTCGGTATTCAAGCGAATAAGTTATAACATTCAAAACAATGTAAGCCTGTTCTGTGTTCTTGCCTCTACAGATGATAAGAAGACAGCATCAAATACGAATTAAATAACTTCCTACACCGAACTTTATGACGATCATATTGTGCTTAGAGATCTTCACGAAAGGCTTGGTCATCGAAAAACATAGCCTGCATAACACCACGTACGGTAATGAAAACAGGTTTTTAAATTTTTTGACAGAGTGCAACCTTTAAGTCAGCACCTGGATTCCACATCTCAATATCCACAAAGCTACTTGGCTATATTCTGATCCATTAACCGTCTACCGAATTAATCGTGATGCAAACTCCAGACTCTAAACACTCCTTTAGCATTCTGGTTGTCCGATGTCTCCAAGGACCCAACATCGACTGGGATCAACACTTTGTCGGAACTAGGGTACGAACGTTAATATCACGGGTACAAGGGAGTCAAGCGTTTCTCTCAAGTTCTTTCAAAGCCCTTGCCCCATGTAAAAATCATAGATCATATGAGAATGCTATTAACGAACTATTAGAATATCTGTTTTTTATATGATTGATTTCATGTGAATTCTGGTCTGGAAATACATGAACAAATGAATGCGCAGCAAAACAAGACGCATGCCATTTACTCTGGACGAAGATGGCTGAGAGATGAAGTTAAAGCAGGAATATTGAAGCCAAAGTCTAATAAAGCAGCTGGAGCAGACGGAATACCTGGCGATATATTTAAAGTATCCGGAAATAATCTGAGTGGGAACATGCAGCAGCTCAACTTTCAGATAAGAACCAAAGAAAGTATGCCAGAGCATGGAATCTGTCCTGTGTTATCTTCAAGGAAGAGGGGATCTTTTCTGTCATATTATATGAATGTCTGAAGCCATTCATGGGCAATCTGGTCCATACCAGCGCATTTCCAAGAGGAAAGTCTATCTTCGATCAAATGTTGCACTACGCCAGATCTCGAAAAGACCCGCGAATTGCAGACTGACACTCACGTTCAATTCAAGTTGCCTTGGATGGTTCCAAGTCTGATATTCACAAAATTAATGCTGGCGTGCCCCAGGGTTCCATTCTGTCTCCAAGACTCTTTCTAATTTTCATCAATGATCTCTTGTTTGTTACCTCTAATTCAAAATATTACTTTGCTGACGACAGTGCTCTTTTTTTTTGTATTCGTTCCCGAATACATTCCTGCTCTTCGACTGTAAAACGGGAATGGCAGCGTATGCTAAGCTCATGAAATTCCAAGCATAAACAATTGGGGAACAATACAACAGAGTAGGATTTAATGCTTCTAACACACAATGCTGTCTGCCGTCATTAAAGCGAAATTTAATTATCCATGAATGGCACTTGCATCGTTGAAACCGAAAATTTTTCCATTCTTGGAATGGGTATCAATGACAACCTACGTTGGAATTTTTTCTTCCTCCAAAATTTTCATCGCCTGGGCTGTGTGCAAGCATTTAAAGGATATAATAACCCCTTGAGCTCGCGCTAATTATAATAAAACAAGAATAGTCGATTTCAAAGCTGCTTTTCAATCTATATCTACTTTTGTCATCCCTGTTAAATTCGTCTGTTGGATCTGACGTAAACAAGGATAAAACAAAATATGGTACATGATGTCATCGTCTTTGGGCTCGGGGGGTACTTGAGTAAAAGAACCCACTCTCGCAAAACTAAACTTTATACCTTGAACCTTGTCGGAGCGGATGAAGAAGTATTTGGCCATTTCAAGAGAAGATGCTGCGTATAGTATTCGATCCCATTTGTATTGCCATTGAATGAACAAAAAGATTCACCCACGAATTGGGGGGCTTGTATAAACAACATCGGTCTATTCAGGCGTTTACAGATCAAGCGTTTGGGATCACTATTCTGTATTTAGCGAGTGGACGCCACAGCTCCCGCCCAAAGAGTCCTCGATTCTAATCCCGAGGGAAAGCGCAGTAGAATACGACCGTATCTAAGGTCTCGTTAATGGAAGGGAACCTCAACCAACTTGGAATATGGCACTGGTGCCAGGTGGTGAGCAATCGTGCTAGTCGGAAAGCTTGCTGATTGCAGTTCAGGTTAATCCCAGACTGTATCGCCACCTAAAAGGAGTAGAAGAAGAGTTCTCTTTGAACTGAATTTGAGTTAAAACAGACATTTTCCATTCTTTGATGCTACAAGTTAGTGTCCTACTTACGTTTAATTTATGTTTTCTTAATTTCGCAACAATTTCTGTTTAGTTTCTGGCTTAAGATCCAAAAGAGTGTACTCACGCTCAAACTTTTCCACGGTGCGACGCATTGCCTGCTAATATTTTTTAATAATTTCCGCAAGTTCGGCAAGCGTAAAACGATGCATAATAAAATGGCAAACCTTACTGAATATTTTGGTAGCTGGATGTCATTGGTGACTTTAACAGCTGCCAAAGCATAACAATTCGAAAAACTATCATTGCTATCTGGTAACCCTAGCAATGTGGTAGTCAAAGGCTTGACTTAGTTTACCCTATAGATTAAGTTTCTTAGCTGAGGTTTCAATTCAACAGGAGCTGCTTTTTGATTCACGGTGCGTTATCAGGTAATTCTTCATCAGGCTTAGCAGTATGGGACTTTATTTCATTCGATTTATTACATAAATGATAAACTCCAAGTGCTCTTTCTAGTCGTACTACTCGGACGCGCTCGAAGATCTGTTAAAAACAATCTTTTACGTCATATGCAATTAAATAAGGAAACACCCTAGTGATTTCATATGACTTCAAAAGGCTAAACGACGATTTAGCAGGATAAATGCTCAGTCTATTATCTCGAAACCCATATCTGCCAATTTGTGCTCAATGAATATCAGCGCTTCTTCAGAGAGCTGCACTCCAGTCCAATACTTTAGCCATTCGAAGTGGAACTCTTCATCCAATGGCTTCGGTGGCTATTCAACATCGCCAGTGCGCTTGCTTTTACCATTGCCACTTCACCATATTGATGTATGTAATTGCTTTTGGGTGAAAACTTTTGAAAGCAATTTCAATGGTTCAATAAGCTTGAAGCGATTTTCCAAAATTGGATTTCCTTTCAATAATTTAGTTCGTCTTTGCCGCGTCACAATTTCCACCTACACAAAGATAAACCACCAAACCCATTCACCCTATTGCCTCCACCAACACCAGCACCAGCCCCATCAAAGAAAGACAGAGTAAAGAACTAATACTATTGCGAAAGTTTCATTTCCACCTTTTGGTCTAAATTCTCGAAGCAAATGGCTTGAGTATACCTGGCAAGGATAAACGGTTCTATTAACTACACCTGTATCATCTCATTGATTTTACGACTGACTCGCATCTTCACAAAGCACAGCCATCATACCCTATCCTCAAGTCCTTGCCCCAACCCAAATTTCAATCCTCCTATTCAAGATCGACGAATGGATAAAGTTTTCCTTTAAACGATATTAAACGAGTCTTCCTGCCAAGTGTTAACATTCGAACGGTTGGAAAAGGAGAAAGAAATGTTGAAAAAAAAGGCGAGGAAAGAAGGACAAAAATCCTTTTTACCTAGTTTGTAGGTGCTACTCAAACCTGCTACCTTGTGGATAATTGTGGAACCAAATGATTCTTTTCAATGTTTCCTTCGAATTGGCTTTCAAAAGTCCCGTCCAGAGAAAATGATGAGGACGAAGTCTACGATAACGACAATCAACGCCGACGGGTAGGGTTAACAAGCTTGGCCTTGTGAAAAAGGGGTAGTCAACTCTACCGCTTTGCTTACTTTCAATCAGGTGAATCTGTGAACTTCTATCGGTTTGATTGAAATTAAAAAGTTGCCTTGACTTGGTTTTTTTTTGTTTTGTGCTGCAGCTGCTGGAGTTAAGTGACGAAAGACTGAAACACGTTTATGAAGCAGTCGATGAATGATTTTGAATAATTTGAAGTAGAAAAGTTTTCAATCTTTTTAGGAAAATGCGGGTGGGGGGTATTTAGCAAAATATATTCACTCAGCGCGAATATTAATTACAAAATTATGGAGCAAAAGTTATCGGAACCATGGGTTGATGAGCGTAGTGAGGTGATGGGTACGAAAAATTCTAATGCTAGATGGTTGACTCCTGAGAGCTGAGAATCAATGTGGAATGGTAGTCATTATCCATTATTGAGAATTATGCAAAGGAAACAAAGGAACAGAGGGGAAACGAGCAGAACTTAGCGTTGCAAATGTTAAATGCGGATAAGAAATGCTTTTAATTTAAAGGACTCTTCTTTCTGTTCTTGAAGGTTTTACTTCTTACTTCCAAACAATCCTTGTTTGTGTAATGGAAATGGATTTTTTCTTCTATTGGCACCAGACGATGGTGGTTGAGGTGAATACTTACCGATAAAATTCCCCCGGTTAATCGATTCTGAACTACATTTCCCTCGGAAATGAAAACTCCTGAAGGAATTCGTAATCAGAGCTTACTTACTGACTTACGTAGGTGGCGCTACAGTTCAGGGTGAACTTGGGCTTCACCTAACAAGCCTCTCCAGTTAGTCTTGCTAACTGTTTCCAGTTGCGCACTCTAAGTCGGTTAATATCGTATTGTACTGGTGACCGTCACCTTAGGTGAGGTCTTTCTCTACTGCTTTGTCCCTCTCTCTCCAAACGACTGATGATATCTTCATCCGCTTTCGATAGAGTCCATGATTGCATGCTGATGTATTGTTCGCAGAATTTACAACAGATCTAAGGTAGACAAAGTCTCTAAATGCTTCGAAATTACAGCTGTCTACTGTGACGTTCTTTGTCCTCATTTTCAACTAAACTCATCGCACCAGTGACAATCTGCTGAGTTCTGCCAATTATGTTGATATCATCGGCATACGCTAGTATTGCATAGCCTTAAGTTCGATGAAAAGATGGTGGTATCGATTTGGACTTCTTGAGTTTTTCCGCGATCGGTCGGAGTGTAAAGATTTCGTCGATTGTGAATTTTCCTGGTCTGAAACCGCACTGATAGGGACCAATCAGGTTAAAGGGTTTCAGACGTTCACACAATATGGCAATAAGATTTTATATGCCATGTTGAAGAGACTTATGCCTCTATAATTAATGCAGTTGAGGGGGCCTCCTTTTTTGTGGATCGGACAAATGATACTGAGATTCCATTCATCAGGCCCACATTATTCTAATCAGATCTGAGAAATGACTTGTTATATCACCACAAAGTCACTTCCAGCAGCTTTGAAGACCTCGGCTGGTAAGCCGTCAGGGCCAGCTGCTATATTGGATTTCAGCTTAGATATTGTTATTCAGTTTTAAATGCATTTTATTTTCTTAATCATTAACTCTTACATACTAACAAAAAAAGCTTAAATGCTAACTTAAAATTACTTAACAATCTTATACTAACTTACTGGCTCCACACAGCCACTCTAAGCTACTCTAAATTCTTATATCTATGTCTCTCGACTTTATTTACATTTTACTTAGAAATATTTATTTTGTATACTTAAGGCTAAGAAAAAAAATTTGTTAACAAAAAACTTAGCATATGGACATTTTTTATTTTTTATAAAAACTTAATATCTAACTTAAAATAACTTAATCTACATACACAATACACGCATGCACACACATACACATTATACACCATAAAATACATATATTAGTATATACCTTTGTATATTCCAACACATGTATATATTTCTTAAATGCTAACCTAACCCTATGTAAGAGCATATAGATTGGTCAGCTCTGCCTCATTAGTGAGGCTGGTCCATAATTGACGGAAACGACGACGAAACATCTTCTCCATCATTCAACCACCAGAAATGCTGTTACTGCTGAATGACATCCCTCTTATCGCGATTCCCCACCGCCCTACTGAACCTGAGACGATCCACACTGACGTGTGCGATGTGTCTGTTGTAGTTGAGTCGCCTATCCCTAGCTGTACGACATGGAAGATTAACGGGACTGTTGATCTATCCTGGAGCAACCCTATCTGATCAAATTAGAGGAATGCTTCCGGTGGAACGAAGCCGTCAGAGCGCACACTCTCGTGGTAAAAGTAATTGGGGTAGTAAGCCCCAGATATCAGGTTACTCGTCGAGTTCATTGCTCTTGCAGTGTGCCTTCGAATCAGCTTAATTACTAAGGTTCGCCCTGTTGTGAAGGACGTCATTAGGATAAAATTGTTTGTACTCCGACTCTGGTGTTCTGTACAAGCGAAGGCAAGCCCTCTCAAACACCCGAATATTTTCCATTAAGCTTGCTCGTACACTGAACCACACGGGACAACCAAATACCAGCATGGGCCTGACAAGGACCATGTAACATATTACCTTTACTCTCGCATGGAGTTGGATGCTATAAAACAGTCTCTGTGTAAGGGCAAAAGCGCCTTTAGCTCTGGCCAGAGCAGCATCTACATTTTTGCCAAAATACAGAAACTGATCCAGCCAGATTCCAAGGTATCTGACTACATTTCGACAGGCAAGAGGCTGTCCGTCCTGTCCAATGATCGAGAACTTTCGCCAATTTTTTCTGGTATCCCTAGAGGCTCCAGATAACGGCGTTCTAAAGAGAATGGTTTCAGACTTCTGAAAGTTGATTTTCAACTTCCAGTCATCGCAAAATCGTCTTATCTTATCGAAGTCACGCTGCAAGAGAGTATTAATGACCTCGATTTTTGGACCTGTTCTGTACGCTATCAAATCGTCTGCGTACGCAATGGTATGGGGAAGTGAACCTATCAGGTCGCTTGTATAAATGTTGAGTAGGATCCGAGAATTGACCGCGCCTTGGTGAAGACCATTTTTAATTTGAAATATTCCAACAGAAGTCACATCACCATTCTTCACGATGAACTGTCTGTTGTGTAGCATATTATAAAGAATGTACAAGAGTGGTTTACTGATCCCCAACCAAGTCAGCTTATAGAAAAGACCCTCTAACCATACGGTGTCGAAGGCCTTCTCAAAGTCAACTAGGCAGGCACCAGTACATTGGTTTTTGACTTTATTCCATTGGATATCGGACACCGGTTTAGACGCAGTATGTGAGATACGAGTATCATGTCCCTCCTTAAAACCGAATTGATTATCCCAGACTACGAGTATATGTTTGTCCTCAACCCACCTAGTCAGGGTTCTATTGATTACTTTTTTAAACACCTTACTGATATTCGGAAGGAGACTTATCGACCGGAGATTCGCCTGGTTGGATATATCCTTTCCCCTTTTGGGGATAGGTTAAACTACCGCTATTTTCCAATGCGCTGGACAATGTGCATTGTTCATTGCATTATTAAACAGGGTAGTGGAAATGACCACCGCTTCTAGAGGAAGATATCGAAGCACGATGTTCGGAATACGAGTACCATCGGTCCCCACTGATTTCTTAACTCTGATTGTTTCGACGATCTCATGGAGTCCTTCCTTCGAAATGAAGGGGGATAGGTCACTCTCTCCTGCAATGACATTATTTGCCATATTTTCGTCGCTAGACCGGGTGAAACCAGAGCAGTTGGATCGCCAATTTTCTATTTCATTTCGAATGTAGCAGTTGTGCACCAAGACGCGATTGTCCAGGTCATAATTAGGGCCAATGCTATCAATGGCCGTGTATACTTCCTGGAAAGTCGCCCCTATGGTCTCAACCTTCTCCTGCGTATCCTCGATCACAAAGAAGTCTTCATCATCAGCGGTTTCATTTGGATCAATACCTGCTATTGTCAGTAACCGTTCGTTGTCTGTTGTCTGGGCTATTTTAAGACACTGAAGGTCGTTTTGATTTTTTTCTCCGAAGTAGTTTATTTATATGCCGAAACATATTCGGGTTCCTGGTGTTTACTAACCGAACCTTGTTGTTCAAATATGAACTTACAAAAATTCTGTAATTCTCTTTTACTAACGTTTGAAGATTTTTAAATGACGACTTCAGTGTTCTTACAGAGGTACTGTAGCGTCCATAGTTTGTTTAATTGTCTCGTCAATTCGTTTTAGGTACTTATCGATATCCTCGTTTGACAGATTCCTATTGGACGGTGGGTGGAGCGTGTTCGAGGAGAGTGCTCTTGTCAAGGTTTTGGAGGAGCGTGTCCATCGAGTTTTACAATAGTTGTAAGAATATATTTGGACAAACTCCTCCAATTCCGCAATTTCATTCGCAATGGTCGCTGTCATACACGAATGTGCGCAGACTGTTTAGCGTTTGTAAGTTCGTGGCTGTTAGTCGTATACGTTCGTCGTACAGGAGTAGATCTAAATAAGACCTGCCTCTGGGTAACGACGGGTTATCCTTCGCTTTAAGACCGAATCAGTACATGACATCGTGCTGACCCCACCAATCGAGTAGTAGGTTCCCTCTAGTATTTGGCAAATTATTTGACCAATCTCTGTGTTTAGCGTTGAAATCCCCGCCGATTATAAAATAATTCTCCCCCGATTACAGCCTCATGAGTCGAAAAAGCGTGTCGAGCTTAATGTATAAAGTGGATTGTGAAGCCTCAGGTGCATAAACAGAGGCCAAGTACAGCCGCTTTCTACTGCGGAGCGGTATGTAAATGACGACTGCCTCCATCATCAGGACTTTGGTCTTTTAGCAATTTAAACATCGCGGCTCTCCCTTCAACCCTAATCAGTGAATTAACATTCACCGGAAGGACCTTCAAAGTTTGCTCTACCATGTGCGTACCCATTACGACATATGATGCGTTAGGCCCGGCAGCAGCACATAGATCTGGTCCACCCGCTTGGCCTGTTCTTGTACTTGCTGTTGCAGCTAAGCCAGCTGTCCTTGGATTGCCAGCAGGTGCAACTTCCATTGTTCTCGGCATTGGCGCTTTTTTTTTTTTTTTTTTTATATAATTTACGCGCGCCTAAGGGGTTGGATACCCTTTTACTGTTGCCAGGACGCGGGCGGAAAGATAGAAGGAGGAGAAAGGAAAATTGTTTTTGTAGTGGTTGAAACTCAGGTGTGTTTGGTTTCTATGTTTGCTCTCCAGGGGTGGGAGTCCGAATAGGACGGAGAGTTTTTCTTCACTCAGAGTGATTCGAGATATAATTCCCTTGAGAAGCAACAGCCGCTTGCTGTACAGTACCTCCCTACCTGACGCCATTTGGTCGTAGGAAATTTGGGACGAGACGGCTGGTGTTTGAAACCTCGCAGGTGAACTTTTGACCTCCACCTTCTGCTGCCGAGCCAGTTTTGCTTTCTTAATGTCAGCGAACTTTACGGGGTGGGCGTGGTGTAGTGGTACTAGCAATCGCTTCTCACTCTGAGGGTCCAAGGTTCGAATCCTGCCCATGGCAAGTCAGTTTTTCATTTGTGTAATGGGAACTCAGACAGAAAAATTCTGCGTGTGAAGGCATAACACTGACACGTAGATTTGGCTGTTGTAGAGTTTCAACCACAAAAAACTAGTGCGAATTATAAATTCGAATCACTCTGAGTGAAGAAAGAACTCTCCGTCCTATTCGGACTCCCACCCCTGGAGAGCTAATATAGAAACCAAATACACCTGAGTTTCAAACCACTACAAAACAATTTTCCTTTCTCCTCCTTCTACCTTTCCGCTCTTGCCAGGGCGCGAGCGTATTTTTACTGGCAACAGTAAAAGGGTATCTAACCCCTTAGGCGCGCGTAAATTATAAAACAAAAAAAAAAAAATTTAGGACAACCCCGATAGTTTGCGGTGTGTCCCACGTTTCCACATAACACGCACGAGAGCTGCGCCCTATCGAATGCTCCGTCAACACCCAGAGCACACTCCTTGGAACTGTGGTTCTTAGCGCACTTCACGCATCGAGCCTGCATTTGGCAGTTCGACGCGGCGTGCCCGAACCTCTTTAGTTTTTCCCAGTGAACCACCTGGTAGATCAGGACATTGATACTCCTTAGACTATCCAGACGGCTTTCGGGACTGAGCTACACCAGGAAGAATGGCAGACTCCGTTTCTCCCGCCTGGCACTAGCTGTGGTAAATGGCTTTAACCCCACGAACTTGAGTCCTTCGCACTCCTTCTCTTTGAGCAGTGCCAGGATCAGAAGACGGTTCCAACCCCTTCAGCAGCATCGATTGCCGCTTTTCACACTTTGGTGTGAATGAGTAGTGCTCCGTCGTCGTTTCCTTTAGGAGCTCTTTCACTTTCGCGTAGCCCTCCACTGTATTACAGTGGATGGCATGGCGATCATTCCCCAATCTCTTAATATTAAAATTATTACCAATGACCAACTTACACAGGTCCCTGGTTGCATTTACCTCTAATTTATAGGTATTGATAGGTGGCACCATCTCGTTCTTCTTCTTCTGCTGCTGCTATTGTTGTTGCTGTTTTGTTTGCTGCAGTGTTGTTTCTGCTGCTGCTGGTTTTGTTGTTACTGCAGTTGTTGTTTCTGCTCTTGTTGCTTTTGTTGTTGGGAGCTCTCTACTTTTGATTGCTCCCTCTGCCTGCGCGTAGGTTGTTTTTGGTTAATAGCAAACACTTTTTCTTCCAGCTTTTGTATGCTGCTGTTAATATTGTTTATTTCTTCATCTTCATCTTCCGACTCAGATATCGCTAGAGAGGCAAAGTTGTTATTGCTACCCTAATACGGGACCTCATCTTTATTTTCATCGGCTGTTAAAACGGCACTTATTTTTTTTTTTCGTTAGATTAGGAGGGGTTTTCAACCTCTTCCTTTTTATGGCTTTCGCCACGGCCCCAGCAACAGTATTGTTACCTTTTGCAACTTCCGTTATGGGAAGAGCGGAGCGCTTTCCACCATCCATCACGTGATTTCCTTAATTACTTAACACGAACCCGTGTTCCACGATTCGATGACCGACGCCGCTGGCTACCGAGTGAATTAATGATATTGCAACTGATTATTTTTAAGATGAAACTGAATCACTATTTACTTTAGGAAAAGCCGAAACACGTCAGTTCTCTGCGGAAATCGGCGAACGACTGATTCCATTCTCCATTCACCAATCTTTGAGTCTTTGCTATTCAAGTATCGAAATCTTCTGCTATACGAGTATCGAAATCTGTTGCTATGTAAATATAGATGACGCTGCTCACATTTAAATGGATATCACTGTATTGTGATACCAGGATTTGATGGTAGCCCTTAGCTAAATCTAGTGTGCTGAAAATATAGCTTTGCCTTATTTTTCCATAATACTATCTATGTTCGGAAGGGGATGTTTGCCATCTATTGTTACCTGATTCAATCTTCTATAGCCCATTGAAATTCTATAAAACTTTGTTCTCCTGAGTTGTCTTTCTTTTTTGGAATAATTATAGGTGAACTGTATCGACTATTGTTGTTCCTAATGATCCCTGGTTTTTCCATTTCTTCCATTTGTTTGCAGACTTCAGCCTCATGTTTTGGCGGGGTACCTACAATATATAGTTTTGAATTAATTTGTTGGTCTGTTATGGTTTTTACTCGTATTTCATGAACCACTATGTTTGTATTTGTCAATTGATCTCCTTCTTTAAGTATAAGTTTTTTATATTTGTTTTAAAGTGTATCAATAAATTGTTTTTCGGCTTCATTCAGGCAATCTGTTTGAATGTGGCCAACTTCACTTGCTTCTAGCAGATTTATATACTTCGTCTGATCATTTGGCTAAAAATGGAAGACGCACCTCATTCATTAATACAATTCCTGCAAATCTATTGATTTAGCGTTTTGTCATATCCAATCCATTCCGATTAGAAAATCATATGGCATGTTCAATCCTATTTTTGTCCATCTCATTCTAGATTTGTCGGACATTTAGTTTTAACTTGTTCTGTGTTTTCATTCACTAAACCTTGAATAGTATTGTTACCAGAACAGAAATAGTATTAAATATAAACGTAAATGAAATGTTAAGTTTATTTTTGACATCCTTGGCACATGTATGTATATCTTATGTTATTGAAGAATGAAAATGTAATAAACGTCACTTGAGATTAGAATCGCAATAGTGGCGACGAGGAATTTGGAAAGTGCGTGTTGAAAAAGAAAAAAAAAAGAGAAAATAACCATACAAAATTATAAAGTTTCTAAGTGTAATAAACCAAATTAAAAAAAAATAAAAAGCCGAAGATTAGTACACCACAAAAGATGAAGGAGATACTCAAAAGATGAAGGAACAACAACAAAGAGACAATCAGTCAATGCAAACTCTGCGGTCTACAATTTTTTCCGTATGTAGGTACAGACGCAAATCCGCCAGTAACAACCCAATCCACCAATCCAGATTTCATCATGGAAGCGCTTGCATCAAACATTTCAGAGTTTTGCCATGATGTTAATCAGAAAACTCAACTCAGTTGTCTACGGCAAATACAATAATTAAGTCCTTTCAAAGTAACATCGCGATTTCACATTTGATGAGAATATCAAAAAGCTCAAACAACTCTTTGGAATCTAGACGTTGCAGTTCAATTTGAGATTCAACTGTTTGCAACTCTCCAAAGGACCGACAACAGATTTCATCACATACGCAGGTATAGTGAACAAACAGTGTGAGTTGTTTAATTTCAAGGACATGACCTTGGATAAATTCAAATGCCTGCTAGAGTACGATAACTTTGGCGCAAAAATTGATAAAGTCTTTCTATAGAGGGGTCAAAAACAAGCACTTTTTACTAAAAGAGGGGGGGTATTAAGGCTATACCGTTGCGGATCTTAAACTACAGCTTCGTCACTACTTGATTGTATTTATGTCTGGCGTATGTAGATATACATAATATATACATACACTACATCTAAGACTTATGTAGAGCGCGTTTAAGTTCTCCTCTACTAGTTTTTACTTCGGCAACATGTACCAACTCATCATTACCTTTGACTCATGTAACTATCCTTCCTAATTACACTTGATTAGGATACTATCGCTTGATCCACAGAAAGAAGAATGAAAAAAGCTGATCAATGCCTCACCAATTAGAAAATGTCTAGGGGTTAGTGCGGCGAGGTGGTTCGGATCAAATGAAAGAGCGGGGAGCGGTCTTGAGTTTAAGATTGCTTCCATCTCAATCATAAAAGTTTTTTGTCTTCGTGGGTCAGATTTGTTGCTTAAAGATTTCGCCTCAGAAAGTGTTTGGCCGATTTAACTGCTGCTCCAAATTGGCCGCCAAAATGTGGAGCTTGCGGTGGAATAAAATGAAATTGAATTCAAAGCCAAATTTTGCTATTTTCTCTTTTGATCTTTCGTCGTGAAAAGCTGCTTGTTAGTTTCGTGCGGTTGATAAAGTTCGTGGGATGATCTTAGTGCATGGTTTAGCAATACATGGTACTGCTTCTGGTGATGGAATTAGCTTGTCTAAGCATTCAAATCTAGCTATTTTATAGTCTGGTTTAAGCCACCGGATAGAAACGAAAATTTGTTTGTTTCGTAACGCAACCTTGAAAGCATGTGACTAGCGTTCGAGAACTGCGTTAGGTTCAGAATAAGCAAAGGACGCTGAACATGATCGTTGCGAACATAAATATGCGATGAAGTTTTTAATTCCCTTGGGATAGAAATAGTCTTCGCGGTAAGTTTGGAGTACGTTGGTGCAAGTCGTTGAAGAGTCCTTCTCAAATCTTTTACGAAAGTAACAGGTACATATGGAGTAGTGGCTGTTTCAAAAGAATCTCCTGGAAGGCGTAATTTAGTGCCAAACATCAGCTGTGCGGGTGTCATGCCAGATTTGTTGACCATTGAGCGAAGTCCAAGGAGGAGTGAATTCGCCCAACTGTTAGGGCTGTGTGCAGTAAGTGCTGCTTTTAGTGAGCGATGCCAGCGCTCCACCACCCTGTTAGACTGAAGATGGTAAGCTGTAGTGTGAATGCGTTCGCAGCCGAGACTTTGAGAAAAGCGATGAAAAAGCGGATTCAAATTGGTGGCCTTGCTCTGTCGTCAGTCGCAGAGGATAGCCGAATCGTGCTACCCAGTTGAAGAGGAATGCATCAGCAACCGAAGTAGCCGTCGGTTCAGCTAGTGGAATTGCTTCCGGCCAACTTCGATCAGTGCATGTGCGTATGTAGCTGAGCCTATTGCATGTTGGCAAAGGGCCGAGAGAGAATGAACGTGTTCCCATGGGCGGGTTGGTATGTCTGCGCACGTTGCTTTGCTGATAGTCGTGGCAACTCCGTGTCCACTTTCATTGATGGTCAGAAGAAACGATGGGCGATGGTTTTACGTTACCCCTAGGTGGCTGAGGTTGTGAACGAAAGCGGTTCGCCCGATTGCCTTAGGGTATGTAAGGTCGAGCTCGTCGGAAAGTTTTTTCGTAGACCACCTATGTTTCGGTACCAGGAAGAAAAAAATTAGTGGCTTATATGTGGCTTACCGATTTCAACTTTTCTAGCTCTGTAACATGGCTATGGAATCATAGTTCATACTTATAGGGTTGTCAATAGCTGCAAAACGGGAGAGTGCATCTGCTGCAGCGTTCCCAAATACGCTGACATGACTAATATCGGTGGAAAATTGAGAGATGAATTTCGAATATCGTCGTTGTTGTGGTGTTTCCGATGTTGATGGTGGGTTGCGAATGGCGAAAGTCAGTGGCTTGTGGTCAGAGCACAAGACCCTCCCTCGATGAATTGTCGAAAGTACTCGATTGCCAGCTTAGTTGCTAACAACTCACGATCGAAAGCGCTGGATTTCTGTTGCCTCGCAGTTAAAACTTTGGAAAGGAATCAGAGAGGTTTAGTTTTCCCTTCGACCATCTGAAGTACTGGCCTGACGGCTGTGTTTGAAGCGTCGGTCATGAGGTGCAACTCAGAGTCTGGGAGGTTTGCAAAGAGGTGATTGGTCTGACGCAGCATGTGGCATGCTAAGCCGGAAGAAGTTGCGCACCGAGAAAGCGGCGAAGTTCAGTGACAGTTTTTGGTTTCGGAAATTCTGCCATTGATTTGACGGTGTCTTGTGGTGGTCGAATGCCGGTCTTATCCACTTGATACCCCACGTTATTACTTGCTTTCCGAATTCAAACTTGTCTCTGTTTAGGGGGATGGCGTTTTGGTCAAGACGTTTGAAAATATGCTCTAGATGATTTAGGTGTCCTTCTTGTGAGTTTGACGATATGAGCATGTCGTCTATGTCATCGAACCTTTTGAGACACTCTTACAAATACCTCAATCTCCATCTGCAACTCAGGCAATAGCAGTCGATCCACCGAAAACCGAGGAGACAATTTCTCATTTTGGTACTTCCTGGACATCCTCGGAATGGAAACAACGTCTTCAAAAACTCGACAACCACAATAAGTCTGAGGGTGTAACATTCACTCTCGACTGTTTATCTGGAACAACAGACTCAGTCTGGCTTGTGAACTTTTTTAAGCGCAGATTTAAAATCACCATAGACAACTGCCAGAAAATCACATCCAATAAATCAAAGTTTTGTCGTTTCGAATTCAACATTCGCCGTAAATACGAATGTTTTTTTCGTAACCTATCTTCAGAGATTTTCCAACTGGAAGGAATTAAGAAGCAGATTTTTAAAGGCAATCAGATCAAGCACAAAGTGACCCTTAAATCTAGAGTTAACTAAGTTCGTACCCCTAAGTCACCCAACCAACCCTAACTACCTGAAAACCGCAACCCTACAGATAACCCTAAGTGCAATATACAATCCAAGTCCTCCCATCGAGACGCCAACTATAGTTTTAAGGTTGGCTTATTTCCCTCGTTTTCTCCACAGAATCATTGGCTTTCCCCTCCTCATGTCTCCAACCAAAAGATCATAAATATGTCTCCCTCCCCACAAAATCTGTCCCACCCAAACGTCCATCAATCTCCTAATCAATCTCCTACAAAAATCCAAACCTCACATCCTAAACTTCCCTCCGCTCCACATTCCGAATTTCATTCGCTCCCACACACTTAATCCACCGTCATCCACGTTGGCTGTTGACCATAATTCCTCTAATACTCTTGAAATCCCAACTTCCACAATTCTTGACCCCTTGCTACCTTCCGCAGTTAAACTAACCATGAAGCTAGCCGATGTGGGGAATTACAGTCGCTATGTCCTTTCCCGCCTGAGGGACCGTCGGCTATATCAACAAGTGCGACTCTACCTTGCTTACTTGCACGATAAACCCGATTCTATTTGCATCGATAGTACCGCTCGTACAAATCTCATGATTTCAATCCAACAGGAAGGACTCTCCACTGATCCCAAATATCTTCGACGAATTTTTATCGATTTTCACAACATTTTCAATATCTCGCCTACAAAACTCCATAACGATCTCTCCGCATACGCCTCTCATGTCTCTTCCAAACGTCTCCTGCATCTCCAAAAAACGCGCTCTCTCACAGCAAACACAAACTTTATATCCTATGTTGCTATGTTCGCCCCTCCCAACCAATATACAGTTATCAGTTTGCGACTAATGTGGTTGATCCCCTCTTCGAAATCACAGATCCCTGTGATGAAATTATTGTTCTCGGTGACTTTAATCTCCCTCACCTCCAATTGACTCACTCCGATGAAGAATCCTATCTTGTTGCCACAAATGCAGCTTCTGACAAAGAAAAACTCTTCACAGATTGCCTCACAAACTCTGGTCTTTTTCAAATAAACCCAATTTATAACTTCATGGGTCGGAAACTAGATCTGATCTTTACATCCAACACCATGAAGTGTCTTGCTCGCGAGTGTGAACTTCTTCTTTCGAAATTAGACCGTCTCAACCCACCTCTCCTCGTTATTTATTCATATGATAACAATAATTCCTTGAGGCTTTCAGAAACTTCCTTCCACTTCGATTTCCGTAAAACTAATTACACTATGCTCAACAATCTTCTCAAAAATGTTGACTTTAGTTTTCTTCGAAATAGTAAAGTAACCGCAGATTCTGCTGTAGTTATCTTATACGATAAGAAGATAACTGTATAAGGCAAACTACTCCTTTTGTTCGACGTAGAAATCCTTCGTTATCTTCCCCCTGGTATAACAAAGAACTTCGTTCACTTCGCAAGAAGAGAAACATGTTATTAACACAAAACAAAAAATTCTATTGCTATCCATCAACTCTCAAATTTTCTAATATGTCTTCGGATGACTCAACAACCATAGCTAATTTATTTGCGAACATCTTTAGTCAATCGTTTTCGGCCCAATCTAATGACCTAGATCTTGAATACTTTTCTTATCTGAACAACTGTTGTCAAATATCTCCCTCGTCATTTGAAATTACTTCAGTGCAGTTACTAGACAAAATACATAAACTGAAAGACGATTTTTCTCGAGGTCCTGATGGATTGCCCGCAGTTGTCTTAAAAAAATGTGCTGATAATTTAATTAATCCCCTCACTAGTATTTTCAAACTATCTTTGTCTGAAGGGCTCTTTCTGTGGAAAAGCGCTTTTATTACCCCTATTCACAAAAAAGGATCAAAGCACGATATCACCAATTCCCCATTGCTAAACTATCCTGCATCTCCAAGGTTTTTAAAAGTATTTTTTATGATGCACTATATTTCCAATGTAAATCTATATTTGCAACCAACCAACATGGTTTTCTCAAAGGCAGATCAACGATCACCAACCTCGTTGAGTTTGTTTCTAGTTCACTGTGCACCCTAATGCAAGGGAAAGAAATTGATGTAATCGCCACGGACCTTTGATAAAATCTCGCACAAGTTAATTTTATTCATACTCAAAGCTCTTGGTTTCCAACCTAGACTGACCTCTTGGATTATTTCCTACATTAAAAAACGCTCCTATATAGTTTATTTTCGCTCCCATTTTTCTGACCCAATTCTCGCCACTTCGGGTGCTCCGCAAGGCAGTCATCTCGGTCCATTAATTTTTATTTTGACTATTAACGATGTTGTTAACGTCATAAAGCACTCTCACATATCTATCTATGTCGATGATATGAAAATCTATAGACAGCTCTCAAGCCTCTCTGACTTTCAACCTTTACAAGATGATCTTAATAGATTCTCGATATGGTGCCATAAAAACTTTCCCGAGCTCAACATAGAAAAATGCCAAGCCATTTTTTACTCCCGAAGGCATTTAACACTTCCAACCCGCACCTACTATTTATCAAATCAAAGAGTAGCTGCAGTTACTTCAATGCGGGACTTGGGTGTCATTTGTGATACACAGCTCAATTTTCGCATCCATATTGACTCCTTAATTAGCAAAGCTAACGCCGCTCTCTGATTTGTCAAACGATGGTCAAAAGAATTCTCCGACCCCTATGTCACCAAATCCCTGTACATAACTTCTCGAGTACGCCAGCGAGATATGGTCTCCTTACTACGATGTACATATTCTACGCATTGAAGATGTATTGTACAATCGGAGGTCAGACCAAAGGTACTCGTATATCAAGCCCAGAATCAGATGTGAGTTATTGACTTTGTTGAGGAGAATAATCCACGAAAAACCAACTGCATACATCGACAAGTCTGTTAATGCTCCCCCTAACCTCAGAACCAACAAAAATATTTAGGAATTCGTTCAGAATGTAAACGATGCTTTCTCAGAATTTTTTGAATTGACTTGTCCACCTAGAAAATAGTCCTGCAAATCGGCCGTTACATGTTGGAACGCTTCTAAGCAATTTATTTGGAGCAAGATTGGAATCTTAACAGATCGAAGCAAAACGAAAATAAAAACCTATTTCAGAACTAAACACTTAGTGAAACCAGCAGACTCCTCAAAATGGGAAATAAGCCATAGTGAAATCCCCCACAAAATCTGATGGCATCTACACTGTCTCTTGTTTGAAATTCATTTCCCAGGTAACCTAATCAGAACCAGCAGGATGCTCCTACCAATGAATCTGCAAGTGGCCTGATTAACACAACACGCAATGAGTCTTATTTGTCATCTGATGTGATGAATGATGAGGCCATCCATCACGCTACTGCTTTTATATCTTCTAATCATCTGGCACCGATAATATATATCCAGTTATGCTAGAAAAAGGTATAGCCCAGGAGCTGGTAACACGGCATAGACGATTTACTATAAAAAAGCGCAGGCAGCCATTGGCGGTACTGGCTATTGGTACTCGTACAATAAATGTGGGCTATCAGTCAATCCTCTCAAAATTGAGATTGTTCTCTTCGTGAGGAGGAGGAAGCTAACGAGTAATGGAGCTCTTCACAGAGGACGTACCGTTGGATCTACATAGCTATGATAACGCAAGGTTTGGAAAAGACTTTTTCAGGACCTGAACCTGCGTTAAGATTGGAAATTTTTAATCTGGCTAAATTAATACAAATTTCACCCGTTGCTTCTGGTATCACTAGAATGGAGCTCAGAACGAAATTGTTTCTGACTTTATAAAATGATGGAAACAATGCAGCAAAAGAAAAAGTTGATGGCCTGGAGTTTTAGACCTTATCATCAGTATACGCTGTAGAGTGATTGAGGAAACCTGCTAGATAACTCGTGTAAATGCTTAATATATATGTAATATCGGGGAAAGAACCGCACCATGCTCCAAGCCATTTTTAATATAACATTTGCTGGAAATGACGCTGTAACATTTAAGAAAAATATTTTTCCATTTCTAGAGTTGTACGGGTTCAATTGCCCTAAACGTAGGAGAACATTTTAGTTGCTTTTTGTTTTTTTTTTTTTTTTTCCAAAAATAAATAACAAGTTAGTGACGTGCACACAAACAAACACGTGATGAGTGGCAAAGACTCCCATTCCCATTGTGGGATTAGTGGACGGCGCAGCAAGAAGTATCATTGTATTTAGCCATCCAACAGCAGTGGCCAGTGAAGGCACAATAAAACGGAAGGAAAAACTGAGTCGAGCATCGAACTTAGCAAAACGCCTCTCTCTATGCACTTCTAATGAAACGCTGCTAAGTAGGGAGTTGGTGCGCAACAACAGTGAATCGAATGATGAATGGAAGGATGAATGAAATACCATTAATAGCAGCATCTTGCAACTTCAAAAAAGGTGTTTTCTATTAAAGCTAAACAAATTACCCGAAGACAAGGGGAGCAAGAAGCTAATGCGAGCTCCCAAAAGCAACGACAACAACAACTAAAAAATGTGCAGAAAAAACACCAAACACATGCACAATTTTTAATATTTTTTTTAACAACAACTTAGGAATGCATAAACATGTGTTAAGTTTTTAGGAAAACGGGACAGAGAGAGAAAGAAAGATTTTTGGGCTGAGTGGTTATTTCGCTCCATGGGTGGCATCCAACACTTAATGGGGAGACTAAATTAGAGTACTACCCCCGTTCATTTCGAAAGAAGAGCTCCAACCGATCTTCGATTCACTTAGAAGTAAGAAATCAGTGGGAACCGATGAAATACCGAATATTGTGCTTCGACATCTCCCTCTAGAAGCGGTGAACATTTATACCACCTTGTTTAATAATGCGATGAGTAATTCACATTATCCAGCGGATTGGAAAACTGCGGTTTTACATCCGAAAAGGTATAAAGATACTTCCAATCCGGCGAATCTCCGCTCGATTAGTCTTCTTCCAAACATCAGTAAGGTTTTCGAGAAGGTCATCAATAGAGTCCTGACTAAGTTGAGGACAAACATATAGTTCCGGATAATCAATTCGGTTTCAAGGCGAGGAATGATATCATTCATGCTGCGTCTAACCTCTCAGTCGTTCGCAAATCGCAAGTGAGAATAGACGTGTGTCGGCTGTTCTTTAAGTAAAATAAAAATAAAAATAGTGATTCCTTCTAAAACAAGTTAGTTACAACTTCGTTAATTGACTCGGTAGCCCGGCAGTTAGCGGCGTCTGGCGTCAAATCGTGGTCGTTCATAGACCTCGATCGGGGACAGACGTGTTTTCGACTTTTTCTCAAGTGAAATAGTGCAAAAGTGATAAAAGAACAATTAAGAACATTTTGGCCAAGTGATTCGGTGGCGCAGCGGTAGTGGTGTCGGCCGAGAAACCGAGGGTCATAGGTTCGATCCCCAGAAAAGGACGGACTTTTTTTTATTATTAAAAAGAAAATATTTATAATTTGAATTAAAATAAGTTCAATCGTGTGACCAGAAGATGAGTGGTGGTGAACGGTCCGCTATCCAAATAGCGGGTCCGGGAGATGGCATGATGTCATCTGATGACCAGACCGTAATTTCGGCCCGTTCGGAAATTACGACTAAGAGGAGGAGGAAGCTGAAGCCAACTCCAAACCTCGTGAAGCGCCCTTCCATATCAGCATCTACTGAGAAGCTGCCCGGTGGAGCAAGGGAAGTGGCGCCAACAACTTCAGCGAAAGCAGCAACACAACAACAACAGCGAAAGAAGCAGGAAGAATACCCATATGTTTCTGACGGTGGGGAAGGCCACTACATGGGTGGAAACAATAGCTTTTCATGCCTAGCTGCCTCTGAGTCAGATGACGAAGAGGACGAGGTCAAAGCCATAAATAGTAGCATCATGCAGCTACAGCAACAAGTGCTTGCTATAAGAGCGAAGCAAGTGGCAAGGAGGGAGAAGGAGTTACAGCAACAACTTCAGATCCCTCAGAAGCAACCAAACACCAACGTGGAGCTACCACAACAAGGAAAACATAACCAGCCACTAAAACAACAAAAACTACAAAAACCAGTACAAGAACTAACAAAGAAAGATCATAAACAACAACCCAAAAATAAACAACAAAAACAACAACAGCAACAAAAATCGCAGCAGTAGCAACAGCAGCAGCAGAAGCAACAGCAGCAACAACATCAGCAGCAGAAGCAACAACAACAACAACAAACGAAATCAACAAATCAACGAGTTCCACCTATAAACACATATAAGATGGAACTAAAGGAAACCATTGAACTATGTAAGTCGGCCATAGGCAATAATTTTTACATTAAAAGACTTAGCTTAGATAGGCATGCGATCCACTGTAATACAGTGGAGCGCTATACTAAAATAAAAAACTTACTGAAGGAATCGACGACGGAGTTCTTTTCCTACACCCCGAAGGGGGACAAGCTGCAAACAATGCTGCTGAGGGGGATTGAACCGTCGACTGATCCGGAGGAGCTCCTTGCACTGCTGAAAGAGAAGGAGTGCGAAGAGCTCAAATTCGTAGGGGTTAAGCCATTCGTCACGGCTAGAGCCAAAAGGGAGAAGCGGAAACTACCGTTCTTCCTGGTTCAGCTGAGTCCCAACAGCAAACTGGATGGTCTAAGGAGCATCAAACTCCTAGACTACCAGGTTGTACACTGGGAAAAATTAAAGAGGAGCGAAAACATTTTACAATGTGTTCGCTGCCAAAGGTTCGGGCACGCCGCGTCGAACTGCGAAATGCAGCCTCGATGCGTGAAGTGCGGAAAGAACCACAAGTCCGAGGAATGCGCTCTAGGCAAGGACGGAGCGTCAGAAAAAAGCCAACTCTCTTGCGCGTTATGTAGGAACACGGGACACACCGCAAATTATCGGGGTCGTCCCAAATTCCAATACATCAAAAGAGTAAATTTGGCTCGGCAGCAGAAAGTGGAAGTTAAACGTCCACTCGTGCAGGCACAAACACCAGCCGTTACTCCCCACGTTACCTACGCCCAAATGGCGGAAGGTAGGGGAAATACGGTACAACAACCAAAGGTAGCTTCTCAGGCCCCAGCGCCTAGAGCACCGGAACCTGTACCTGACATGCTGGCTATCTTGCTCTCTATTCAGGGGCAGATGGCTCAGCTTCAGCGTCAAATACAGGAACAGGCTAAGCGGGTAGATCAAATATCGTGTACATACGTCTCCGTAGTGGAAAGCGGTTGTACATGGTGCCTGTCTATGCACATAAGGCTACTCAATCCACTTTATTCATCTCAGAGCTCGAGACACTTTTTCGATTCCTAAGACTGGAATTGGAGGAGAACTACTTTATTATCGGCGGAGATTTCAACGCCAAACATAGCGATTGGGGAAATAATACTCCAAATACTAGAGGGAACCTACTATTCAATTGGTGGGGTCAGCACAGTATAATGTATAGACTCGGCCTTAAGGCGACGGATAGTCCGTCGTTTCCTAGACACGGGTCCTATTTGGATCTCCTGCTGTTCGACACACGAATACACCTAACATGCACAAACCAACAAACCATAAACTGTCTACACACTTTTGTGTATGACAGTGACCATTGCGGTCTCAGTACCGAAATAACCGTTGCGAACGAAATTGCGGAATTGGACGAGTTTGTTCAAAGGCATGCCTACAACTATAGTAGGGTGCGTTGGACACACTTCTCCAGAACACTGACGAGAGCAATCTCTTCGAATTCGCTCTACCCACCGTCCAACAGAAACCTGTCAAACGAGGAGATTGGCAGGTATCTAAGACTAATGGAAGAGACAATCAAACGAACAATGGACAAAACGATACCTCGGTACCAACACACTGACGACGAAGACTTATTCCGCAACGCAACCATTGACGCACTGCACCGACATAAAAGTAGACTGCTGCCAAGACTAAAAACCTTGTATAGACAGTTTACTGACAGACATAACCCGGAGATCATGACACTGAAGTCGTCGATTAAGAACCTCCAAACATTAATAAAAGAAAATTACAGAGCATCTGTAAATTTGTATTGGAACAATAAAATTCGGGCAGTAAACACCAGCAACCCGAATATGTTCCCGCAAATAAATAAAATATTTCGGAGGAAAGATCAAAACGACCTTTCGTGTCTTAAAATAGCCCGAACAACAGACAACGAACGGTTACTGACTATAGCAGGTATTGATCCAAATGAGGCCGCTGACGATGACGACTTCTTTGCGATCGAGGATCCGCAGGAGTAGGTTGAGACCATAGGGGCGACTTTCCAGGAAGTATACAAGGCCATTGATATCATTGGCCCCAATTATGACCTGGACAATCGCGGCTTGGTGGACCACTGCTACATTCGAAATGAAATAGGGAAGAAGCGATCCGCGGACTCTGGTTTCACCCGGTTCAGCGACGGAAATATGAAAAATAATGTCATTTCCAGAGAGGGTGGCTTACCCCCGTTCATTTCGAGGGAAGAACTCCATGAGATCTTCGACACAATCAGTTGTGACCGATGGTATTCCGAACATCGTGCTTCGACATCTTCCTCTAAAAGCCGTAGACATTTACACCACCCTGTTTAATAATGCAATGAATTATGCACATTATCCAGCGCATTGGAAAACGGCGGTGGTTCAGCCTATCCCCCAAAAGGGAAAGGATATATCCAATCAGGCGAATCTCCGGTCGATAAGTCTCCTTCCGAATATCAATAAGGTTTTTGAAAGGGTAATCAATAGAGCTCTGACTATGTGGGTTGAGGACAAACATATAGTTCCGGATAATTAATTCGGTTTTAAGGCGGGACATGATATCTCACATGCCGCGTCTAAACTGGTGTCCGATATCCAATGGAATAAAGGCAAAAAACAATGTACTGGTGCCTGCCTTGTTGACTTGGAGAAGGCCTTCGACACCGTATGGTTAGAGGGTCTTTTCTATAAGCTGACTGGACTGGGGATCAGTAAACCACTATTGTACATTCTTTATAATATGCTACACAACAAACAGTTCATCGTGAAGAATGGTGATGTGACTTCTGTTTGAATATTTCAAATTAAAAATGGTCTTCAGCAAGGCGCGGTCAATTCGCCGATCCTATTTAACATTTATACAAGCGACTTGATAGGTTCACTTCCCCATACTATTGCGTACGCAGACGATTTGGTAGCGTACAGAACAGGTTCAAAAATCGAGGTTATTAATATTCTCTTGCAGCGTGACTTCGATAAGATAAGACGATTTTGCGATGACTGGAAGTTGGTCGGAAACTATTCTCTTTAGGACGCCGTTGTCTGGAGCCTCTAGGGATACCAGAAAAAATTGGCGAAAGTTCTCGGTCATTGGACAACACGGACAGCCTCTTGCTTGTCGAAATGTAGTCAGATACCTAGGGAGCTGGCTAGATCAATATCTGTATTTTAACAAACATATAGATGTTGCTCTGGCCAGAGCCAAAGGTGCTTTTGCCCTTACAAAGAGACTGTTCTATAACAGCCAACCCGATGCGAGTGTGAAGGTAATCTTCACACGGATGAACCTAATAAGAGTGGACAATTTCGTCATTAAGTTGAGTCGAAAGCACATTGCAAGATCAATGACCTCATCGAACAACCTGATCTCCGGGGCTTTCTACCCCAATTATATGTTCCTCCAGAAGCGTTCCTCTATCTAGATAGTAAAGGTCTGGTCCAGGACAGATTGGCGGTTCCGCTAATCTTCCACGTCGCTCGAGCAGCTGCAGACAGGCGACCCAACTACGACAGAGACGTCGCATATAGCAGTCCGGTTCAGTAGGTCGGTAGGGAGTCGCGACATGAGGGATGTTGCTCGACAGCACTAACAATTTTGGTGGCTTGTTGAAGGGGGGGGGGAGGGGTTTGGGGAGTTTCGTCGTCCCATTCTTCGTACGAGGTAGCGCCATAGGAAGCAAAGTCGGTCGTCTGACTGTTTTATTAGCCTTAGCCGGCTTACATAGCCAAAGCCAAAGGTTCGGCCACACCGCATCGAACTGCAAAATGCAGCCTTGATGCGTTAAGCGTGGAAAGAACCACAATTCTCAAGAATGTGCTTTGGGTCAGGAGAAAGAGTCAGACAAAAGCCAACTCTCAAATGCTTTATACAAGAACTCGGGACACAAGTCTACATACATTCATGTACGATAGTAACTATTGCGGTTTTAGTGCCGAAATAACAATTCCTAAGGAAATTGCGGAGTTGGAGGAACTTGTTCCCGGACATTCTTACAATTACAGTAAGACTCGATGGATACGTTTCTCCAGAAAGTTGACACGAGCACTGTCCTCGAATGCGCACTACCAACCGTCCAATAGGAATCTGTCGAACGAGGAATTTGACAGCTACCTAAAAAAAATGGACCAAACAATTAAACAAACAATGGACATTACAATACCTCGTTATGAACATACACCCAACGGACACCTATTCCGCAATACGATCGACGCACTGCACCAACACAAAAGTAGGCTGCTGTCAAGACCCAAAACCTTGTACAGGCAGTTTACTGATAGAAAGAACGTCGAGGTTAGGACTAAAACCCTCCCAATATTGTTAAGAAGGAATTACAGAGCATCTGTAAGTTTATACAACAAAATTCGAGCTACAAATTCGAGCAACCCGAATATGTTCCCGAAAATAAACAAAATATTTCGGAGAAAAAACCAAAACGACCCACAGTGTCTTAAAATTCCTCGAACGACGGAAAACGAACGAATACTGACTAATGCATGCATAGATCCAAGTGAAGTCGCAGATGATGACAATTTCTTTGTGATCGAAGATCCTTAGGAGAAGGTTGAGGCCATAGGAGCGACTTTTCAGGAAGTGTATAAAACCAATGACGTGATTGGTTCAAATCACCACCTGGTGTCCTTCTGCACAATTTCTGCCTGCGAAATGACATACAAAACTGGCGATTCGAGAGCTTGGGTTTCACCCAGTTCAGTGACGAGGATATGGCAACTAATGTCGTCGCCAATGAAGGGAACCTACACTCGTTCATTTCAAAGGAAGAACTACATGAGATATTCGACACAAAAAGATGTAAAAAATCAGTGGGAATCGATGAAATACCGAACATTGTATTTCGACATCTCCCTCTAGAAGCGGCAGACATTTACACCATCCTGTTTAACAATACAGTGAATAATATACACTATCCACAGCATTGGAAAACTGTGATGGTGAATCTTGTGGCGGCGAATCTTCGGTCGATAAGTCTCCTTCCAAATATCAGTAAGGTGTTCGAGAAAGTGATCAATGCAGTCCTAATTAAGTGCGTTGAGGACAAAAATATAGTCCCGGACAATCAATTCGGTTTCAAGACGGGGCATACATGTCATACATGATTTTGCGGTGACTGGAAACATTCTATTTAGAACGCAGTTGTCGGGTGCCTCTAGGGACACCAGAATGAATTGGCGAAAATTCTCGATCATTGGACAACACGGCCAGCCACTTGCTTGTCGAAATGTAGTCAGATACCTTGAGATCTGGCTAAACCAATATCTATATTTCAACAAGAATGTAGATGCTGCTCTGGCCAGGGCCAAAGGTGCTTTTGCCATTACAAAGAGACTGTTTTATAGCAGCTATGCTGGTATATGAGTGTCCCGTGTGGTTCAACTTGAGAGCAAGCTTAATGGAAAAGATTCGGGTGTTAGAGAGGGCTTTCCTTAGGGTTCGTAAACTTTACAGAACACCAAGGCGTGATATCTGGGGCCTACTACCAACTAATGATATCATGAGAGTGTGCGCTTGAAAGGCTTCGTCGTTGAAACTTGAAGTTTTTTAACAATTAGGTTAAGTTAAGCGAATCCCCAGTTTCACAGTGTAAGTTTAAACTCCGCCTTTGATTTAAACTTCAGTTCAACAATTTATTCGGTTTCACAGTTTCATTCAACCCTTGAACTGAGTTCGTATTGTAGTTTAAGTTAAACGACAGAATTCTGCCGTTTAAACCCCAGCTCAATTTCAATTTAACAGCTGCCAGTTTATACACAGCCGAATGTGAAGGTACATACATAAATTTAAGACGAAGCATGAAAGTGATTTTGAAGATATGAGTAATGAGGACAACTGCAGAATTGCTGTAATTGTGAGAAGAGAAAAACACATTCAATTTAGAATAAATCACCTCAATTATTTTGACGATTTAGAATTCTTCGAAAGATTTCGAATGTCGAAGAATTCAGCCTACATTATTTTAGAGCAAATCAGACCCCAAATTGAAAATGCAACTAAGTTGTAAGAAGAAAGATATCAATTATTAATTTTTAATGATAAAATTTTATTGGTAATTTGAAACAAAACTTCCCCCGATTGTCAATAACACAAAATATTTGGTACGTTTTGTTTACATTACTTGACACGACGGAGCAGTAACCAATAACGTACAATGCTGTTAATTTTTTTTTCATATAATTTAGTTAAACTACGTTCAACTGAACTTACACTGAAACTTGACGAGATGATCTTTAAATTTAAACTCAAGTTCAGGTTCAGCTGTACTCAAGTTTAAACTTCCACTGTGAAACTGGGCATAAGTAGTTTAAGGCTTAGTATAAGTTAGCATAGGTAGTTAGTTTAAGTAGTTTAAGTTGGATGTTTAATTTTTATATAATTACAAAAAAATTTTCATTTACTAAGTTTTTTTTTTAAATACTTAATATTTTCTTAGATTAACTATATGTTTAATGAATAATAATTATTTTTTAAAATATTAATTTAGACGTCGAAAGACATAGAATAAGAATCTAGTTTAGCTTAGAGCGCCCGCTTGGAGGACCAGTAAGTTAGAATAAGTTAATTAAGTTACGTTAAGCTAGCTTTTAAGCATTTTTTCTGTTAACATGTAAGTTTAGTAAATTTAAGAAGAATGAAATAAAATGTATGAAAAATAGAAAAAAAGATGGATGGTGGCCTAAATACAACATCAAGTCAACTTACACTAATACTTTAGTCTCCCCATTAAATGTTGGATGCCACCCATGGAGAGAAATTTCCACTGAGCCCAAACATGCATATGTATGCATAGTTTTCTGATGACAGACATCAATGTCATCCGGTGGCCTGTGAGTTTTGCATGATTCCTTTCAGGGTGATGTTAAAAATGTAATTTGACAGCACATTGCCTTGCCTAAAAACTATCTTGATATAGAAGATCTGGTTTAATTCATTATCGACCTTGATGGAGCAGCAAAAATTTTCCATAGTCACCTTGTCGTGGATGTCAAAACTAGACACAATCTACTTCGTCCATTGCGCGCTTTCATAATGCGGCTTTGAATGTTTTCGAGTGTTAGTCTGAAATTTTTTCTAAGATTTGTTGTAGTGTAGGTAAGTTCTTTGCATACAAAAAAATTGGTCACTGGAAATAAAATTGCCCAGGTAATAATAAAAATATGACCAAAGTGAGTTATGCAAATGAAAACCATGATTTTGGTGGTGAACTCGTTAGAGCATCTAATTTTAGTAAAGCTATAGGGTCTGACGATTGTGTGTTGCATTCTCGAGCAAACGAACATGCATATGTTATTCAGTCGCTTTTAAGAATTAGAATACCAAATTTTTATTGCCATTGATGCTGGCCAAGCAATTAAAGCGTTAGGAAAAGGGTGTGTTCAAGTGCAAACTTTTAATGAAAAACCTTGGGAAAACAAAAGGCTAATTAATGTTTACTATGTGCCTAAGGCGCACTCAACAAGAAGAAATACAATTGAGCATTTTCATAGATGTTGAGGGTGCTTTCGATAACACAACTTTCGACGGAATGTGTAACTCGGCCAGACAACACGGCGTAGACGAATCACTAGTTTTGTGAATAAAAACAATGCTAGTAAGTAGGCTTCTGATGGCAGATGTTGACTGCGCTCAATATGTAGTGGCGGGTATGAACAGGGCTTGCCCGCAAGGCGGCGTTCTGTCTCCACTGCTATGGTGCATGTTGGTCGACTAACTGCTCAATGCACTCAATAGTTCTAATGCAGTGGCGTAACGTAGTGGGGGCGGCAAAATTTCACAATAAATAATACTAATATCTCGTAAATATTTGAACCATTTCATATTTTTGACCATTTTATTTTCTTTAAATACTAACATCATGCTCATTGTAGCGACTGGCAACTGTACTGAGTTGCAGGGATTCTCCGTATTTAATGTTGTGCTTGGATTGTTTATGACTAATATTCAACGAGAATGACATATAAAGAATAATATTCAGTATTGTATAATAACACCTGCAAATTAGGTTACAGTACGGGTAAGTCCCTTTAGGGAACACCGTGAGTGGTGCGTTGATAATTAATTCAAAAAACGTTTGGTTAATGGATCGTCAGTTGTCCAATTTACATTAACCTAATCGGATCCTATATATGTATATGCTTTCGAAACTATGATTTTAGTGCTCAGAAGTGGTGATTGTGGTGATTGTCAAATTATTGAACTTCATATACATTCAAATATGTGAGTATTAAATATTTTATTTACATTTTTTATTTATGGAATTGTATGTTTGATTATCTGCTATGTTGTTCAAGCCTTAATTTATTAAAACAAAAAAATGAGAACAAGTAAATTTCAGTAAATTAAGTTATATATATATTTTTTAATTTATTAGTAATTATTGTGAAATTTTCTACGATAGTTTCGCTTTCGACTTCAACTTGTACTTTTATTATTTATTATAACATATGTACATACTCGTATATAAGAGTCAATAATTTTTTTTTTTTTCGTTTTAGCATTAAAAATGAAAAGAGTAAAAGAAAGTGGGGCAACTTACCGTCATAAAAGAAGAGCTAAGTTGGAAAATACCGGAAAAAATTAAGGGGATTTACTTAAATACGAGTACATAAAAATTTCTGTTCCTGAGACGTCAGATTAAACGTTGGACTTAAATTCATCAAAAACAACTTGGATTATATTCGACAGCACTCCAATCATTTCTGATAAAGATCAAATAAGCCAGTTATTAAGATACGTAGTGATTGAAAATCAGGAAGTACAAGTAGTGGAATCTTTTGTAGATTTTATTCAAGCAAAAGATAAAAGTGCTGAAGGAATTTCAAAGATGATTTTGAGCAATCTTGAAACTGATGGCTACGATATAAGCAACTCTAGAGCATAGTTAAGCATATGATATCGATGCTGTCGTGGATGGAAGGCATTCAGGAGTTCAGCAAAGAATTAAAGGAATAAATCTTACAATTGAATTCGTACTTTGCTCAAATCATTCGGTAAACCTAGTTTGTTTACACTTGGCTCAGTTGAGGTGAGTTCAGTAACTTTTTTCGGCATATTAGAACGTTGCTATTCACTTTTTTCCATGTCCACACATGGTTGGGAAGTTCTGGTAGCACCTACAGACAAAAGTTTGAAAAGGGAGTGCAAGAGAGGATGCCGTAAAACTGACATGGCATCATTACAAGACATTCTCGTCACTTTGGAAAAACTGACAGAGACAAGTAAAAGCTTAAACACAAGAACAGTTGTAGGAACTTTGCAAGTTACGATGCAGTCATTTTCTTTCATTGTTTCTTGGGCCTCTGGCAACCGGTGCCACATTAAGTGAATGACGCACAAAAATATTTACAAACAAAGGGAGTTTAGTTAGTTTAGTTTTAAATGCATTTTATTTTCTTAATCACTAACTCTTACATACTAACAAAAAATGCTTAAATGCTAGCTTAAAATTACTTAACAATCTTATACTAACTTACTGGCAGGCACTCTAAGCTACTCTAAATTCTTATAACTATGTCTTTCGACTTACTTACTATACTTAAAGCTAAGAAAAAAAATTGCTAACAAAAACTTAACATATGGACATAATTTTTTATTTTTTATAAAAACTTAATATCTAACTTAAAATAAACCTTAGCCTACCTAACCTACATACACAATACACACATACGCACATATAGACATTATACACAATTATATACATATATTAGTATATACCTTTGTATATACTAATATATGTATATATTTCTTAGATGCTAACCTAAACCTATGTAAGCCGGACATCGCTATTTACCGAGAAAACAGATTGGTCAGCACTGCCTCATTAGTGAGGCTGGTCCGTAATTGACGGAAACGATGACGAAACATCTTCTCCATCATTCAACCACCAGAAATGCTGGTGCTGCCGAACGACATCCCTCTTATCGCGATTCCCCACCGCCCTACTGAACCTGAGGCGATCCAAACTGCCGTGTGCGACGTCTCTGTTGTAGTTGAATCGCCTGTCCCCAGCTGTCCGAGCGACATGGAAGATTAACGGTACCGCTGATCTATCCTGGATCAACCCTATCTGATCTAGGTAGAGGAATGCTTCCGGTGGAACGAAGCCGTCAGAGCGCACACTCTCGTGGTAAAGGTAATTGGGATAGTAAGCCCCAGATATCAGGTTATTCGTCGAGGTCGTTGCTCTTGCAATGTGCCTTCGAGTCAGCTTAATTACGAAGTTGTCCACTCGTATTAGGTTCGCCCTGTTATAAAGGACCTCATTATGATAAAATTTCTTGTACTCCGACTCTGGTGTTCTGTACAAGCGAAGACAAGCCCTAAGGCAAGTCCTCTCAAACACCCGAATCTTTTCCATTAAGCGTGCTCTTACATTGAACCGCACGGGACAACCAAATACCAGCATGGGCCTAATAAGGGCCATGTAGCAGATTACCTTTACCCTCGCATCGAGTTGGCTGCTATAAAACAGTCTCTTTGTAAGGGCAAAAGCGCCTTTAGCTCTGGCCAGTGCAGCATCTACATTTTTGCCAAAATACAGAAACTGATCTAGCCAGATTCCAAGGTATCTGACTACATTTCGACAGGCAAGAGGCTGCCCGTGTTATCCAATGATCGAGAACTTACGCCAATTTTTTCTGGTATCCCTAGAGGCTCCAGACAACGGCGTCCTAAAGAGAATGGTTTCCGACTTCTGAAAGTTGATTTTCAACTTCCATCTATCTTATCGAAGTCACGCTGCAAGAGAGTGTTAATGACCTCGATTTTTGGACCTGTTCTGTACGCTACCAAATCGTCTGCGTACGCAATAGTATGAGGAAGTGAACCTATCAAGTCGCTTGTAAAAATGTGGAATAGGATCGGCGAATTAACCGCGCCTTGCTGAAAACCATTTTTAATTTGAAATATTCCAACAGAAGTCACATCACCATTCTTCACGATGAACTGTCTGTTAGTTAGCATATTATAAAGAATGTACATGAGTGGTTTACTGATCCCCAGCCTAGTCAGCTTATAGAAAAGACCCTCTAGCCATACGGTGTCGAAGGCCTTCTCCAAGTCAACAAGGCATTCACCAGTGCACTGTTTCTTGCCTTTGTTCCATTGGATATCAGAGACCAGCTTAGACGCGGCATGTGAGATATCATGTCTCGCCTTAAAACCGAATTGATTATCCGGAACTATATGTTTGTCCTCAACCCACCTAGACAGAGCTCTATTGATTACTTTTTCAAAAACCTTACTAATATTCGGAAGGAGACTTATCGACCGGAGATTCGCCGAATTGGATATATCCTTCTCCTTTTTGGGGATAGGTTGAACCACCGCTACAAACAAAGGGACTTGACATAAGACTGTGTGCTCAGAAAGTAAATGCTTTGCAAATGGTATTGATAGAGGATCAAGAGGAATGGATAGATGGCGCTGTAAGTTGTGCAAAAAATATGTGCGAAGAACTTGGCATTTCCATGGAACCTCAGAGGCGCATAACAAGAAGGAACATTTTTGATGACGGAACCAGAGATGCTAACTTGTCATGTGAAAATCAATTGAGACGGATAAATGCATTGTGAAATTCTAGCTGGAAGATACTCTGCCCAATATTATAATAATGCTCCGAATATTCTTCACAATTGCCGCAGGCAATGCCAGTTGTGAGAGAAGTTTTTCAAAATTGAAATTGACCAACAATTATTTAAGATCAACAATAAGTACTTTAAGGATAACCAATCTTTCTACCTTGTCTATTGATCAAGGGGGGTGTGATGCTATATACATTGATAGTGCAATAAAACACTTTGCTCTTAAAAAAATTAGACGAATTAAGTTTTAGTTAAAGACAGAAGTTTTGTTTTTAATTCTAATGAGTACATATATTATTTTTCAAAAAAAAATATAAATATTAACAGTATCGTTCTAGTTTTAATTGGAATTCGATTTGCGTTTTATAATCAATTCTCTAATAACTTAATCTTGAAGATCGTCAAGGTAATCATAAGTGTTCTATACCTGTTATATCAATGTAAGTGGCATACGTGTAACAACTTTTATATATATACAACTATATATATATATATATATGTAAAAAGTCATATACTTTTTTATTTCTATCCTGTACAATATACAATAATGATGACTGTTCTTGCCGAAAAGTTCTTTAGAATTGCTGTATATTATGGTCTTTTAAATTGAAATATCGAAATAAGAGGTCGGAAAAATTTTCTTCAGCCCCAGGCGGTTGACACCCACGCTGCGTCACTGTTCTAACGTCTATGCACAAGCATAAGCGGACGTGCAGTCGGTTGGATTGTGTCTAGCGACTGTCTGCTCAAAAGCGCAGGCAGCCCTAGACGTGATCAGCGACAGGTTTCTCCAAAGAAGCTAAGTATTTGGATGTCATTCTAGATAACAAACTTCTCTGGACTGAACATGTTACGTCGAAAGCAACTAAGGCGCTGTCGGCCGTCTGGTAGTACAGAGAAGCTATCGGCAAAACATAGGGCCTGTCACCGAGAAGAGTCCTTCGGATCTACACGGCTATTATAAGGCCAATTATGTCCTATGCGTTGGTTGTCTGGTGGAATAAGCTCTTGCAAAAATACGTGGTTGCTGCTTTTATCAGACTCCAAAGAACGGTTTGTCTCGGATGCATGAGGGCTTTCCCCAGAACTTCTGGCTTCGCTCTAGATGCATTGATGAGTCTCCATTCCCTTCATATTCATATCATGGGCTGCACTTTCAAAGCCATCTTCCGTTTAAAAAGAAGTGGTGTTTGGTACAAATCGCACTGGAGCTTTGATGGCCTTGCACGTCGGCTGCCTTTTGAGTCTTGTCTTATGGACTTCCATTGCGGGAAAAATACGAAATCGACTTTCCCTATGCCCCGTATTGGTTTCGGCCAGAATCTGAGCCATGAAAGGAATGCACTCGGGTCTTCACGAACATCTCCAAAACCAATATAATATGTGGCGCTGGTGTCTTTCTCGAGGATGACTACGCTAGATTTTACTTCACGTTAGGAAAGCTCGCACCTATCTTTCAAGCGGAGATTTACGCAATCCTTATTTCAGCAAACTATATTGTGGAGAAACGGTGCAGGGGGCGAAGCATTTGCATCTGTTGCCACAGCCAAGCTGCGCTTAGCGCCTTGCAGAACTCTCTTACGACTTCAAAGCTAGTTCAAGAATGCAAGAGAGCACTTAACGCAGTCGGAAGGCTAAATTCAGTGACCCTTGTCTGGGTCCCAGGTCACAATGGGATGCTTCCCGACAGCAGGAAAGGCTGCAGGCTGATTACATAGTGACAGGGCACTACACTTTAGCAATGCTTGCTGTGAAAATGATAACGACACCGCGGAGCACTATCTCTGCGAATGTTCGGCTTACGATCGCATCAGGCTGCAGGTACTCGGCGCTGACATGGTGGGTGCTTGTGCTGGTACTGTAGGCACCGCTGAAGCGCTTACTCATCTTTCTTCGTAAGATTGAAAGAATTCATTAAAATTAACTTACAAAGAGTATAATGGACTAGTTGCTTGTCTGAATGCTTTGTTCCGACAGAAGAAAAAAAAGTTACACATCAATTCACGAAATCGAAACTTAAAGAGATGATTTGTTTAAAGAATATTCTGTTGTTAGTTTAGATGCAAATGCAATTGAGCATTAAGTAATGCGAAAAGATTGGAAAGAGGAATATCATTTTGAGACAGATACAATAGACGATGATGTTTTCCACTGTGAATCAGATTTGGAAAATGAAAGACAAAATACTATAACACTCAGAGTGATTAGTAAAACAGCGGCCAGTAAGCAAATATAAGCGTCTAGTAGTGAATAGTATGAAAGGAAGGCTGCGAAACCAGTCACAGTTAAAATCAAAAGTAGGTTTTCATTCAAATGTCGGTGAAGGGTATGCTTTTAATTGCAGCAGTTTTGAGCCCGAAACTTATCAAGACGCTGACAGCTGGAAGAAGGCAATGGGCGAGGAGGTGCAAGCTCTTTGCAAATATGTATATTACATGTGAACTATTACCTCTGTCTAAGGATCGACAAGTTATCAAAAAAAAGTGTGTATATAAAGCTAAATTATCGATAAGTAACCAATTAAAGATATACAAGGTTCGTCTCGTCGAAAAGTGTTTTAATCAAACAGAAGGAATCCATTACGAGGAAACTCTTAGCCCTGTTTGCCAAATTTACTTCGATCCCTTGTTTCATGTTAAAACTGATTTTATTAATAGAAATCTCCAGCAGGAGCAGTCACCAGGGTATAATGATAATTCTGGTCGAGTATGTTAACTCAAAAAGAGCTTGCACCGATTCACGGTATTGGCATTCTACAATTTCAAAACTATTGTTTGGATTTCATGAATATTACGCCGATCTGCGTATTGCTGTGCTACAGATAAATACACACGTTATTTATTTATCCGTATACATTGATGATGGACTTATAACTGCTTCGAACGGATTCGATTTGCATTCAATACTACATTATTTAAATCAACATTTAGAAGTTAAAATGTCTCTATTTATGCTATGCAGTTGGAGTGATAAGTCGTTTTCTCGACAAACTAACAAAATGTCATGTTCAAAGATTTAAAGCGCATTTTTAAATGGGAGTTCTTTATACAGTGAATGATTATTATACACTTTTTGTTTACACAGATGTTGACTATGCAGGTTACGTATCAACAACGCGGTCTACCAAGGCACATCGCTCATCACTACAAAAGCTGAATAGCAGCGTCTGAAGCAGTAAGCGAGATGATTTGGTGAAATGCCCTTGCGAAGTATCTTCTCAAAGAAAGACACACCAAACCAATTCTATACATTGATAACCAAAGTGCCCTGAAGTTGGTGAAGTATCCGGAATATCAATCAAAGAGAAAGCACAACGAAGTTTGAGTACATTTCGATATCTGCTGTATACCATCAGAAGACAAGTCAATCGATACTTTAACTAAGCCGCTAACTTTTGAAAAATTTGCATATTTTAAAAGAAATAATATCATTGTAAAGTTTGAAAATTTCTAAAGTAATTACTATCCAAAACAAACAAAAAATAATTATAATAGTTTCAAAAATCAATATTGATATCATATCTGAAGTAATTGTGATGAATTTACGAGTACAAGTAAATATTAATTTGCTAATAATTTATTTTGATAAGCATTTTAAGTTAACAATAAGGGCGATGTTCAATATTGTTAGAGCAGCTTCACAGCCTACTATGCTTATACCATTGGTGTTTACAGAACTCACTGCACTGATAGGAAGCATTTCCTTTTTTGAAATTCTATTTAAAAATCTAATCAAAGTCGCATCAAAGTATTTCTTTTATCACATTGCTAACTGCGTACTTCCGGTGCTAAACATATTCCAATGAGACTAGAAGTAGCAGAAGGATGCAGTTTCTGTGATGAGAATCATGTCAGGACCTAATTAATAAGCAAAATGGTTTGTGTTAACCATCCAAAGATTCCAAAAACAGAGTTATAATAGAATAACTCCTTAACGTATTCATCATTTTAATTCTGTTCAAGTTTTTGGTTACAAAAATTATATAGCTTCCTTACGGACGGCCCTTGAATTTCATTAAAATTCTCATTTTACTGGGCGTATTACTCGCCGCGTCGTCGGTTAAATCCTGAAAAGATAGGAAACCACCTCATGCTGTCCCAAATCACTTGACTTCACCTGGACCAAAATACTTTGCTTTCATGGAAAAGCATCTACAGTCGACTAACAACCCTGTGATAAAATGAAACTGATAACTTATGCATTCAGCTCAATCGCTTGACTTCGAAAATCTTTTTTTTTGCTTTTGGCCTCCTGGACGACGACTTGTTCCTTTCAATCACAATTTCCTCAGACCAAAATGAATGTCACAGACTACTTTGCTCAATTTTGCCGAGAACTAAATTTACCGTTAGCTCTTTAAGAACGTGCTGTAGACTTCAGAATCATGATGCAAATGACCTGAGAATGAGGTTAACCCAGTACATAAGGTACCAACACCCAGAATAGTTGACCTAAGAGCAACCCGGAATTGACACGAAGTGCGGTTATCACGTATACACTCCCCACATTACCCTCAGCTTTCAATGGCCAACCTGACCAATGGAAGGTATTCTCCGCGTGGTCTTTAATGAAAAACCGCCAGTCCTATTAATAGAGAATTTCCATTAAAATCGTATTATACGGACGATTGATGTGGTTTTGCCTTGATGCAACTGACCTAATTTGATCACCTTAGTCACCCTCACTATAGAACGTTTGTATGGTCATCGAGCAATGGCTATGGACTGGGAAGTTGTCCGGAGTTATACGTATAGGAACTCGTGCACGTGCAGACAAAGTCATGTATTCAATTAAGTTCGCCAATATTTTGACTAAATACCCATACTAGGACGACTAACCGAGTGCATTCTGTTAGTTTTGATGAAAATTGATTTTCGATTTAATTAAAATGTAGAAACAGACTGTGTGACTTTGGATGACTTTGAGGATCTACGATATCGTGGATTAGCTCACTTAAATGACAACAAAATGTATGTTTTAATATTTCAATCTAGGGATGATGCGGGAGCTCAAAATTTGGATTGAGTTTCAATTAAGTAAAACGAAATTGAGTTTCCTCAAATGTCCGAAATCGGCATCCGTTTGATTGGATCTACCTAGAAGACGATTCTACACAGCAGGTTCATAAATTGGATCAGGATATTTTGTTCCTTCTGTTTCTTCTATTTGGTCAAAAGGATATAACATATCCTCCTTTGTAAATAAGATGTCATTAATATTTTGTGATTCTGCGTTGTGAGTTACACCTTCTCGTACTCTGCGAAGTGTATACCGGACTTAAGAAATGTTGTTGCAGGATCGAACAAACCAACTTATTTAACCTGACTCCGTCATGGAAAACAGAGGGCATCATTGTCTCATTTTTGACGACTAAACAAATGTTATTGCGAAATATAACCAGTTACAACGCTGTGTTATTCAGCCAGAATTGGTGTTAGCTGAAAGATGAGGCATCTTTTGGTGGTTTTAAACATCATCCGAGTGATAAAAAAAAAAAACGCCCTTAAATGAGTGACGAGGTATGATACTGGGGACCTTCATACAAATTGTATGAAAATATTTCTGCTTGCAGGATGTGAAATCATTGTTTCCCTAAATAAGTGTTTGTAATTCCTCTTTTTAAATTGTAAGAAACTTTTATTCCCTATTGAGATTTTGCAACGCCCCAATGTCATTCGAGTTGATTGAATTGTTGAAAAGCGAAAGTATTAGAGTATCCCCTGGGAATTTCACGTTTGAGCTTTGATTGATGAACAGATGAACGAAATGTCAACCGGTTGTGTCGCTGGGTGTAGCTCAACTCTAAAATTGCTTTGTATTTAATCTTCCTTAATAATGGAGAACAAAATGATCTTGCATTTTTAGAATTTGAGGAAATATGGAACCAAAAACCTGTACTTTTCTCCTAGAGAAATGCTGGAAAGCTGAACTAAAGAACCCAACAATTTTCGCAGATATTCGGCAGCAAATGAAGACAAAGGGGTACAATTTTCCGGAAAATTCTCTGTAAAAAAAACTTCAAAATTTAAAGGCGCACTTCCACAAAGTATTAGACAACAATAAAAAAAACCTCTACTGGAAGGGGTCGACTGGCGTGACCATACTTTGAGTAAATGAGTCTCATTTTTGAGGAAGAAGTGAGTGTGCGAAATTGTATCACGTTCAACTAATTTCCTGCCGAATAACACATGCAACCACTGTCAACATTGAATCTGTAGATTCCTGTAAAATTAGCACGATCATATCAACCACAAGCGCAAACGTCTCAACCATCTACACCCCCATCAGCCTCCAAAGGTAAGAGAAATAAAATAAAAAAGTCCCAACAAGAACTTATACAACAACAGAACAACTTAGATGATATAAATAGAAAAGTCAAAGCGGCGAAGGCCTTGTTGGAGGAGATCCGTGAAATTAAGATGTTAAATTAAGAGAAGTGGAATTAAAGGAAGAGAAACTAGCCTTAGAGCGACAGACATTGAATCAACGATATTAAATTTATTATCGTTTATATTTTATTTTAAGTAAAGTAAATTCAGTTTGGGTTCTTTTGTTGTTTCTTTTAATGAAAATTGAACTGCGGATTTGTGATATTATTTTTTGTTTAATAAGATGTTTTTTGAGTTTTTTTTCTTCAAATTGTTTGAATAGTTGAGATAAGTAGTCGACTGTTAATATTATGCCTGGTTATTTATATAACTACATGCATATGTAAGTGTTTCGGAAAACTGATTGGCAAGATGATACAGAGAAATACTGTCAGAAAAGCTATCCTCTGAACTCTCAAGTCCTCCGTGTGCCAGGCTCTCAATCAGGCTATGGCCACTTCTTGCCATCTTATTCAACTTAGAGACAAGAAAAATCAGCACTGGGACCGCTTAAAACATTTGCAGAAAACTTTTCAACCCAGAAAAACCACAAGAAAAGTGACTGACTGGGACTCATACAAAGAATCACCCAAATTATACAAAAAAGAACTGAGGAAGGCAAAGCGACTATCCTGGAGATCATTCCGTAATAGAGACCACTGAGGCAGCGCAGCTAAGAAAATTCCTCTCTTCAAATCCTACGATGCCTAGCTGTTTGAAAAAAACCGATGGCTCTTGGACAACCTCAAGTGATGAATTACTCAACCTGCTACTGGACAAAAACTTTCCAGGTAGCCCCAATTCGCGGCCAGTAGTAACCCAAACAGGTCTACTGCAACCGGGACCAAAATTCATGGTCTGATCACAACAGACAGATTGATCTGGGCTCTGCATAGCTTCAAATCATACAAGTCTGCTGGTCCGGCCGAGCTACAGAGGTCCTCAGATATTATCATGCCTACGCTAGAAAATATTATGAGGAGCTGTGTAGAACTGATCCACATTCCACTGTCATGGAGAGAGTCAATGTAGTTTTCATTCCCAAAGCCGGAAAATGCTCTCGTGTCGTCCCAAAGGACCTCAGGCCTATGAGTCTATCATCTTTCCTTCTGAAAATTCTAGAACGGCTGGTTGATATCCATATACGAGCTAACATTGATCCAAGACTTTTTTCAATGACTCAACATGCATACTGTAAAGGAAAGTCGGTGGAAATCGCTCTACATTTACTGACTAGCCACATCGAACGATCCCTACAATATAAAGAGTACACAATTGTCGCTTCTCTGGACATATTTAGAAGGTGCTTCTAACAGCGTCAACACATCCGCAATCAGAACTGCACTGTCAACTCTGCAGGTAGCTGACTCACTTGGGGAGTTGATCAGTCTTATGCTAAATAGCAGAATAATCAACTAAAATCAACTGCTAAAATATGTGTTAGCAGAGGTACGCCGCAAGGCGGTGTCCTCTATCCCCTTTTCTGAAACTTAGTGGTTCATGAACTGCTGATGTACCTGAAAGAAAGTGGTAGCAGGGTGATTGCCTATCCGGATGACGTTGCTACAGCCGTCTCAGGTAATAACTTTAATGTTTAATACAAATTATAACTTAAAATTAAACTTCAACTTAAACTTAGAACTAAGGTTGGTTGGAGTGGTGAAGGAGAACGGATTTGCGGTAGGGATTGGTGCGGTGGAAGTTAAAGACGGTAGGGTTTGATTTGATTGTTCGTAATATACGGGAGATTGGTTCGTTCGCGCCATAAGAGGTGTGGGGCGTTGGTAGATAGAAGAGTCGAGGGGTGCGTAGATTACGAGGGTTAGTGTTGATTAAAATAGAGTTGTGGAGGGACGCGCATTCAACGTGACCTGAAACGAGTCGATGAATGAAGAGAAAGTCGGCTGCATCTCTGCGTTCCTCAAGGAAGTTTAAGTTAATAAGGTTGAGTCGGCTTTGATAGTGGGGCAGAATAAAAGGATATTCATAGGGCATACCTCGAAGGGCAAATCGAAGAAAACGGAGGTGGATGCTTTCGATTCTCGAGATATGAAAGCGAAGATATTGGGACCACATTTTACTGGCGTACTCTAGGTGGGGCGAACAAAGGTCACGTATGGGTCGGTGAATTCTCGCTTTATAAAACCTAGTGCAGAGTTGGCTTTAATAAACCCTAAATCCCAACCACATGTAAATGGAAGTTGAGCTCCCTATCACACAAAATGTTGAGGTGGCGAAGAGACTGAACGGACGAGATAGGTTGTCTTTAGAGTGGGGGAGGAGATTAGTGCCGCTTATGTGAAAAGGTCTTGTTGAAGGAGGAAGGAGTCATAGGGAGAGGAAATGGTTTTGAAAAATTTGGTATCGTCGGCGTAAGGGGAGAGAGACGAGTGCTTGATTAAAGAACTTCTTCAGCTAAATCTTAACAGGTTAACCCGTTGGGCAGATCGCTGTCCTCTTTTCCAGGAAATGTAAAATTTGTAGCAGTTGAAAAACTTATGAATGATTTTTTTTTTTAATTATCATCATTGACTTTGGTATTTATAAGTAATTATTTTACTAGTATATTCTTTTTATTTCATTAACTTTGTATCATAATTCATGAATTAATTAATTAAAATTTCACAAACATGTGCTAATTTACCCTATAAAAGCTTTTAAGCAGTTAATCGAAAATATTTAAAAATCCGATGTAAAGAAAAGCTCCTCGAGTGTAGTATGAAAAGGGGAGCAATGATTGTACAGCGTGAGACTCACTCAGACGAACGTGTACAAACAATCACTTTAAGGCCTTACCTAGGAGTATTGTTCATATATGTACGTTTTAGAAGTTTTTGTTTTAAAGACACTGTCGTGGCCTTACCTCGGACTTGTCTTAAGACAGAAAAGTCCAGAGTGTGTTAAGTTTTTTTTTCTTTTGTGTTATCAAGTAAAGTCAAATAAATATCCGACAAAATGAAACCCACTTTTTTATTTGAGAGCATCACACTCTACGATTGGCGCCCAATGTGGGGCTCATATACATATGTATATGACAGAGACGAATTTTGACTGCATTTGGAGAAGCAAGAGATTAGCAAAAATAGAAGAAGGGCAAAACCTCAGGGTTATAGCCGCAAATAACACCCGAAGTGGGTCATTCAGTACGTGTACAGCACGATTCCGTGGGTGAGAGAGATGTCACGAAACTGGAGGAATTTAGTTCTGCGATCACAACCTTCAAAAAGCTGGAGAAGATCACCGATACCGACACCTTTAAAGCTATGCCAATGTTGCTGGAGGATTACGCCGCTTCGGGTGGACGGGTGCGTAGTCCAACATTAGAACGTTTGAGGAGCTGATTAAAGTTCTGCGATCGGTTTTCTCACCCCCAAAATCTACTTGGCGCGTTGTCTTAGAAATCATGGACGCCAAATCGCAGTGCAACGAACCTATCGACAGTTTTATCTGCAAGAAACGGTTATTGTTTTCCCAACTTAAGGATGAAATTGAAGAAGACATGCAGTTGAGTATGGTATACGGTCTGCTATGCCAAAAAATTAGAGAACGTGTGTCTAGAGAGGATATCGGCTCTTACGCCAAATTGCTTGAAAAAGGAAGGAAAGCAGAGCTCATGATTTCCGAAAGCAAGAAACCAGGCACCGTGCTCGAAAAGGTGAACACGACACATGAAAAGACAGATAAGCGTTGCACATTCTGCCGAAGAAGAGGACATACCGAAGAATACTGTTTTAAAAAGAAAAGTCTCCAGGAGAATACAACGTCGCAAAATACTCGACCAGCTTTTGCATGTTATGGATGTGGAGCTCCAGGCGTTACAAGAGCGAATTGTTCAGCTTGCTCTAACGCTAGTAAGGAAAGTCCCCAATACCTTAATTTTAATTCGATTGCGAACTTCTATTATCAGTAGAGACGCTCCGATAGCTTACGTACAACTATTCGGCCTAAAGAGATTGCTTACCGAAAAGAAGTGCGTAATGCAGAAGGTTAAAGCTGACGTAACCCTTGCTGATGGAACAACAACAAATCAAATGGTTTTGTCCACTATTTGTGACATTAAGATTGGTAATAGAAAGAGAAAATTCGATTTATTTCGCTTCCAAATGCCACGAAGAATCGCACATTGATTGGTGCAGACTTCCTGCAACTGGCAGGAATAGTTATGAACATGGGATAGAAGTATTGGTACTTTGAAGACGATCCGAAGACCAAATTCGACTTTAAGAACTCCTTGCCAATTGCCTTAAACAATATGCAACTGGCATGCGATTAAATACAAGATGTAGTCCCAATGAAACCATCTACACCCATTTCCAATGAAAAGAAGAGACAAATTGAAGCCTTACCGGAGATAGTTCAAGAAATATCCAATTTTTCGTATTGGTTACAAATCAGCCCTATTGTATCGCTACCAAAACACAATGATGCTGAATTTTATGGACCAAACCTTGACACGTATAGAAACCGCAGCACTAATGACTACTCACCGCACTCGATTCAGGCCATATTTAGGGACGCCATACCACCGAATGAAGAAACTCCCGAATGAGGGAATAAACCAACATCTTTTGGCCCCACTAAAGAAACAGATATAAGCGAGGATGAGTACATGAAAACATATTTTCTGCCACTATATCTAGTCGAAGTACAGTTTTTGAAACTCACTGATGGATTTAACCTTGTAGGTAATGAAAAAACAGCACTGGAAGACCTGCTGAAAAGAAACACAGAAGTATTTAAACCATTAAATGAAGTAACTCCCTTTTCAATTCATCGTATTAATATTGGCAACAAGGATCCCATTTCCTTACCACCATATAGACTCTCCCAACCTAGAAGAGAGCAGCTAAAGAAGGAGATTCAGGAAATGATCAAATGTTCAGTTATTGAGGAGACTGAATCATCTTGGTCTGCCACCGCCGTAATGGTTCCTAAGAAGGAGGGAGAGGTACGAGTATGTATAGATTATCGGCAGCTCAACGTGGTGACTGTACCGGGTAAATATCCGATGCCTAGAATCGATGATCTGCTTCATGAGGCGAAAAGCACAAAGTTTAAGCCAACACTGGATTTGCAAGCAGGGTATTGGCAAATAGGAGTGCATGAGGATGACCAAGCGAAGACAGCATTTGTGAACCCATTCGGTATGTACAGATTCAAGCGCATGCCGTTTGGATTAAGGAATGCCAGGGCAACTTTCCAAAGGTTAATAGACAAGTTTCGTGCAGAACTAGGAGATATGCTCATTGTTGCTTATTTGCATAATATAATCGTATGCTCTCCAACATTTAAATAGCACCTAGAAGACCTCGGAAAAGTTCTGGAAAGACTGGCAAGATTCAAACTTCATGTGAACAGAGATAAATGCCGATTTTGCTGCGAAGAAGTCAAATACCTGGGTCACATTCTCAATTCCCAAGGTATTAGTATGGATCCACAAAAAATAGAAGCTATCAAAAATCGTCCAGAGCCACGGAATGTGAAATAAGTTCTATCTTTTCTTCAAACCTGTTCCTGGTATCGACGATTTATGCCAAATTTTGCCAGCATATCGAAACCCCTAAGTCAATTGACAAAGAAGAAAGTACCTTGGTCATGGACCCCAGAACATCGGGATACGTTTGTAAAATTGAAAGAACTGCTGTCCTTAAACAAATAGAACCAAATAAGCCTTTTCTTATAAAAACTGATGCCAGTAAATATGCAATCGGAGCAGTTTTGCTCCAGGGGGAGGGTTCGGAGGAGCATCCCATAGAATATGCTAGCAGACTGTTAACCGACGCAGAAAGAAATTATTCGACAACCGAGAGAGAGGCCTTAGCGATTGTATGGGCAACCATGAAATTTCGTGGTTGGTTGTGGTTGGAAGTAACCCTTATAACAGACCATCAGCCTTTGAATGGGCTTATGACGCTGAAATCCCCGACAGGAAGATTAGCTAGATGGGCCCTTCAGTTGCAGCCTTTTAACAGTCAGATCGAATACAAACCGGATCGTACGAGTATCATTGCCGACATGCTTTCAAGGCCCCCATGCGACGGTACCAGTTTAGTATTTTCCGATACAGAAAAATATCAGGGTCTCATTTTTGACAGGAAACTAAACTGGCAACCTAACATTCAAGAAAGAGTCTAGAAAGCTACAGTAGCTTTATTCTCTTGCAAAAAAGCCCTTGGGAACAAATGGGGCCTTCAACCGCGCATAACCATCTCGGTCATAAGTCACCTACGGGGTTATTGTCTGGTGGACAGTCTTAGACAATGCAGTCGACTGCAGCAAACTAAGCAGGGACCAGAGAAAGGCATGTCTATGCAGAAGCGGAGCCCTACGTTCTACTCCCTCCGCGGCAATGGACATTCTGTTTCACTTGGCACCCTTCGATACCTTCAGCAGGCAAGTAGCTGCCTTAAAGCGACTACATAGTGGATAAATAATTTATTTAGCCACGCTAATATTCTTAATATATTAGGAATCCTTACAGAGAACACCGATTACACCACACCAGAACTTTGGTTTGACAAAGAATTCCACGTCAGCTTCCCCTCTAGGTCCTTCTGGATGGAAGATACTTTCATGGAGGACAAGTTAATCCACTTCTAACCGATAAATCTAAAACCGATAGCGGGGTTGGTGGCTGTGTTTTCTCAGATAAGCTAAATCTTAGCCTCTACTTCCGTCTTCTAAATCACTGTAGCATGTATCCACATAAATGATGTGAATGATTTTTCTGCATACAAGATATTGTAGTTGTTAACCCTTTAGGTTGTTAGGCTCATAGGGTTGGCCATTGAAGGTGTTATTTTGCATTCCTCATTTTTTATTCACTTTTCTATACTTTCCTAATATTTTCTTTTCAAAAATCTCAAGTTCCTTGGCCACTGTAGGAGAAATAGTGAACCAAATGCAGAATCAGTATGCGAGAACAGGTCTGATAAGCATCTTGTAGAGAACAATTTTCGTTTTTTTTTATTAAGCTTCGATTGCATTAGAGGTTTCAAAGTTGCTGTTATAGCTTTTGATTTGAATAATATCTTTCTGGCATGTTAGTTGAATAAACATCTGTTTTGAAATTGGATACCTAAGTATTTCAATTCATCACGAATAGATGTAGCATTGTCAATAATTGATAATGTTAGTTGCTCACTCTCTTTCATCGCTAGTCGATGTCCTTTTCTTCAGTTGAATTCGAATTCAATTATTTTATATTATAAGTAAGTCTATGTCATTGTTTCTACGATCAGCTAAATTGATTGATGAGAGTTTGTTGCGTAAACTCATTCAAAAGGAGTCCCAATTGGGAAATTTGAATGACCTGAAAGTCGTTGAAGGTAATAAAATTGGTGAGGAATTATAGAGCCTTAATATAATTAATATTCCAAAATTATCTGAAGGGGTAGCAAACGTATGACATAGTGTAGATGAGCCATAAAACTAGCCGAGACAATGAAATAATCTTTCACGGACGAGGATCGCGGGAAGGTATCACTATTAGGAGTAATTAAGCCAAAGTTTAAGAAAGCGTTGTAATGAAACTAGTAGAAGGAGTGTCCGTTGTTGTTTTGAATACTGTCTTCCCAGCGAGGATGTCTCGCATTAAAATCTCCTCCGAGAATAGTTCCATCGAATGAACTGAAAAGGAAACAAAAAATTATCTAGTTCTCTCGGTCGATTTCTCCCAGAATTGAAGAAAATATATTATATATGGTACCAAGCAATAAGCGAAAGTTTGACCCATCAGCATTATGAGAAGAGATTGTAACTAGACTAACTGAGAAAAGCCTACAAATGAATAGCACTTCCCTGTATTCATATTTATCACCTATCAGCCATTATGCTTCTGCCTTTTTCGTAATCTCGTCTCGGAGAGAAAGCATGTTCGGGTTTTATTTTTAAGGATACTTAATAGAGCTAAGCGTTTTACATGTGAAATAATTGGATTAAAATTCATTATTTAATGTTCATATTTGAAGAAAAAAAAACATTATAGAGGGTCATTTTTTTACTGTTTGGTTTTCCAGTGTTTTATTTTGGATAGTTCACGCGTGATGCGTGACATACATATGTCAAAGGCGTTACCGTCAATGGCGCCCTAGAGGTTTGATTTTTAAACTAGCAACACTCTTTCTACAGACTTTTAATTCGATAGTTGAAAATTGATTTGTGGTTAGTACGTTTTGCCATTTTACGACGCACATCTTACCGTCGACATAATCGTCCATTTGAGCAAGTTATTGGGAACATGATGAATCCTTTTCACACCACGTACACTCTAGTGGATAATACGCATCTCCAAAGAAGAATTTATTGCCGTTGTGGAGCACAGTGTTGAGGAGAATCCGAATGAGTCGATTCGCCATCGTTTACAGCTATTGGAGCTATTCCACTTTGTGGAAGATTTTACGGAAAGATTTTGGCTTAAAAGCTTATAGGATCCAGATTGTGCAAGAATTGAAATCGTGTGACTATTATGCGCGTCGTAGGTTCGGTTAATAGGCTGAAAAGATGATTCAGCTTGATCCGTATTTTCAACACAAAATTTTGTTCTCCGATGAGGCCCATTTTTGGTTAAATGGATATGTAAACAAGCAAAATTAATTTAGAGTGGAGAAAACCCAGAAGCCTTCGTCGAGATGCCCCTACAACCATTAAAACTCACTGTTTGGTGTGCTTTATGGGCTGGTGGAATCATCGGCCCATATTTCTTTAATGACGATGCCGGCCATAATGTTGCCGTCAATGGAGAGCGCTATAGAAACATGATTTCTGACTTCATCGTTCCTCAGTTGAATGGCATTGACGTAACAGAGCTTTGCTTTCAACAAGATGGCGCAACATGCCACACGGCGGTGCCGTGAAATAACGCCTAGCACAATAACGCCGAATTCCTAAATTCGGTTTTTTTCCATTGCTTATAAAATAAAGCCGAATTCAGAGTTTGAAGAAGGTGGCTCGCTATGCTCGCTAACAGGATTTTACCTTTTTCTCCGCAGGAGTTTACACGCTCACGCGTCTTCGTCGCTCCGCTAAGGGGATGTCAACAACTGTCAGGCAGTTATAGTTATAGGCAACTTAGCAATTGTATTTTAGTTGTAATTGTAATTGGTCGATTTGACATGGTACCGTGTGTTTTAATCATGTTTAGCATGATATGATGGCAATTGATTTATATTAAAGCAATATTAAAAAAATGAAAACTGAAATAAAGCTGATCGCTAATATTCTGACTTACTTCAATTTTACAAAGCGAAATAAAGCAAAATTTTGGAATTCGGCGTTATTGCGCTTGATGTTATTTCACGGCACCTCACACGGCGCGAGTTATGTACATAACGTATTATGTCCAGCGCCTAGCAACAGCAGAGCAGCAACACAAGCGAACGCAACTTCCTAGCATTACAGGGACAACACAACCTGCTTTTAACAACAAGGCTCGGGATCCACTTGATTAAATGCAAAAGAAGGAGAAAATCATCATCGTTATCTCTGGATCATCACTGCCGAATACAACTTTATGTATCACTTTATGTATCATTGTTTTCATGTCAAATCATTTTCATACCATATATGGTATTCTTGTTGCTATGTTTGTTGAGCTGTTAACTGTCAATTGTCCTCTAATATAGATTTGTTTTTGCTTTCTTTTTCTTTTATGTATATACTATGTTAAGTGTTATCTTTGTAAGAGGTTCAATTACAATCAGTGGGAGATTAGAAGTGAATAAAGAAACTTGTCTAACAAAAACTTTCTTTTCTGATATTCAATTATTTCCGAAAGGACGCGAGATCTTTAATTTGCGCGACACTATCAATTTATTGCGGGAAACATTTGCTGAGCCCTTAATTTTGCGTAATGAACCTGTGAACTTTCCTCCACGATCCTTTGATCTCACACCTTTAGATTACTTTCTTTGAGGGTATGTGAATTTCATGCTGATAAACCAGAGACGTTCGACGATTTAGAAGTCAACATTCGCCGTGTTATTGCTGATATACGGCCCCAGTTGCTCGTTAAAATTTTCGAAAATTGGACTTCACGATTGCGGTTCATTCCAGCTAGCGGTGACACGAATATGCCCAATATCATATTTAAGCACTAAAAGCATAAAATTATCTATTAAACAAACCTTTGACATTGACATTAGCTTCAAGTGTTTTATTTCATATTGAATCTGTATACCTCTAAAACAAACACCCTTTGTATTTTGCATACTGTGAGTGCACTGTAATCACGTCTGAGCATTTGAGCTTCTAAAGCCGAAAGCAGTTAAATGGAAAATCAAGCGGTAAGAATTCTTTCGGTTATTTCAATTGCGATTCTTCCAACCATCAGGGAAAAGACCGAAAATATTCTCGGTTGCTAAGTGAAAGCTAATTTCCATAAACGGTACGTTTTGCCACGCGTTTATTGATTCCGGCGCTGAAATATCATTACTCCCTGTTTACTTATTAATTGCTTAATTATACTATATTGAATTGAACTGCGAACTTGTGATACTATGTTTTGTTTATTTCTGTTTATTTACCTGTTTTTAATTTTTCTTTTTGTTATTGTATATTAAATAAGTCAAGTTAAATGAATTTCTTAGTAAAATTAATAAACAAAAATAAGTACAAATAACATTTTTTATCATATTTATTGGGTTGTACCACATGATTTTCGATTTTCGCTCAGTCGAAAATAGGAAGTTCTCGAGCGAAAATCTGTGCCAGAACGTTAAATTTTCTTTCTTTATAAAATAAAGCGGTGCGTGTGCCTGACGTGTGAGAATTTTAGGGTTCGTTACAAGTACTGTTATTCCTTTTTTCTGGGAATTATTTAACATGCTGTCGGTAGTTCAAATTCGAACCCTCTTCCTTTACGAATTTAATGGGACATAATGCGTCATTGCCATTGGAAAGGTAAAGAAACTCGATAAGTGAACGAAACCCAAAAACTGCGGCGCCTGTAAATCTGCGCATCGCTTAAATTAAGAAACTAATCTGAATCGTTTTTGTACCTGATAGTCACCTGTTATGAAAAGTGGATACTGTATGATAATCGCAAAAGATCGGGGTAGTGGTTGGATACAAATGAAAAGCCAATACACACCCCCAAGCCCTATCCTCACCCATAAAAAGTTATGGTGAGAATTTGGTGGACGTCGAAAGGACCAATCCACTTTTCAGTTCTTCAACCAGGAGAAACGATAAGAGCTATCAAATATTGTAAAGAAATAGACATATTGCATGCCAAATTGGCTGAAAAGCAACCTGCGATGGTCAATAGGCATGGTCCGATCCTTTTGCATGACAATGCTAGACCGCATACCTCATAAGTAACGGTGCAAAAACTGTTGAACTTGGGATTTGAAATTCTTCCGCACTCTCCTGATATTTCTCCAAGGGATTACCATCTTTTCCGCCATCTGGATTCATTTTGGCGGCAGAAGGTCTTCCGGAACCGAGCAGAGGTCATAAAAGCCTTTGAAGATTTTGTTGCCTCAAAAAGTCAGCACTTCTGCGAAAAAGGAATATTTGACCTTGTATCACGTTGGAGGAATGTCATCGATGCCAACGGATCCTACCAATATTAGCAAAATAACGGTTGAAAATATCAGCAATAACAAACTTATCATACACTTTAGAATTATCAACACATAAAACAGTAAGTTTTTTTTAGAACAGAATATCTATTTAGTATATTATTCACTACCTGCCATTCACTTTTTAGATTACCATGTGCAGAAGTGAAAAGAGCACGGTAATAACTGACAAGTACGAATATTGTAGGAATCTGTTTTTTTTAGAGCGACACATAATTCCTTGTATATTCTTTTAAGATCCTGGTTATTGGGATAATTGTTGCACTTAATTCTGTCTATTTGTGGTTATATTATTGTTTAACAATGTCCCAGATATACAAGGTTTAAGTTTTTCGAGGGAAGTGAACAGGAACAGGATAGGATGTGTTTCTTGAGAGAATTAATAAGAATTGAGTAGGCAGTGGAGGAGTTACTAGAAGTAAAAACGTCTTCCCAAGACCCGTGGCATAAAGAATATTTTAGTTTATCGAAGTCGAGTGTAAATCTTCTTAGAAAGAAATTAGAAGATCTGCAAACTGTTGATATAGGGATTAGGAATCCTGTCCTGCAGTTGGTCAGTAATTTTTAAATCAAATACAAACGTTACGCACTCATTGAGAACAATATTTCTTAGACGACCATAAATATCATCCAGGCAGCTCCCCGAAGCAGGCCTAGTGGGCTGGTTAATAAAGCATATAAGACCATGTGACGCAATTAAAGCCAAGTAGTGTAGTTAGAGACAGTTTCAATACTATCTAAAATATATTGGATTAGAAGTAGCAGATAAGAGATCATTGATGAATATTAAAAAGAGCGTTAGAGACAGAACGGAGCCCTGGGTCATACCAACATTAATTTTGTGAATATTAGACTTGGAACCATCCAAGACAACTTTAATTGAACTTACCGAAAGTTCGATTGAAGAAGAGAGTCGTCAATCCCAAATGCACTTATTTTCGACAAAAGACCCTGATGCCAAACTCTGTCAAATGCCTTAGAAATATTAAGTGCAACTATCTTCCTTTCCCCAAATTGATTTACGATTTGGTTTCACTTGTCTGTGAGACAAGCCATCAAATCACCTGTGGACCTATTGCTACGAAAACCGAACTGCCGGTCATTGAGAAGTTTTCGTGTTTCGAGATATTTAATAAGCTGACGGTTTATTAGCGGGTCCACGACCTTGGAAAGAAGGGGCGTATATGCAATGGGTCTGTAGGAGGAGAAAAAAAGATTCGCCTCTTTTAGGAACGGGCTGGACAAATGCTGTTTTCTATGTGCTCGGAAAGAGTCCTAAAGGATAGGATTGATGAAAAAGCTTACGCAGTGATTTGGCCAGTATTGAAGAACACGTTTTCAAAAGAAGGGGATATACTCGTATACTTTCTGAACTAGAGCATTTGTGTATATTAAGATATTTAAGTACTCTTGCTAGTACACGGGTGCGAAAGTGCATTCGTCCCATTCAAGATTCAACGCAGTCAAGTGTAGACGAGGACAACAAACTGGAAGTGTTGAACTGGCCGCAAAGTATCCAACAAGCAGATTGGCTTATCCAAAGAGTTGACAGCTGGAATCTCATTATAAATGAACACTGGGGTTGAAGATCAGGCAGAGTTTTTCTCATGTTTTTGACGAATGACCAAAAATGTTTACTACCTTTGGGACCATGTAGTATTTTTTGCCTCAGTTTTTGATCGTGTTCAAATCACACACCCTTAATAAAGGAGTTCCAGTTATTTCTGGCTCGTTTGAACTTTTTTCGGTTTTCCTCTATCTGGTTGGTCTTGTAAGAGCGAAAAACATTTCTCTAACCTTGACAGCCTCTTTACAGCTCGATTCATACCATTCCTTTTCATTTTGATACTGTTCATCCGATGAGGGATGAAGAATCTCATTCCAAAGAGAATATATATTATGTAGTGTCTATGATCATATCAGCAGCGGTATTCACCTCGTTATCGAGGAAACATAACGATCGGCTAGAATTCCATAATAAGCTGTTAAGTCCGCTCCAATTGGCTTTCTCGTATTGTCGTACGGTTCTTTTAGAAATCTTTTCTTTAAATGTTTTGTCGACGTACGAGAAATTTGCTGATATGACAAAGTGGTCCGATGAGCCTAGAGGGGGAGCACATCAACGGTGTACTTATCAAGGTGAAAAGTTAAAAACAAGTCAAGGGTGGGCGGAATGATTATCAACGTCTGGTATTCGTGTGTTTCAATTTATGAGCTGGGTCAAGTCGGGTGTGGTCTGATACAGAGAATGGTGTCAGATAGCGCATCGAAATCATTAATGGTTCAGCTTGGCGCTTCTGTAAATAAAGCAGTAGTGGATAATTTGCTCACGGAGATGGAACTTTTACTACATGAAGTTGAATTCCGAATTGGAACATGGGTCACATTGTGGTTCCAAAAGTGCGCCGAAAAGTGATTACTTTTTAGCCAGCGTATATTGGCTACGTTCACCAGGAATTCCAAAGTCATAATCACAAACACCGATAATGCTAAGCAAGACTGCGAAGTGAGAATTCTGACGCTTGTTTACCGAGTTTAGATATGACATTCATCAATTGCACCGTTGATTCCAGGAATATGGTATATCTCCCACTTTTCTGTTTAAAAATCTAAATAAAATTACTGTTGTTAACATAAAATTCATATACTATACACATATGAAATAGTCTGTAGTTACTCGTGCAATTTCTAGATATTGTGTTTCTTATGGCCACTTTACATAGTATTTGAGTAGATGACATAAAACATCTAGTATCTCATAAAATGCAAAGTGCGCTGCACTTTTCGTAAGAATAAATTGGTCGCCAGCCGATAAAAAGCTTTCCTGCTTACTGAGCAGCCATACAGAAAATATTGTAGTAGCTTCTTCTCATTATTTTAGATGCGCACAGTGTTTCCCACCTTTTGCATAAGGTTCTGTGAGACAAAATTCATAAAAATTGTTTAAATAAAGGACATACACGAGACTTGCAGAAAAACAAGTCCGACTAATCCTGAAGCGGGCAAGCAATTCATCCAAGGTATTTACTGGAATAATTTCTTCGTAGTAGTTGCGATTCCTAGTTGGTTGTTCGTGTAAATCGGACATCCCAAACATCGTTGAATTTTGCAAGATTTGGAGAGCTTAACAAATGGTTAGCAACAAAAAGCATAACTTAACGTTTTAAGTACTCGTATATAGTTTTACTTTCGAAGCATACGTGTTCACATAATGTTACATACATAATATTTAATTATCTACTCGTACGTCATCCAATTTATCCTCTTTTACTTGTTTTAATAATGGACATTAGGTATTAGCAATTCATCAACAAGTTTTAAGTAAGAATTGAAAATAAATCAACTGCACTTGAAAGCAAATATGCCGCTCAGTGTATTAGGTTTGACTAAAAATTTTGAAATTTAAATTTTCTGTCCCTAGAATTCTGAAATGCAAGTTTCAGTTGTTCCTCTATGGGATGACTGCATCATCAACAATTCAATTATTCTGAATGTACTCGTACAACCATTTGTTTTATCTAATAACGAAAAAAACAAAACTATCAGTCGAAGTATGGAGCCTTGGACTTTGAAGCAGAGGGTTTCAGTAAATTTTAGAAGGATTGTTACTACTCAGAGGATAGAGATGGCACCCGCTGGAATCCCAATCCGTTTCCAGAAATTCACACGGTTGGTCGAAATATCTTAAGTATAATATCTAATGCTGCTGCCGTTTACCACATGTGCACATCAACAGCTGTTTTTGAAAGCATTGTATCAGCCGAAATGTGTGCTATAATTTTGGGTGAATTAATGAACCCAGTTATCACCCAAAAGAGAAATATTTATGTGATTCTAGAAGGAAGAGTTGGATGCATTTTTTGAGTTTTTAATTTGTTGTGGCGTGAGTTATGTACATCAAATTGAGTACATCAATAAGATATATATTACATACATACTTATAATACTCTTTTGTCAAAGTTATGTTATACATACGAGTACATATGTTACTCTTAATACTTTTTGTCATATAATTAAAGTGCTTGCTTTTCAAAATTCATTTATTGTAACACTAAACCTTTTCTTGATAACATTCTTGCTTTTCACAACTTGTAAAATTAAACCATAAGTAAACCGTGTGAGAACCAAATCTAAGGTTCCGTTCCCACAGTTTTCATACTTTGTTGAAAATTATAAATTGTGAACAAACTCAAAGATTCATTGCCATTTGTTGGTTGTAAAGAATGAAATAAAGTCGATTTTTTTTGAGTCTCCGGAGGAACGTTTTGTTAATTGGCGCAGTCGGTGGATACAAGTGTATCCATTTAAAATTAATCGGAATACGGGAGTGCGATATATTAAATGAACATTCAATACCAATAACGATGGTTTATCGTTATTCTTGTGGTTAGTGTGTGGACATTTAAAAACTGTACAAAGACTCTTGGTGATTGCAAGTGCATTTGTAACGACGGCAATCGTTATTTGAGAAAGTGATTCTCGTTAATGCAAGTGTTATTATAACGAAGGTTTATCGTGTCCAAAAAGTGTGCAGATCCTGACTCCTGGTGGTTTTCAAATCTTTAATTCCTGGAACCTACGGCTACAGAATGATAATGACTATAGTCATTTGCATGTAAGTCTGTTAATTGGTTAACATTCGTTCCTTTCTTCATCCTTTATAATCATTATGCCCAAAATTAGAATAAGTAGAAATAAGATTCAAGAACCTTATTGTTCATCCTTAGATAGATTTGACGAGTTCCAAAATAATTTTACAACTTTAGAATCGAATCGGTGCGAGTTCCTAGAGACAAATAATCTTTCAAAACTTAGTGCAATAGTAAAAACAAGTTTTCCAAATCTTTCCGAAATGAATTTAGATAGTTCAAGCTCAAGCGTAAACGCTAACGTTGTTACAAACGTTGGTAATAGGTACACAAGTAGTAGTCAATTAAGAAGTTTAGATATTAACAATATATTTAATGGCATACGCATACCAGATGCCGTTAAAGATCTGCCACATTTCGACGGTAACCCCCGTTCTCTGTATGATTTTATAAATAATGTAGAGGAAATTTTGAAGCTTATACCTCAGTTAGACGGCACATCATATGCTATTATTATATTACGAGCTATTAGAAACAAAATCATTGGCCAGTTCAATGAAGTGTTAAATATGTATGGGACTCCGACGGAATGGGAGCAAATACGAGTTAATCTAATTTCGCACTATTCAGATAAGCGGAATGAATCATCTTTGATTCGAGATTTGCATGGATTGAGACAAGACAATGATACTGTTGAGAGATTTTACTCAAGGATCATTGAGTTGTTGTCAACAATGACAAACTATATCCGTATACATGAAAAACATATAGCTGTAATAGATGCAAAAAAGTCGCTGTATTCAGAAATGTGTTTAAATACATTTCTTATAGGATTAAAAGAACCATTGGGCTCAACAATCAAAGCCATGAGACCTGAAACCTTGGTGGAGGCATTAAATTATTGTATCAAGGAACAAAACGCATACTATTTAAGAAATACAAAGCCGAAACCTCCTGTTTTACCAAACCCACTACCATTCCCCAAACTGACACAACAACCCCCACAAAATCAACGGCTGCAACGATACCAACCAGTTAGACAGCCATATAATTCCTTTCCTCAATACTTACCCCAGTTTAAACCATCTCAATCTTATCAACCCCAAATAAGGCCCTTACAGCAAATACCCCATCTTCAGTCTCCCAATCAGCAAGAAAAGAGATTCAATAACCCTATAGTAAACATTTCTGCATCCAAACCACATTTCAATTACCAACAGCAACGTCCAATTCCAATGGAAATATCTAGCGGTAATGCTAAAACTCTTCTGAAACCAGTACAATCCCAATAACCCTATCAAAGAAACAATTTAATGCAAAATTCCAGATACATTATAAGAGAAGTACATAGTTTTTCACAAATTCAGGAGAATTATGGGGAAGAATATCCCACATATGTATTACCTGATTGACACTACGACCACCAACCTAATTTGGACCATTATACAATTGAAGAAATTCAAAATGATGAAGTTGCACAAGTTACTGGAAATGAAACAATACATGAGAATGAAATTGATGACAAAAATTTTTCGTTCCAATGCCTCGGAAAACAATACGGGTTCCTAGAAATTAATCAACACGGTAGAAATCTTCTCCCTTACATAAATGTGACTTCACCTTTTCGTCGACAACTAAAGTTTCTCATAGATACATGAGCCTCTGCTAATTTTATTGACCCCGAACTTACTAATCCCCAATATCATGAAAATATTAACACTGTTAAAATCACTACTGTTTTGAGTACACATGAACTCAATAAACAGATCACAATTCCGGCATTCTCTGAATTCAAGTCTAACGAACAGTTTACGTTCCTCTTATTTAAATTTCACAATTATTTTGATGCCCTGATAGGATTAGAAACATTAGCGAGATTAAATGCTTCAATAGATCTTAAGAATAAACTATTAAAAACTCAAAGTGCAGCTATTCCCTTATTGCTTAAGCCCAATCTAGTGTCAAAAATCTATATGGTACCAGCAAGATCCAAGATGTTGGTTACATTACCGGTCGATATCCAAAATGGCGAAATATACATCAAGCCAACAAAAATAAATGATTTTCTAGAAATACCTGAAGGAATATATACATCTGAAGAATGGTACAGTCAATTGGAGGTAATAAACAACTCTAATATGGAACAAAAATTATTCGTAGAACAACCGATAAAGGTAGAAAAATTTTAAAATTTCGAAGAATTTAATAATATAAATATTTGTCAAACTGACAATCAAATTGAACTTCTATCTGGAACCGACATAACTAAATTACTTCGTGTCGATCACCTTAATAACGAAGAAAAGAAATTAATTCTTAGACTGTGCAAAAATGTTGATGATATTTTCTTCATAGAAGGGCAGAAGTTATCATTTTCCAACGTAATTAAACATCGTATACAAACAAAAGACGACGTTCCAATATATACGAAGTCCTATCGATATAAGAGATACATAAAACAGAGGTACAGTCTCAAATTCAAAACCTATTGCAGCAAGGTATAATAAGGCTTAGCTATTCCCCATGGAGTAGTCCCATATGGATCGTACCCAAAAAGCGAGACGCATCAGGTATTCAGAAATGGAGACTTGTTGTCGACTATCGTAAGGTTAACGAAAAAACGATAGACGATCGATATCCTTTACCTAATATAACGGAGATTCTCGATAAATTAGGGAAATGCATGTATTTCACTACGTTAGATCTAGCCTCCGGCTTTCACCAGATCGAGGTAGATCCCAGAGACATTCAAAAAACCGCATTCTCGGTTGATCATGGACACTATGAGTACATTCGAATGCCGTTTGGACTCAAAAATGCCCCGTGAACCTTCCAGAGAATAATGGACAATATCTTACGTGATTTACAAGGCAAAATTTGTCTAGTATACATGGACGATATTGTAGTTTTCTCAACCTCCCTGCAAGAGCATATATTGAAAATTTGGCGAAGGTCTTCTCAAAATTACGTGCAGCCAATCTAAAAATTCAATTAGATAAGTCAGCATTTTTACGTAACGAAGTAGAGTTTCTTGGTCATGTAGTTACACCAGATGGTGTTAAGCCCAATCCCAGTAAAATTCATGCAATAAAAAATTATCCGATACCCACTACTCAAAAGGAGATTAAGTCCTTCCTTGGCCTGCTAGGTTACTACAGAAAATTTATTAAAGATTTTTCAAATATAACAAAACCATTGACTGAATGCTTAAAGAAAGGAAGAAGCATAACCCTCAACGACCGTTATGTTAAATGTTTTGAACATTGTAAGGATATATTAAGTAACGATCCACTATTACAATACCCTGATTTTAGTAAGAGTTTTAATTTGACGACCGATGCTAGTAACGTTGCAATTGGTGCTGTTCTTGGTCAAGGCCCAATAGGATCTGACAAGCCAATCTGCTACGCCTCAAGAACTTTATCCCAAGCAGAACAGAATTACAGCACAATAGAAAAGGAACTTTTGGCCATAATTTGGTCTACTAAATATTTCCGCCCGTATTTAAGATTATAACTGACCATAAACCCCTCAACTGGAAATAAAGTCGATTTTTTTGAGTCTCCGGAGGAACGTTTTGTTAATTCGTGCACAAATCAAATACTTACTCATATTATTGTAGAATTATGGAAACCGTTTCATCTTCCACTGTTCCGTATTGCAATGTCATATGACCGATTTAGATTTCTTTTGAGTTATACCCGGTTCAACAATGCAATTATTCATATCAACTTATTGGGCTATGTTAAATGCTAATTCAAACAGGAGCTATAAACCCGGGTAATGTATTACTATTGATGAACAGCTGTTCAGATATAGTGAACACACTCGATTTATCACGGTATATGCTGCAAAGCTTGAAAAATACGGTATCTAGTCGAAGGAGAACTTCAAATTATAAAAATTCAGGGGGGAAATATCACAACAGACAACTTTTATATATCGTTGCATTGCAACTGGATCACGTCCTAAGTTCTTGGAATCTGGGACTTGTTGGAACCGTAAGAAAAAACCAGCGATTCTTACCAGCAAATATTTTTTTGAAGGAATTTACGCAGTTTTTATATTCTTAATTTGAAGTCCATATAAAGAAATAAAATAAGGTTACATAAGAAAACTCTATGTCAGTCCAATATCTTCTACAAGTTTTGCCCCTAACCCGGAAGCTACATTGTACTCGTGTTAAGAAAAAGTGGTTGTTATATTATCCACAATGCATGGCAAGCCTCAAGTAGATAGCACGCAGGCAAGTAAGCCAGAAATCACTATATATTAAATATAATAAAACAATATAATTTAACATATTTTCAAAGCCTTGAAAATATGGATGTATTGCTCGGAGAATATACCACAAAGCCGGTAATTATGCATTGACAGCATATAATAGTAATACATTATATACAAGGAACACACTTGAAGCGATTTAAAGAACGACACAGAAAATTCTTATTATGGAGCAAATATAATACGTCGAACTCAAAAGCCCGCTCAGTAGTACTTGGACGGCAACCAAAGTGCCAAATCCCTCTACCGAAGTAAAGCGAGACAACACTGGTCAACTTCCGATTGTGGGAAGTTGTTATACGGGCCAGAAGCAACGAAAAACTCGAAAATGATGCACAAATTGCAGTAAGGCAGTGTGCAACCAATATTCATAACTTGTGATCATTAGCTTGTAACCCTATAATTTTGAATTCTTATCCTTTTTATTTTCTTGGGACACAGTATCAACCACTTAAAAAAATATAATGCAATATTACTGTAAAATAGGAAGGTACATAGTTACGTCGTCGCTCATTTAAGGGTGTAAAATGTTTTTTGATTCATCATGCCTACCCAAATTGACGTACAATGTAAAACCTTTCAAAAACTTAATTTATTCAAAAGTTGGGAGTTCTCACAACAGGCTGATGGCATGTCTACATCCATTACAGAAATTTATCACATTTGAGAACGCAAAAGGTACCCGGGTACCTCGTCAGTCGGATAATAGTTAAGTCGCCTAATATAGATGCCATGTATCCGACTATATTGCAAGAATGCGTAGTTTGGCCTACACTGAAAAAATCTTTAATCGCAGGTTGGCACTGCCCTAAATACCAAGCATTAAAAAGCTTTTGAAGATCGTTTTTTTTCTGTCGGAACAGATCACTCAAGTAAAGCATTGTGACCTGTGACCCAGACAAGACGTTGAGAATTTATCCTTCCAACTGTGTTCAAAAAGGGCATACATTCTCGAACTACATAGGTTAGAGGTGGTGATGGAGTTCATGAAGGCACGACGCTCTTTTAACCTATTCCTCACAACAGAATTCATTGTCATCAAGATTGCGTAACATACGAGTACCACCTCTATCCGGAATTTATTCAGAAAATTAAAAATAAAAGTTTATTCATCTAAACCTACGAGTATATTGTCCCCTTCAAAGTAATCTCCATCGACTGCAACACACTTATGCCAGCGCTTGATCCAATCCTCGAAACATTTTTTATATTCGGTTTTCGGTATGTCCATCAGTGCTTCCTGCGATTTTTCCATTACTTCCTCTCGGCTGCTGAAACGCGTTCCCCGTAGTGACTTTTTAACTCGATTGAACAGAAAAAAGTCACAGGAAGCCAAATCTGGTGAATTCGGTGGCTGTTGGATGCTATTTGTTGCATTTTTCGTCAAAAATTATGAATAATGATGGCAATGTGCGACGGTGCGTTATCATGGTGCAAAATCCACGAGTTTTCTGCCCACAATTCTCTTTCGACAAATTGCTTCACGCAAACGTCTCATAAAGCCCAAATAATACTCTTTGTTTATTGTCTGACCTTCTGGCAAAAATTTATGATGCATTACACTGTTGTAATCCATGAAAACCGTGAGCATTGCCTTCTTTTTTTACTGAAAACGACGTGTTTTTTTTTGGTCTCGCCTCATTTGGTGAACGCCATTCACTTGCCTGATGTCTGGATTGCGTATCGTATTCATAAACTCACGTCTCGTCGCCAGTAATGATCCTTTTGATGAATGTGGGATCGGATTCAGCCTCGCAAATCATCTCTTTTGCGATGCCAACACGGTCTCTTTTTTGCATGAAATTGAGGTCTTTTGGCACCAACTTTGCGACTACAACACGGAAACCCAAATCACAAAAAATAACAAAAATGTCTTGGACGAATGCATAGGCAATGTTCAAGTGCTCCGCTATCTCCCTGATGGTTAATTTGCGGTTATTGACCAACATTTCTTTTACTCCATCAATGTTGTTGTCGGTTTTCGATTTTGAGGGTATGCCACTGCGTTCATCATCTCCGATTGACTCACGACCGCTCGTGCCACTGGTAAACGAACGTTTTCTTTAGAGAATCGTTGCTGAAACACTTTTCTAACATTTCCAACGTTCGCGCACCATTAGATCCGTTTTTACGCAAGATTTAATACAAAGTCGTTGATGCAAATTTAAATCCATTTCTAAAATTCTAAAAAATCATAGATCTACTCTTGGCAACGTAATTTTTGCAAATGTCAAGCTATGATGCTAAGATTTAGGGGAAATGTCAACAATAGATTTACCAACTTAACAAAAAAAACAGAACTCAAATCTGAACAATGGAAGCGCCACACGGTGGTTATTCCGGGTTCAAGGTGGTATGTCTCACATTGGAAAATAGACACAAGTTAGTCTAACGACAAGTGTTATTCATGAATAACGGCTGAGTTTTTAAATATCGTTTTTTTCGCGCAATTAGTGGCGTATATTGTCAATTGCCGCTGGTTTATCGGCATACACTATTGACTTACCGTAGAAAATAATCCAATGTCGTCAAACCCCATGATCTTGGTTTCCTTAAAATGACTCTATTGCCAAATCGTGTTTTCAATAAAGCGATGTTTTCGATGAAGAAATACCAGACTGTTCTGAAAGCAAATGTGACAGCTGATTTGACATATTGACATACGGCAAAAAAACATTCTTTGTATCGGAATTTAATAAGCTGAACATACTCTACCGTTTCCCTTCTACAACGGAAGTGCAGGAACTTCAGTCTGGGAACAGATATGAAAGCCACTTTGCTTTCGTCGTCAGCAAAGGAATATATTGGATTGAAAGTAACAGACAAGAGATCATCGAGGAAAGCTAAAAAAAGTGTGAGAGACAGACCTGAGGCTCACCAACCGTCCAATACAACTTAAATTGAACGCCTCTTGAATTGAACTTCCTCCATGGAAGAAGAGATCGTGCAAATATCTTATTTTCTCCAGATTGGAGCAGAATATGACTCCACTTTTCGGTGAGACATGCCACCAAATGACCAGTGGACTCATTGCTATGAAAACCGTTCTGCCGGTCATAGAAAATTAACGTGTCTCGAGGCATTTCATAAGCCTAAGATTTATTGGCGTTTTCATAACCTTTGAAAGAAGGGTAGTAAGTGCAATTGGTCTTTAGGAGAAGAGAGACCTTCTTTAAAGACGAGTTGGACAAATGCGATTTTTCTTCTGCTCGGAAAGAGCCCTAAAGAGTAGGATTGATCAAAAACCTTATGCAGTGGTTTTTGGAGCGCGGAAGAACAGATTTTCAGAAAAAGTGGAGATATCCCATCTGGACCAGCGGATTTGTATAGATTCAGATCTGTAAGTAATTATTCTTGCTACTACATGAGTGCGAAATTGGATCGAAGCATTGTAGACGAACGCATAGCACAATCTGGAAGAATTAAGCTGGCTACAAAGTCTGCAGCAAGTAGATTGACCTTGTTCAAAGAGCTGACAGCTGGAATGTCATTGTAAATGAGCGTTGGGATGGAGAATGAGGCAGAATTTTTAATGTATTTGACGAAAGACCGAAAGCTTTTACTACCCTTGGGTATGCATCTTTTCCGATTTCCGATACAAAAGCTTCTACTTCCATATGCCAGGAGTTGAGTTCGATATATTTCCCTATATATTTTTGAGGAATGCATCGTCCTAACAGCTTCCTCTACTTTTTTTTAAGAACTTAACACTCAAGAATGTATGACTATTCTCAAAATGCCGGAGCACGTGTTAAGTTTTTCGGAAAATCTGATAGAGAGAGAGAGAAAGATATTTGGACTCAATGGTTATTTCGCTCCATGGGTGGAATCCAACATTTAATGGGGAGACTAAATTATTAGTGTAAATTGACTTGATGTTCTATTTAGGCAACCATTCACCTCACGAGATTTCAGTTGCCTTTCTTTCGGTCACGGCTGGTATTGAACCCTGAAGCTTCCGAATGGGAAGTCAATACGCTACCACTTGAGCCACGGCCACCCACCCGCTTCGTTCTGAGCGTAGCGCTGATGGTCTTGTCGAGCTCCTCCTTAAAGCGTATCTAGTTTACTTTCCGATGATTCCTATTCTTCAAGAAGGCCGACACTTAGCATCCGATTCCGAAATCGATGTAGCTATGCTCTTACATCGACATATACAGTAGTAATGCTAAGTCGATTATATGCTGCTTTACTTCTGAAAAAAATGTTGTCGATAGTCATTTAGAAATTAAAGGGAAATTAATCTTTTTAATGTACAAATGGTCTCGACTAAAGACTTGTTTAAGCCCACAACAAGACATGAGCCGTGCTCGTGTTCCCGATTCTTTCTCTCCATATGAGAATAAGTTTTCAACATTTCAGTGTTGAGTCCTGGGTATAAAGGCGCATCAACACATCCTCCATTTACATCAGTGGCACGCGACAGTTTTAGTTTCCTGAAAAGCTAAAAAATATTTGTTTCCAAACGGATTTTTGGGAAGACTTGCTTTGACATTGAAGAGTCTGCTTCGTGAAGCATTCTTGAAGAATTCTGTTTTCCATATCGCAGTCTTTAGCATGAAACCAAAAATTCACTATTTGAATGTGTGCACCCTCACTTCAGTAGCATTCTCAATTTGAATCATCAGAGAGGTTATGGCGGCATCGTTATAGATATAATACATCGGTTTTGGAACCCCTTGCCGTTTCTGGGTTTTCCTGAAGCTGGATTTTCTACGATATTCAAATTCCGTCCATCTGTACTGCAACATTCAAAGGTTTAAGCCGGGTAGTTACCAAATCCTGCCAACCACATATGGTTTTGTTCCCATCAATGGGATTGACCACTTCCTCCGATTTCCGTTCACTAAAACTGCATCTTTTTTCGGTTGCAGCTGTGGTGTCAGTCGGACATGAAAACTCATCGGCGATAGTTTGATTGGTTTCAGTGGCTGTAGACAGAACATGACGCCTCTTCACGCCGTGCGTGCGTTTGTCCCACGTCTTTTTCTGCTCATAGACTGACCTTTAGATGGTATTAGATGGCATCATCACTAATGAATCTTTCAATTTTGTGTCAAGTTTATCTACCGTGCTGTTGAGTGTCTAATCTTTTATACAGAACAAGCTGCTCCCCAAGACCAAAATACTCCAAGGACCACTGCATGAACTACGCAAATATCTTAAGTTCGACAACAGAAATTAAAGATGGACACTTTAAAACAATCAATGTTATTGGATCTAGTTCAAAATTTAAGGCCTCAACGACCTTGAGTACCAATTGATTAAGTAGTGTGATTTCATTTCATAACACTTGACATCATTCCAAATCATAACTCAGAGCACGAAAATTAAAACGAAAACACCTACTGGATTGTTTAATTCCAAAAGCAATCCCATTTCTGTGTTATACATACATACGAGTAATTATACTCAGCCGAGATGTTTGGTAGAACACCATACTCATTCCGTGATAATGTCGAATTCTGTGAAATATTCAAATTAACGAGAGCAATATGAAATTGGCAAGCTTCTACTTGTGGCAACCGTCACACAGTCTATCCAGTTATATTCTTCTATGGAAAATTTAACTCTTCATTTGGCCTAACGACAATGAGAGAACCAGTGCCTAAGCCCAGTCAACATGTCAGCTCGCCACCACTCCAGACATCCACAGCCGCTCGTACAATGGCATGAATTTTATAGAACGTTAAATATTCATACGGTATAAGTGCTATCCGAACACTTCACCCTCACCGGCCAACCGCCCAAAACGCCAGCCGGCCATAACACTCACAATACACCTATTCCATTAAATGTCATTAATTTGGAAGTCAATGAGTGAGAATGACAGTAGATGTGCAGGGTAGATGTGCTGGTTGGTAGCTGTTCTTGTACGTATATAGTGCTGCCATCTGCCATCCCCGGCTTTAATTTATTTGGATTTCGAATGGAAATCATTTCTAAAGTGAATTAATTCGTGTGAGTTTGTTGACAGAGATACCCAAAAGTCAGGTTGGCACGAGTACGTACTTGTACGAGTATCTAAGGCTTTGAGCTGCATTAAAATATTCAAAAGTGAGATGCACATTACCCAAGGTCCTGTCACGATATTTGTGTTCGTATGTTTCGTATCATCAAAGGATCTATGATAGATTGTAGGTGGCTACCAGTAACTGATGAAATCCCAAGGGAGAAATCCATAACCGAATATTGACGTATGCATTCGAAGAGAAGAAATAGGAGTGTTCGATGCGGATGCTTTGGTAATGTCAAAGCAAGAATGAAATATGTTTCTATTGGATTTGTTCATTTATGAGATCATATTGAATTTTGTGTTCACCGGTAGTGAATGTCCACTTGCTGTATCTGGTTCAATTCACAAGCAAAACACTGGTACTTTGAGGTCTGACAATGAGTTACGAGCATGCAAGTGAATTCTTATTTGGGCCATCAATTACTTATGTATAGCTTATATCTGCTTTCCATAGCTGTACTGTATGTGTATTTGGGGAAGCCTAGTAGATTGAATTTCTATTCTTTATACCCACAAGACTCCATGTTTCTTTTAATATTTAACAATGGATCCTGAAGTGACGTGCTGGTGTTAGAATATACATCCAGTCGCATTCATTCATATATGAATGAAAAATAGTTTAGGTATAGACTTGTTGATAGATCAGTTTGGATTTATTTAAATACACTTGTGGCAAATGTTTTGAATTTGTAAATTTTTAAGGCCCTAAGAGGACTCTTGTGGAGAAATGTTGAAAACATCTTTAAAATATTATCATTTGTAAATGCATACAATGACAACATAGGAAGATCGAGTAGGGTATTAACTTAAAAATGGAATACATTTCAAAATGACGCGTTGAATACCAAAAAACAAATTGGTTGTTTCAAAATTATTTTAATCGTTAAGTTGCTGCAAATGATAAGTATCAACCTCCTCAGCATGGATACGTATTGATGGCTCTATCAAAAAGATATTCACAAGAAAGTAAAATGTCATCCTTTCCAAATGACGAGCAAATATTTAAGATGGATGCCTTTAGCCTTCATACATATTTCTAACGTATTTGCATGAGGCTTCTGTAGTATCTAGACTACCTTTCCCAGAACTCCATTACAATAAACAATTGAGTTTTATTGGGCACTACATTTTTTCCGTGGACTCGCCCGCTCTTGTTTGGAACTTGACAAAATGTATTTTAAAACCTAAATACTTTACTGATGAAACGCGGTTTACACATATGTTGCAACGTATGAATGCCCATTTTCAAACGCTGACCACGCTCGTAATACATTTTTTAATTCCCATGGTACTCGTATTTCTATAACTTGGCTATTCTTACAGGCTGCATATATTATATAGCTTCTGACCGCGGTTTCGTTCGCACTGTAAACCTACGTAAGAAAGTACCTAAGGCTTGGGACTACTAATTTTTTCTCTTTATACTTAAAGTATCTCTTTAAGTACCTCTTTATATACTACATTGGTTGTTATGCCTTCAGATGATAACACGAAAAGGCTGCTAGCTGAGCACACACTCGAGCAGACCACTTAAAACTGGCGGGAAGCAATCCCCCCTAATATCAATTCCTCCTGTTTTCAGTGACTGGGTACTCCGACGGTATAAGTGATATCCAGTATATACACTGATTCACCTCGAGCACAGCCAGTAAATAGAATAGCATCTACCACGTTTTCCTATTTTATGGAGGAGATCGGAGAATCGGGGGCAAACATTGACCTTCAAGTGCACCCGCATGTTTTTCTTAAGGTTCAGTTTTTTTTATTAAGGTCCAAAAATTTGAGACCTTAATTCAAGCCTTAACTTCGTCAGCTCGACTCAGCACAGTCTGGTGGAAGTCTCCAGCTAACAACACGGTGACTCCACCCAACATTGTTCCCTCTGATATCTTTTAGTGCTCTGTTTAGTGCTTCGAAAGATTTCGTGCTTTCGTCCCAAACTATAATATAAGTTTACAATCGCGCAGCACTTGGCAACATTACTCTGTTTTGAAATGGATGACATTTAACTGCAGTTTGACGGCAGCTGCCTTACCTCCCTCCAACAGTGTTGCTGCGATTGATAAGGAAGGTTTTTCCAGTGCCACCAGGAGCACTCAGAAAAAATAGTTGCCCAATTCCTTGCTTAATAGTGTCAAGGATCTGCTGATAAACGTTAAGCTTCTCATAGGTCAGTAACTCCTCATTTAGACGACACCACTTCTCTCACTGCATATTAAGCATCTATTGTTTTTTTTTTTTTGTTTTTTTTACAGAACTTAACACTCAAGTAAGTATGAATACACTTATAATGCCTCAGCATATGTTAAGTTTTTTTTTGGAAAATTCAATAGAGATAAAAAGAAAGATGTTTGGACGCATTGGCTTTTTCACTCCATGGGTGGCATCCATCATTTCATGGGGAGACTAAATTATTAGTGGAAGTTGGCTTGTTTTTGATTTCTAGTCAAGTACTCATCTTACTTGATTTGTGTTAACTGAAACAATGAATGCCTTTCGGGTGCGGTTGGAATTCGAACACCTAACCTTATTTAGAAGCCAGTCCACTACCACTTGAGACACGGTCGCTCATATTGTACACTTCGTCTATGAGCAGTTGCGCACTATCTTGCAATTCTCTCTCCAGTTGCCGTTAATTGTCTTCAGAGAGACTGTCTTTGTATTTCTCCCAATGGCTCAAAGGATCATAGAGAGATCTCGCAGCTTCAAAGGAGAATCGCACAATGGAGTTTCCTTTAAAGTACTGTCCCAATGCTTATCGTCTTCGAGCAATCCAAGAGTCATACATGCAGACTGAAATGTTGGACGAAGCACCCATTTACATCCTTTAATTCTTCAAAAGACGTCGATCGTCTAACCTCATGGAGCAGTAGACGTAGGTGGTAGCACTCGGTATATTTGGATGAATGATGTAGCTGTCTGTAACTTTCCCCCTTTTTCCTTCTGGAAAATTGTTTGTTATTCCAGACAAAGTAAAAAGGGACTTCAGAGTACAGTATCGTCTTCGCATAATTGTTCATTTTGCTAACTTCTTAAAAAGCTACTGGCGTTGTCTGAGGTGGACTGTTTATTTTCTTTGACACGTTATTGGAGGTGAAGTATACACGCCGGAGACGTAGATTTTTACCTCATTTTTCTTGTTTTCAATTAATATAAACATTTACTTTTATTTTATTCACTTATAAGCTTGTGAAAGGAAAACATTTAGTTATAACTTAAGTTTAATTTTATTAAATTTATTATATGTATTTTAAAAGAGAGTTACGTTAAATTTTATATACTATAACTACATCAATTTTATTATTTACATGGTATTTGATTTTTAAGTGGAAAAATACATTTTTAAGTGGAAATAAAATTAGTTGTTCTGTTTAAGAAAGTGTTGAAGTTCGCTTTTAAAACGTCGTGCGCTATCTAGCTCTCGTAAGTTGCGTGGGAGTGAATTCCAAAGACGGATAGCAGCAATAAAGAACTGTCTCTCAGATGTTAGACATGCAAATCGCGGAAGCAGTAAACAAGCAGATCTGTTGGATGCCGGAAACTGAATTTTTTCGTAAAGATATGTTGGTTGCCTACATTTAAGAATGCTGAAAAGAAGATGGTTTACGAGTATTAGTATCCTGCATTTGGAAAGAAAGCACGTGTCGTAAGCGCAATGGGACTGAATGAGGAAAAAGAAAAGGATTCGCTTTGAAGAGACTGGCTGTGCAAATGCTTTTTTAAATATACACGGAAGGAGCCCTAAGAAGTAGGATGATAATAATGATGACAGTGATTTTGTCAGTGTGAAGAGCACTTCTTTAGAGGAAGAGAATATATATTTCATCTTGATCAGAATGCTGGTGGGAAGACTATCAATGTTAGATATTCGGTAGGCTCAGCTGAGTTACATAAGTTGTTTTCCCCAACGAAGATCACAACACAAAAGTTGTTCTCTGCACCATAGAGCAGGTCTGCAATGATAAGGGTCTTATATGGAGTCTCCTTTGTTAACATTGCCTTACCTCATTTGCGTTCTTAGGCCGAAGAAACGGCGATTGGCAAAAATACGTCTTCGTTTGATTTTTGATGAGATGTCAGATTTAATAGCGGAGCAGATGTTAAATTAGTATGTAATACTATAAAAAAGTAATTTGACAGTAGAACATAAACACACAGAAGGTATATCGTGCATACAAGTATATAAAGCAAAACTGCCCTAAAATTTTATCAGTCGTTTTAAATAAATATTGAAGTAAGCATTGGTATTGGTTTTCCATTTATCATTTTTTGTGTTTTACCGCAACAAAGGCCGTAGGCCCAGGTGCGTCGTGAAAAAAAGTATTTAACACAGATTAGTTTTTTTTTTTTGTAATTATTAAGAATAACCACCAGGATGAGTTCACGGCTCTACCAGATCGAGAAGCTGAATGACAGTAATTATGAGAGATGGAAAATCCTCACGAAATCTGTGCCGGTGCACAACACAACCACCAAGAGATGAGACTGAATTGAATTAGTAGCATGCAAAGTAAGAGACGATAAGACGATAAGAGCGACATTGGTTTTGTACGTCAAGCCAGGTCAACCGTTCTATGTGGAAAACGCCACATCGTCAAAAGATGTGTGGACTACTTTAATGGAGCTCCAATTTGCTGATAAATTTAAAAATGTGTGAGGAAATTCCAATATGTTAGTATCTGAACAAGTTTTTCGATTTGCCCGGAAAAATTGCAGAGCTACAAAGGCATTTAGTTGCAGGATGAATTGCTTCCAATTAGCATGATTTCTAACTTACTAAAAAGCTACAAGAGTCTTATAATTACCATTGAATCCAAGGATAGCTTACAAGGTACGAATATACTTAAGACGAAGAAAAAAAGAAGAGAGAAGAAGAAAAGAACCCAAAATCAACCGCAACAAAACAAAATGTTACAAACTAAACTAAAAATAAATGGAAATACAAAATATTGTTGTTGTTTTTTCTGTGGTTTCTAGTAAATAGAACATATTATATTTTTTTTGTCTTGCTTTTTTCTATTATACATTTACCAAGTATAGTTCCACAAATTTGGAGACCGTGGATGGCTGACAGAGACTCGAACCTTGTGAATAGGGCACAGATATTTCATATCTTTTGACTAGGGGGGTGGGGACAGGGACATTTTGTAAAAACGTTCTCGGGCAGCGTGTGCTTAGGTGTCGAGAGCTCAAGGCTTCTCGCATATGTCTGCCGCTTAAAATAAATCCGCACTCAAATTGACGCTATTTGTTTTCCTTGTAGTACTGACCAATCTCACCACATTTGGTGGATGGGGCTATCTGCTTCTTTTTGGCAGTAGAAGTCTTCCATTAGTTATTCGCCTGCATGCGGTTTTTCAAGATTCGAATATTCCATGTGCAGATTCGAACGTCATAGTCCTTTTTTCCCTTTTGCGGGCTTGTCAGCTGATCCGACGCTTTTAGTTGCCTCGTAATACTGAGCTTTTGACCTGGATAGCTGGTCAACCCCACGCATAACAACCAGCTTGGGGGATCAGGCTCTTTTTTGATCCCTTGGGCGAAGGGAGCCGGAATATTCTGAAGTCAATAACTCATTTCATCGGGGATGAGAGTTGCCGTTGACCCATTTAGAACTTAACCGCCATCTTCCGCCCGGAAGAGGACGAGGTCAGTATCCAACGGCTTTCACGAGGAGCTAATATAAGCACAATTGATGTGTAGAAGCACTGCGCATCAGTATATAGCCAACCGATCATGGTGTCGATCGCGTGGCTAAAATGGACCTATTGCTGGCCTAAGAGTGCAATAGTTATCTACTTATATATTTTATATATTCCCTGATGCCAAAGAATTGCTAAACTCAAGCTTACTTTACTTATCCAACAAGAGTCTTGTTTCCAAAGATTTAATTGTTGGAGAGAAGTGAAACAGTTTTCAGAAGCAGACCAAGGCCCCAATTTTTACATCTTTTATTTGGCCGGGCAACAAACACTCTTTTGACAGGCAGTCCCTTTTAAAGGCAATCTCTTCTGCATTCTTACCTACTTAAGTCAAACTTCGTCAAAATTATCGCTCCGAGGTTAGGACTCTGAGCGCATATCTTCAATGTCAAACTCAAACCTCTGCCCGACCCGACATGATAAAAATAAATTGCTGGTCGTGTAGTTGTTTAATTTGATGTGCTCATAACGTAAATCCTGTCGAAAAATAAGTAACCAAAAGCAGCCATAAACATACAACCCAGAGCAGTAATAAAACAAATACCTGTACTGTCTCGTAATTATTGTATAATACACATGGCATCAGCATCTCCCACATGGAATTCAAACTGTTGACAGCACACGGATAATACGTTCCAATAGCATGATCCTTTGTATTCCGTTGTCATCTTGGAAGTAAATTATCTGGTTCCTCAGTCTTTCAAGTAATCCTACTAAATCCCAGCCATGTCGTCGTTGTCGACAATCCCTCATAGCCAGACTGAGATTGTCATCACAACATTATACCAACCATCAATACTCATACAATGACATTCGAAATGTATTCGTAATTTAGCTGACAGATTGTCATTATGACTTCTGTTGACATTGTCGACACGTTGACAATCACGAATCCATGCTAATGAGTTAATTTCAATGAATGTCAGTTCGTAATTGCCATCCCGACTGCATATTCGGATAATTAATCCAACATCAGGGTGAGTTGGGACACGCGAACGTAGATAAACTTTAGTAAAACTGCTCACAGCAGAATCGTCCACTATATTCTTTTTGACTCTCATAGATGCTCATAATCAGTGAGTCTTTGGCGTTAATTAGGAAATATGGTGCCCTTGCCAGCAGCCAGGACATTATCATGACATGAAATTAACAAATCTTTCAGACGTTTATCGACTGAAATCTAATTAAGATCGCCGTAGCCATTAATCAAAATTTTAATGATAAATTTTGCGGCCAAGTGCAGTGATGGGTGTTTTGGTAGGTGTCCTTTTTGACGCCCCCTCTTCCCATATACACCTCCACCGACTAACTACCAAATAATTCAATTCCATAGATCAATTATTGTTGGTCCTTCTAATGCTGATTTATTATTTTCTTCTTGATGGTGTGTTGTGGGGGCGCGGAAAGGACTATGGAGCACATCGATTTATGGCAGACAAATTGATTTAAATGTGCGCCGTTCTTTAAGACTTATGAATTAGAGTGGGTTGTTGGGGTTGGAATGGCTTTAAATGGCCCAGAGTGAGTTGTTAAAGGTTCTATGGGGCTTATTTGTTTATAGGGGCGGTGGACTTGGGAGTGTTTTATGTACACACACATAATATTGATGATAGTTAAGTGTTATCGAATTAGGTGGAAATTAAATTATTGCAAATTGTAGGAACTCCACAAATGGCCTGCATCTCAAGATTATTGATTGAATGATGAAATGCTGAGATTCTCCTATGGGATGCAAGAGATCGTAAAATAATTTAACAAAAAAAATAAATATAGTCTTAAATGAGAATACTCGTAAACAGATTTCAGTATAGATTGTTTGTCAGCTACAGGTTTCTGCTTGCAGTTGCTTTTAAATACATAGCCCGAGGTGAACAGATAGGGATAACCACTACCAACACTCTTTAGTATACTGAGCCCGACTGCGGAAATGTCATACGATAATGACATAAAGTCATACACCAAAAGTGGAGTAATAGCACTTTCTTCTGAAGGATCTGACCATCTAGGTTAAGAGTTATGTCGTCGGGTTAACTGTCCGACTACGTAAAACCTATATGTTCTGAAATAACAAACAGCCTCTATTGATTACCACAGAAAGCGCAAAATGGATAACGTGTTTAGCTATTTACGTGGACAATTAAGAGTTTATATATATAAGAAAAATTAGCGTGTGCCCAAGACCATTACAAATCGAATATAATTGGTATCCAAAAAGTGCAATGGGAAGGATACAAAACTACATACGGCATCTACCATGGTGATTGTTATAGAGGTCAGAAGCAGCTTCTATTTTGGTGTAGATTTGTCATCTGAGCAAAAATATAGACTAAAGGGATCAAAGGGAACGCTTGATTGAAATCCAAATCATCACGTATTTAGCGTAAACATTAACCTGTTATAAACTGACGTCCCACGGAGAAAAAGCACGACTTTGTCCAAGAATGTCAGAGCTCCCGTACCAACATATGAGGAAGGTCTTAAGCTCGACTTTAAAAGCGTCCTTGATAATTTTGCTTCCAGGTTAAAAAAGAAGAGCAACTTTGGTGTATGTTTGCGAAGCATAGCCTACGTGAAACTATTTACTCGTAGCTCTGGAAATCGACTCTGCTACCGAGCGAAATGCCATCATAGTCAGTACGCATTTACTATATCTGGACATAAGGTTTAGTTTTTTTTTTTATTATTATTTTGCTACCTAAATGAACTGCTATATCTTAACCTAACTTCTATTTACAATAAAAGAATATGTTTATATTTTGCAAAATAAATAAATATTGAAATTGAATTGAATTGATATCTACTCGTACGTATATAACAATATTGATCACATTGCAAGATACCCAACCCAATATACAGCTCTATGATTCGGGATATCCGAGCGTTTGGAGAAGCCAACATCGACTCAGACTGCAGATGACAGAACACAGAAGAAGTATTACGCCTAAATCTAGTTTTGAATGATTACAATCGCAAGAAACTGGTAGAGACATTTTTGATCGAGTTTTCATATTTTCGAGAATTCATATGCTGTCAGCATCAAGCACAGAAGACCAGAGGCGACATCTCATTCATTAAAAATGCCAAATTCGATGCGCTATGTATGTTTCAGTTGGCATCACAAGAGTATCGTGCAGCGCGAACAGTGAAATAAGAGCCGTATCAGGCGGTGGACGCTGTAAAGGAGGAAACAATCCGCTTACAAATTCTATGAGCAAAGAAAATAGTAGGAACGTTGGCTTCGCAGAAACTAAAGGAAAGAAGCAGAGAAGCGCCTGAGAGAAACCTCTGCAGAAATGATATTAAGAAGCTCTACGAAAAAATGAAAAGAACTTGCCAAGGATACAAATAATACAAAACATAATCATGCAGAGATGGGGTCTGTATTGGGAGACCTTAAATAAACAACAAGGCTTGCAGAGCAGATAGGAATTTAATTTCGGTGGGATCAAATGCCCCCATATATTTGGTTTAATACAAGCTTAAAAACTAGGACTTAAAAACTAATAATAATTAAGGTTTTAAAGCTAGAGATGGTGAAGAAGATCGAATTTGGGGGAAAGAGTGCTGCGATTAAAATCGAAAACGGAAAGGTTGGAGTTGGCCTTACGCAGCATAAGGGAGATCTGTTCATTAAAGCCATATGTGGTGCGGTGGATTGGTAGATAAAAGAGATGGAGGCAATGTAGATTTCGAGGGTTAGTGTAAAAGAAAATGGAGTTGTAAAGAGATGAGCAATAGACGGAGTCTGAGAGAAGTCGGTGAATGAAAAGAATGTTTGCTGCGTCCCTTCGTTCCTCAAGAGTATTCTTGAGTTTGAGACGGTCTCGATAGGTAGGTAAGATTAGAGGATCATGAAGAGCAAATCGAAGAAAACGACGCTGGATGCTCTTAATTCGGGATATATGAACTCGTGGAAAGTGACACCGCGCTTGGCTAGCTAGGGGCGAACGTAAGTGATATATACTATATAGTGATCTGGTCACGTACGGGTTGCAGAATTCTTTGGACCAACTTTTAACGAAGATAAGTGATGAGTTTACTTTAGTAATTATCTCCTCAATGTGTGAGCGGAAATTAAGCTCCCTGTCGCATAATATGCCAAGGTCGCGGATAGACTCAACAAGGGATATAGGTTGGCCGTGAAGAAGGTAAATTCGGGGAGAATAATTGTTGCACTTACGTGAGAAGGTAGTCGATAGACATTTGGTGACATTGAGTTCAGAGCAGTTCTTCATGAACCTGGTGTAAAAATTATTTAGATTTATTTGAAGGTGACTGGAGTCATGTTGTGAGCAAATGGGTTTAAACAATTTTGTGTCGTCAGCATAGAGAGAAAGTGCTGAGTGTTGAATGACTCTTTCAAGATCGTTAATGGTTAGAATGAAGAGGAGTGAACCTAGGTGACTACCTTGAGGAACTCCTGAAGTGGCCAAGAAAGGGGCCGATAGTACATACCTGAAACCAACACTATAAAAACGATTATCCAGGTAAGAATATATCCAATTTAACAAAATGGGTTCAAAGCCCATGACGGACAATTTGTACAGGATTAGTTTGTAAGATATCTTATCAAAAGCCTTACTGAAATCAGTTGTTATAACGTCAACTTCTTTATGTTGTTGATCTACTTTTAAGAAGCCGTGTTGATTAGGGGAAATAAGAGATTTGCACTGGAAGCTTAAGGCTTCGTACAAAATGCTTTCGAGGGGTTTGGGTATATGTTAAAATTTAACTATGGGGCTATAGTGACCTCGCTCTTTAATCCCTTTTTGTGTATCGGTCTTATGAAAAAAGACTTCCATATCTGTGGAAATTCACCTTGAGAGAGTGATAACTGGAAGAGATTTGAAAGGGAGTGGAAAAGTGTTGAAGAATATTTTTTAAGAAATATGGATGGATGGCCATCTGGGCGGGGTAAGTATTCATCTTTAAGTTGTTGTAATTTATTTTGTATTACTGTATGATTGTGAGAAATAGAGGGGGAAATGGGGAAGTTAGGTAGATTTTTGAAATAAGAGGGGTCCGGTACTAAGGAAGTATGGGCAAAAGATTGTTTAAAAAAAGTAGCAAAGGCTATTGTAAGCGGATCGGTTGATGATATGTTTTCGTATCAAAGGGATCGAGGAAAACCGTCCGATTGTTTTTGTAATTAACGAATTGGTAGAAAGACTTAGGATCGTTTATAAGCCTTGATTGCGCTCTATCCAGATATAGTTGATAGTGAACGTTACAAAGCTGCGCGAATTGAAGCTATGACATGAGATAGTTGGAATATTCAGCAAAAGAATTGGATGGAAGGAAAACTACCCATAATTTGTTTCTCTTGTTACGTAAAGAGCGAAGTTTACGATTATGACACGAGGGGATCGTATTGTGCGAAAAGAGAACATAGAAAAAAATAGAATTGAATAATTCTCTGTAGAAGTTAGAAAGGACATCATTCAGAGACATATTTGCGAAATTAAAAGAAAACTTACTGAGATATGCGTTAATTTTGCGGAAATTCGCTTTATGAAAGTCATAAGAAGAGGCAGCTACAGATGGGGTGGGACAGGTGGGAGAGTGGTGGAAAAGAGAAAGAACAAGTGGTGGGTGAAAGTTATTAATGGTCGATAGTGAAAGGGGACAGAGAGAGATAGAGGAGTTTATGGGGACAGTGGTGAAAATGAGGTCTAATTGCCCACCCCACTAATTTGACTGGTCTCTATAATCTCATCCAAGAAGAGGCATTCTTTACTGGAGTTAGGGTTTGCGATAGAAAAGAATTCATCATCTGATTGAGTCCAGTGCAGTTGATATAGATTGAAATCGCCGAATACCATGATATCATCGAGGGGATCAGATAAATTAATTATTTAATTAATTGCATCGATAGCGAGTTGATAGCATTCGATAGGTTATGCCGGTAGGATGTAAAATCACATAACGTACAGGGACCTGCAGTGGAGTGTTATTTTTATTGAAACGTAGTCAGGCTTAAAAGGAGTAGAATCAGCGATTGTTTAGGTCAATGTGGACGGCCAGTAGCACACCTCGACAAGGCGAATCATCTTTTGGACTAGTAATATCGTCGTCTCGAAAAACATTGAAACTAGGGGGGAATAATTCCTGATTCTTTATATCAGGAATTAGATTAGTTTCGGTCAGAAAAAGAAACTCAAATGGGAGAGCGAGAGATTGTCACAAAACCGCACGAGTTTTAGATCGCAGTGCCCTTACGTTTTGATAGTAGAAGGTAAGAGGAAGGTTATTTCGAGAGAGCGTAGGAGTGGATGGTTGGAACACTGGCAATGGTAGCACTTTAGGGACGAACAAATTTGTCGTTGTCAGCTTTTCTCCGTTGAAGCTGTGAGATACTTTTTGAGTGCACATTGTTACCAAAAGCAGCTAGGTCGTCTAAGATTTTTGGGGGGACATATTGAAAATCTCGAGGAACTTGATATATAAGTTCCTTAGACTTGCAAGGTCAGTAGGGAGACCTTCCTGCTGTATGGAGATCATGACGCTTCTTTTAGTTTTTCCCTCATAACAAACTGAGTCGGATTTGTCATACAGATACGCTAGAAGGAGACGTATATTCTCGTTCGTTTTTTTATTTTTCTCTAAGCCTAGAAAGTGTATAACGGCATTCTGTTATGACAAAAGTCTGTCGAGTTATTTTAACTGTGGCAGCCAGAAGAGGGTCAAAAATGAAGGGGGATTAGACACATTTTCAGATGAGGGATTTATAATATGGGATCTAATGAAATTGGGTTATCTAACTCAAGCTCTTCACGCAGATTGTTTATCGATTCGCACAATTTAAGGTTAGAGATGTTTTGCACGAAACAAATTGATTTGAGATAATTGATCACAGTATTCATCTCGACCAGACATGCAAATTGTCTATAGATGTTGGTGAGATTGAACTTAATTAGGCCGGCTGAGGACAGAACCGAGTTGCCTAATTCATCAACATAACTGACACTACTTTCTAAATTGGACTGATTCGTCGAAATCATTTTGGTGAGACTTTTTTCGAATGAGTCATTGGAGCCGCTGAGGCACTTTATAGCCAGCAGCACGTGCTAAAGCGAGATGATCTTGCACTCATCACAAAAGAAAAGGAGGCTTTCAAAGAACTCTTTGATAAATACCGTATTTCTTTTATTTAAACCGACACAAATTGCATGGAATGATTTTCCATAGATGCCCTTACAAGTAACAAAGTCAGCATTGTCATCAAAGATTGGGCAGTTAGTGATTCCGCAAGACATGCCAATTTAATCAAACGATTATCAAACGAAAAAGGTAAACAATGAACTTTACGTACTGCGAGTGGAAACTCAGCAAAATCGGAAAATACTGAAAATTTTCTGGTAATGGGGTAATGCACTAAATATGGTATATGCGGAACCGATACCAGTGACAGTTATTGTTATTATTTAAAAATTTAAAGCAAAACGAAAATACGTCCGAACACGACGAACAGTAGAACATAAATTTAATTAGGTAAGGAGGTGTAAGACAGTAAAATATGGTCAGCGAAATGTTGAGCGAGTGAACACCACCACTGTGGCATGGATCGTCTTCAAAATCATTCCATATATCCCTATGGAATGCTGTAAAAAAATAAAATGCCTTAGGTGGCACGCTCAAGTTTAAATTGCCCTCAGTAAACTTGGTATGCACAATTGGAGGCGACTATCACAAGCTCAAGATGGAGAGAGTTGTTGGATGACTCCACCTTAAGTAAGTAAGCAACTAGGAAAGAATTGGATGGAGATAAATAATTTAATTTTAATTCCATTTTGGTGCGGACTTAAAAACTAACAAAAATATCTAGGAACCAGTGGAATAGTGGAATGAGAAGGGGGTACTGAGGTTGAAATCAAAAATGGAAATGTTTGAGTCAACCTTTCGGAGCATATGAGAAATTGGTTCGTTAGAACCATAAGAGGTGCGATGGGTTGGAATATAGAATAAACGAGGGTATCGTAAATTACGAGGGTTAGTGTTGAAGTAAATGGAGTTGTAACGGAAGGAGAAATTCACAGAACGGGAGAGCAGTCGACGAATGATGAGAATGCCAGCTATGTCTCTATGTTTTTCGAAGGTATTTAAATTAAAAAATTTAAGGCGGTCTCGATAGTAGTCAATTCAATTCAATTCAATTCGGTGCCGAATGTTCTCGATTCAGGATGTATGAACTCGCTGAAAACCGGACTAAACTTTGCTGGCATATGCGAAAAGAAGCGGGACGAAGGTATTGTAAAGTGACCTGTTCACATAGGGATTGAGAAATTCTTTGGACGATAGTTTGATAAAACCAAGAGATGAATTGGCTTTATAACGGTTTTCCAGATAAGTAGATATCCATTTTTTAGTAAAATGGTTTAAACGCCAAGGGAAGAAAATTTGAAAAAGAGCAAATGATATGAATTCAACTAAGTTTGTAGTAGTTAATCTACTTTTCAGAAATCCATGCTGACAGGGGGATATAAGTAACTGAAAGCATAGGCCATCATATAAAATATTTTCGAAAATTCTAGATATGTGTAAAAGTTCAACAATGGGACGTTAATACATTTGTTACTTCGCTCTTGGAACTTTTTTTGTGAACCGGGGTTATGAAAGAGGTCTTTCAAGCTTGTGGAAATTCCAGTTGTATGCGTAATAGATGGAATAGAGAGGAAAGTGGGAGAGACAGTATCGAATATAATGGCACGTAGGCATGGTTATCGCCATAAGATGCATAAGTAGGCAGTGCATTGATATAAGTTAGCAATTAAGTATGAAGGAAATCTATATCATCTAATCCAATTATTGGTGAAGCAGTCTACTCAACATTTCGTGTAAAATACTAACTAATGTTACGTTAGTGAACCACTGAAATTATCAGTACAATTTTAGATCTTTGAGTTAACTATTGATAATGGCAAATTATGACAAAAATTACAGGAACTTTTACCTTGATAAGATTTGTTACTGCTTACTCACTCAAAAACCTGATGCCACCTGTACTGAGTGTAAATCAGAGATTAATACTTCGCTTCCAAGATAACCTAATCAGAAACAGATCATAGCCAACTTCTATGGACTAAGCTGCAAATAAGCTAAATAACACAAACCGTCGTATCTGGTATCTGTTATCGGTTGTAATGACGGATGAGGCATGAAACTTAGTGTAGCTTCCTTTCTCGCCTGGCACCGATGGCGTACGGTAATTCTCTTAGCCTACCACTTGCAGATACACAGAATCACTTTCATACAGTAAGACTTGCCGCTGTACCGAAAATCTGAAAAAAATACTACACCCTCGCCAAGAGTTTCATTCCATTAGTCTGAAGACATGGAAATAATGATCTAGCTCCATGTGCGGAAATTACTTTGCAAATGCATGCAACATGCCTACCGTCCTGAAAAAGTACGTTTCCAAATCTGATGGGGGAATTGAAGGCACACTCGTCAAGAAAGAATACTCGCTGGGCATTTTCATCTACATTTAGTGTGTTTTTAACAACGCAAATAGAAAAAGCGTAATCACTACTAAGGTCTTACCTTCATCCGACGTATACAACGGCTCATAGTCACCCTATCGTTACCATCACTTTTTCCGTCACCACCAAGTAGTGTATGCAGCATTTTATTACAACAGAAGTAAGCCGTAAATCCAGTAGGAATGATGTTGTTGCTTATAAGCAGCATTCTAGTTGACTTCATTGGAAGTACATGTGGCTTTTGTGAACATCTTATTTAGGTTCTAAATGGGTCTAATAAAGAAAAAGTTGCCAATTGAATAGTTTGAGAAAATTTAGCTTTGTGATGCATGTATGCGTTTTGGACTATGAATATACCTAAGATTATAAGAAGTGTCTTCTGATTCCAGGTAATTCTTAGCAATTAGTGTCCCATAAGCAGTATTCTTTATCACATAGCCAGTACAGAAAAAAATGTCTTGCTTCTATATCATCTTGATTTCGAATAGGAATAGACAAGGACAATCTATGATAGTAGCTGCTAGACCTAGCTATGCCCGCCTTAGCAACTTGGATGGATCTAGGCACATGTGAAAGTTCCTTGAGTATGGACTCAAGAGTATAAGAAACATTAATCTCTTGAAAGTACTACAATGTCAGAACATATTCTTTTGAAGAACTAAATTCGAAGACTAAATGTATGTACTTCGATTTAGGTTAGTTTCTTTTTGACAGACAAAGAGTCTAGGTCTAAGCTGTCCTCTTAAAATACAGTATGATAATTAGGTGCGTAAAAAAGTCTAGTTATATAACATTTACAAAACTGATAAAGTGTTGATAAGCATGTAATATAAAACAATCTCTATCTGTAACACTTACCTACCTACCCCTAATCCAAAACTGATTAGTCAAAATCTCTTTTGGCCAAATCAATTAACTGCAAAACATAATCACAGAAAAGGACACACTCAAACAAAGCATCGTTAAAAGCAATAAAATACCCAGCAATGGCAATAGCAGTTGCAAAACACGCATATATCTGTACTTCACCATTGACCGACCTCATATTGTACTTATCTGCACTTAACTTTTATGGTCCAGCTCAACACATCAGGGTGCGGTGTGACATATTAAACAACCGACCAGCACAAGACCCATCAAAACCAACAATCATCGACATTTCCAACTGCAGCTACACTTCCAATATCTCTAAATTAGCCCACAAGTTTAAATCGCCTGGCTTTCCGTTTGGTGCGCCCTTTCATCATTTGAATTGACTTCTTCTCCAATCGGCATCGGTTTCTGTAAATAAATTTCTCATAAAAGTTTCCACATTCACATCCAGATGGAGAGTGAATTGAACATCCCACCCACAGACCATAAATCTAACGATAAACATTGATACGACATCGTTATTATTTATTTGAAAAGAGTCCAACGGATTGCCAATTGCCAGTGGGACAACAAAAAGGCTGGCTTACAGGCAACGTGCACAAGAACAGAAGCAGAAAGACTTGGACAGAACCTGGGGTATGTGCTGAGAAACCAACTTTTATTTACACGCGTTCGGTGTAAAATGTTGCTGACCATAGTCAGGGCAGGACCAGGGAATCATTTGGACGTACATATTGCTTAATGGAGGTAGGGATCAATGCTAACGTGAAATGAAAAATTCTTTTCGAATTGAAATAAGTGGCTGGCAATCCTTTAGGGTTCTCCTAAAGCACCAGGCAATTGGAAACGCATCAAAAGGGTCTTTGTATCCGTGGGCGGTACTGTGTGAATGTGTTGTGTTGTATTCTGTTCTCTGTGCGCTTTATGTTTGGCACTTTGTTAAACTGCGGTTGGATTCTGTCGAGGATAGCTTACTTTTCTGAGAAAAAGGCAGTGATATGGTTAACGATAGGTTGCCGTGAGTTACCTTAATGTGTTCCGTAATTGGGTGTTCGTAACCTAGTACAATGTTTGCTTACCTAACTTCTGAAGCATTGAATTCGTAATGATTTTCATTACTAGAAATTGGATAAAATATATTATATAATAGATGGATACGACTGCAAAGGGAAAATGTAATAAGTAACAATTGAGTTTCTACATTACACCATTCAAACACTTTGCTGACCAATTGCGGATAGTATTTAAGTGGTTATATAAATTTTTGCCGGACCAGAAGAATCTTTTACTCCCATGCATAGATAAGAAAGATCAGCAAAACCGGATGCGCATACTCGTACTTTGTGCTAAAAATCTGGGTTATAAAAAACTAAATAATGTTACACTTCGAAAATAGGAGTTTTGAAAGTGTTTCATCTTACTTGATTAGTGTCACCAAAAAGCCAAATATGCAGTTCAATATGACGGAGGTAAACAACAAATGTCCTCAAGTTGAAATGTCTTATACCTATAGACATGGGTTGACTTCCAGATCTGATTTCTTGTTCAAATTTAAAGTATAGTTTGAGGCGAAATCGCAAAATTATACTCGTACGTAGAACATATCCGTTGTGAAAAGGGGAGAAAGTCGCTGAAGGTAAGCGCCAATATTTCACAGTATGCTCAATTTGACTGAAGGTGCAGACAAATCTGCTCAACGTTCATAAAAACCATCATCAGTACAAACGAAGAGTCTCATCTCGGAAAACGTTAGTAAAAGTACGCCCCAATGTTTTGTTGTATCCGCCATTATACATTGTATAACTTTCTGTATGGGAATGCTGTGAAGTGTAAGTGCACACTTGTGTACATATGTTGATGATATGGCAAAATCAAAGAGCAGTTAGTTCTGCATAGATTCTCCAACTTCACACAAAAATTTGGTTTTGTTGCTAACTTCAGTAATAAAGTGTCTAAAGTAATAGCACCCACCACATTAGCGCAATTATCTGCAGCCCGATGCGAGCGTTGGCCGGACACTCACAGAAATAGTTCTCCGCGATGTCGTCATCACCTTCGTCCTAAGGGCCACAGGATGTTATGTCCCTTATGCCCTGAGCACTAAGATCCCGAAAAAACGCGTAGTGTCCCCTTAACGACATCAGTAAGCAGGCTATGTACAACCTGTCCAACTAAGGGGCATCAAAATATCCGTCAACTTCTTAAAGACGTCGAAAAGCATTCGTTTGGTCTGCTGCCGTCCACCATTTGCGTTTATGCTTATATGGAACTCAACTCAATGGAAGCCCCAACTAAGGACAAATGTAGTTCTAACACCTATTCGGGTTCTAAAAAACTCTCCTCTGAGCCTTGACTAGCAATATCAGATCAGGTAAACTGAGTCTACAATAGCAAGGCCTAATGCGCAGCTTGACTGCCGCTACAGAAACAAATATTTCTTCCCGTCCGTGGATTTTTCACTACATAGTTCATTGCCATCAGGACTACGTATACCTCCTAACAAGAAGTAAAATCTAACGTTGTCGTCCTCCACAATAACACTAGCGCCTGATCGTAAATCGGTTTTGGGTCGACCCGAGACGACATGACTTCATTAATTTCCGGGCTCAGATTCTGACCGAAGACCTTCTTGTTTCGTATTTCCGCAGCAGGGGTTCTTTTATCATTGTACATCAAAACGCCAGTTCATATTGAACCAAGGAAGTTGTCGACGCGACATTTTTATTCCACAAAAGAAAAACACGTTAATACTTATCATTCTCGGAGAAACAGTTAATGATACTTTTAAACACTAGATGTATTGGACCAGTAAACTTCTTTCTTCTTGTAAAGAGGACGATCTCAGTTTCGAAAGAATTTTCTTAAAATCCATTTCTAGTACTCTGATCATCGATTACGGCTAGGGATGTCTGGATTTAAGATCCGACAGATATTACGTACAGACCGAGCATAGACATTGGAAACATTGAGTCGAGAAACATTTCAGTTGAAACAGGGCGGTATCACATATTGGTCACATTCAGTATCCGTAAACAGGGTTCTATTAAGCAGCATTTCACATATCCACATATCCCCTGGACATGTAATTCAACTACGCCGTGTTGTCTGGCCCAGTTACACATACTGTGAAGGGTTGAATTGTCGAAAGCAATCTCATTGTCAATGTAAATGCCCAGCGCGTAATCCTTCATGTCGAGTGGAGCCTTACTTGTTCTAAGACGTGCTGCATCTTTGATAGAGGATAGATTCGGAAAGGAGTTATGACTATGTGCCTATGTAGCCCGACTATTCTGTCCATAAGTCAGGTTTTTAGGTCTGAAGCTCTTGGCGAAAGTGTAGTTCTCTTTTCTGATTTTCGGTGAAAGGCTACTATCACTGTTCCCCTGGGTTTTGGCATATATGCCAGTGACAGGTCAGCAGTCAGCAACTAGCTTATAACTTTTTATTAGAGCCCTGCATGAGTGGAGTAAAGTACTGTGCACAGTAGTCAACTCATTCACACTGATTCAAATTCATGAATCCTACCACAGTAAAATATGAATCTTTGAGTTAGTGAATCATATAGTGTGCTATGAACATAAATCACTCATTGCTTATGAATGAATCCGAATGAATCATTAGTTTCCTATAACTCGTGTGGATCATGTTTCATGATCTAGAATGTGCGGTATCAATTCACTCACAGTAAATCACAGTACGTCAAATAGCAAGGAGGGAGAAAGAGCAGCTAGGGGATCTTCTCGTATCTCAACAGCCACAACAACAGCAACAACTAGCAGCAAAAAAAAAGCAACACGTAGCTACTCAGCAGCAACAAGAAAAATCAAAACACCAGTTTAAACACACACAGGCTCAAAAAGTCAATCAGCAGACACCGCAACAACAACAACAGCAGCAGAAGAGCCAGCAACCACAAAAACGGAAACAACAGCAACCACAAAATCAACAACAACAACAAGAACAACAAAAGACATCTAGAACAAGGGTTCCACCAATAAACACTTATAAGATGGAACTAAAGGATACTATAGAACTGTGTAAGTCGGCAATAGGCTGTAATTTTTTTATAAAAAGATTAAGCGTAGATAGGCACGCGATCCACTGCAATTCAGTGGAGCGCTATTATAAAATAAAGAATTTACTGAAGGATTCGACGACGGAGTTCTTCTCCTACACCCCGAAGGGGGACAAGCTGCAAACAATGCTGCTTAGGGGATTAGAACCGTCGACTGATCCGGGGGAGCTCCTTGCACTGCTGAAAGAGAAGAAGTGCGAAGGGCTCCAATTCGTGGGGGTCAAGCCTTTCACCACAGCCAGAGCCAAAAGGGAGAAGCGGCAACTGCCGATTTTCCTAGTCCAGCTAAGTCCCACCAGCAATCTGAATGGTCTAAGGAGTATTAAAGTCCTAGACTACCAGGTTGTCCACTGGGAGAAATTAAAGAGGAGCGAAAACATTTTACAATGTGTTCGCTGCCAAAGGTTCGGGCACGCCGCGTCGAACTGCGAAATGCAGCCTCGATGCGTGAAGTGCGGAAAGAACCACAAGTCCGAAGAATGCGCTCTGGGTAAGGACGGAACGTCTGAAAAAAGCCAACTCTCTTGTGCTCTATGTAGGAACACGGGACACACCGCAAATTATCGGGGTTGTCCCAAATTCCAGTACATCAAAAGAATAAATCTGGCCCGGCAGCAGAAAGTGGAATTGAAACGTCCACCCGTGCATTTGCAAACTCCAGCCGTTACTCCCCATGTTACCTACGCCCAAATGGCGGCAGGTAGGGGAAATACGGTACAGCAAGTGAAGGTTGCTTCTCAGGCCCCAGCGCCCAGAGCACCGGAACCAGTACCTGACATGCTAGCTATCTTGCTCTCTATCCAGGGGCAGATGGCTCAGCTACAACGTCATTTAACTGAACAGACCGCGCGGGTGGATCAAGTATACGCTCTGCTGCCTGGCCTAACGCAACTTTTGCCGTAATGGGTACGTACGTGGCGGAGCAAACCCTGAAGGTCCTTGCTGTGAATGTGAATTCACTGATAAGGTTCGAACGACGAGCCGCACTATTTAAGTTGCTTAAAGACCAAGCCCCTGATGTTCTTTTGGTTAGCGAAACTAAGCTTACTAAGAGACACAAAATGAGGCACAGAAGATACAAAATAGTACGGAGAAACCGACCCAACTCCATTCAGGGAGGTGGCGTTGCAATTCTCGTACGAAAAGGTATACATATTAAAAGAGTATACAGTCGTGTAGTACGTAGGTTCCAGGTGCTGGAAGCATGCATCGTGTATATCCCCCTCCGTAGTGGAAAGCGGTTGTACATGGTGTCTGTCTATGCACCTAAGGCTACTCAATCCACCTTCTTTATCTCAGAGCTCGAGACACTTTTTCGATTTCTGAGGCTGGAATTGGAAGACAACTATTTTATTATGGGTGGAGATTTCAACGCCAAACATAGTGATTGGGGAAATAATACACCAAATACTAGAGGGAACTTACTATTCAATTGGTGGGGTCAGCACAGTGTGATGTATCGACTCGGGCTTAAGGCGACGGATAGTCCGTCGTTTCCCAGACACGGGTCTTATTTGGATCTTCTGCTGTTCGACTCACGAATACAACTGACATGTACTAACCAACAAACTACAAACTGTCTACGCACTTTCGTGTATGACAGTGACCATTGCGGTCTCAGCACCGAAATAACTGTTCCCAACGAAATTGCGGAATTGGATGAGTTTGTCCAAAGGCATTCCTACAATTATAGTAGGGTGCGTTGGACACACTTCACCAGAACACTGACTAGAGCACTCTCCTCGAATTCGCTCTACCCACCGTCCAACAGAAATCTGTCAAACGAGGAGATTGACAGGTATCTAAGACTAATGGACGAGACAATCAAACGAACAATGGACATAACGATACCTCGGTACCGACACACTGACGAAGAAGACCTATTCCGCAACGCAACTATTGACGCACTGCACCGACATAAAAGTAGACTGCTGTCAAGACTAAAAACCTTGTACAGACAGTTTACTGACAGACATAACCCGGAGATCATGACACTGAAGTCGTCGATTAAAAACCTCCAAGTATTAATAAAAGAAAATTACAGAGCATCTGTAAATTTGTATTGGAACACTAAAATTCGGGCTGTAAACACCAGCAACCCGAATATGTTCCCGCAAATAAATAAAATATTTCGGAGAAATAATCAGAACGACCTTCCTTGTCTTAAAATCGCCCGAACGACGAACAACGAACAAATACTGGTAGCAGCGGGCATAGATCCAAATGAGGCTGTTGATGATGACAGCTTCTTTGTGATCGAGGATCCGCAGGAGCAGGTAGAGGCTATAGGAGCGACTTTCCAGGAAGTGTACAAGGCGAATGTTATCATTGGCCCGAACCACGATCTGGAGAATCGAGTCCTTGTGCACAATTTCTACCATCGAAATGAAATTGTGAATTGGCGATTCGAGAGCTCGGGTTTCACCCAGTTCAGTGACGAGAATATGGCAAATAATGTCATCACCAACGATAGGGTACTACCCCCGTTCATTTCGAAGGAAGAGCTCCAAACGGTCTTCGAATCACTTAGAAGTAAAAAATCAGTGGGAACCGATGAAATACCGAACATTGTGCTTCGACATCTCCCTCTAGATGCGGTGAACATTTATACCACCCTGTTTAATAATGCTCGATAATGCTCCGCTCGATCAGTCTTCTTCCAAACATCAGTAAGGTGTTCGAAAAGGTTATCAATAGAGTCCTGACTAAGTGGGTCGAGGACAAACATATAGTTCCGGATAATCAATTCGGTTTCAAGGCGGGGCATGATATCATTCATGCTGCGTCGAAACTGGTTTCTGATATCCAATGGAACAAAAGCAAGAACCAGTGCACTGGTGCCTGCCTGATTGACTTGGAGAAGGCCTTCGATACCGTATGGTTAGAAGGACTCTTTTTCAAGCTGGACAGGTTGGGCATTAGTAAACCACTGCTGTATATTCTTTTCGATATGCTCTCCAGTAGACAGTTCATCGTGAAGAATGGCGATGTGACTTCTGCTGGAACATTTAACATTAAAAACGGTCTGCAACAAGGTGCGGTAAATTCGCCGATCCTATTCAACATTTACACGAGTGATCTGATAGGTTCACTTCACCATGCCATAGCGTACGCAGACGACATAATCGCGTACAGATCAGGTCCAAAGATTGAGGTCATTAATATGCGTTTGCAGCGTGACTTCGACAAAATTAAGCGATATTGCGATGACTGGAAGTTAAAAATCAACTTTCAGAAGTCGGAAACTATTCTGTTTAGGACGCCTTTGTCTGGGGCCTCTAGGGATACCAGAAAGAATTGGCGAAAGTTCTCGATCGTGGGACAGCAAGGGCAGCCACTTGCTTGTCGAAATGTAGTCAGATACCTTGGGATCTGGCTAGATCAATTTCTGTATTTTAACAAACATATAGATGTTGCTCTGGCCAGAGCCAGAGGTGCTTTTGCCCTTACAAAGAGACTGTTTTATAACAGCCAACTCGATGCGAGGGTGAAGGTAATCTGCTACATGGCCCTTATCAGGCCCATGCTTGTATTTGGATGTCCCGTGTGGTTCAACGTGAGGGCAAGTTTATTGGAAAAGATTCGGGTGTTTGAGAGGGCTTGTCTTAGGACTTGTCTTCGCCTATACAGAACACCAGAGTCTCAGTACATAAAATTCTATCCTAATGAGGTCTTATACAATAGGGCGAACCTAATAAGAGTGGACAATTTCGTCATTAAGTTGACTCGAGGGCACGTTGCAAGAGCAATGGCCTCATCGAACAACCTGATCTCCGGGGCTTACTACCCCAATTATATGTATCACGAGAGAGTTCGCTTTGACGGCTTTATTCCTCCAGAAGCGTTCCTCTATTTAGATAGCAAAGGTCTGATCCAGGACAGATTGGCGGTGCCGCTAATCTTCCACGTCGCTCGAAGAGCTGCGGACAGGCGACTCAACTACGACAGAGACGTCGCACAGGGCAGTGCGGAGCGTCTCCGGTTCAGTAGGGCGGTAGGGAGTCGCGACATGAGGGATGTTGCTCGGCAGCACCAACACTTTTGGTGGCTTGTTGAAGGGGAGGATGCTCCGTCGTCGAACTCCTTCAGTGATAATTAGCTTCATGTGAAGCAAGGTGGGCCAGCCAAATTTTTTTTTTTTTTTTTTTTAGCCATGGCCGGCTTACGTAGTTCTAGGTAGGTTTAAGTTAGATTTTAAGAAAAAAAAAATATAAAAACAAAAAAAAAAATAAATAAAAATAAAAAATGAAAAAAAAAACTAAAATATATATACATACATATATTTATATATTATGTATATATATATTATGTGTGTATATATATGTATGTATGTATGCATTAGATGTAAGTAGGTTAAGTAGATTAGGATTTATTTTTAGGTAGATTGTAGGCTTTTAGTTTTAAGTTTTATAAAAAATTTAAAAAAAAAATGTCCATATACTAAGTTTTTGCTTAAAATTTATTTTCTTAGTTTTAATTATTAATAAATGTTAAAATAAAAATAAAATTAGACTGTAAGTTACGTCGAAAGACATAGATTAAGTATTATGTTTAATTTAGAGTGCCCGCATGGGGCCAGTAAGTTACAATAAGATTATTTTTTAAGTTAATTAAGCTAATTTTTAAGCGTTTTTTGTTTAGCATATAAGAGTAATTTAAGTTATAGAAATAAAATGCATAAAAACTGAAAAAAAAAACTGAAACTGAGTAAATCACAGTAAATCGTGTACTCCTATTGAAATGGGTTTTTTGTATTTTTTTTTTTGATTTTGATTGTTCTCTATGTGTTGCAGCATTTTATTTAAAAGCAACATATGTACATATATATGTATGTATATGTTACATATTAATTTATTAAGAAGACACAAACTTAACGAAAATGTATTTTTTGCGATATTTCACTAGAAACGAGAACGGAGTAATTGTTGCAATTCTTAATTAGTGTGTTTTCTTTTCATATAAAAGAAAATAACTTGTTATGAAAATGTTAACTGGATACACGCAGAAAATCCTTTTTATTGCATTATACCTACACTCAAAACTTTTACGATAAAAAAAGTTTCAGAGCATAAGTACTAAATACAACCCCACAAAAAAAAACAAAGAAAATAACAACTACAAATTATTGTTCATTCATGAAATCAAGATCTAACCAAAACCAAAGCGTAAGTTTTTTATTATGTGTTTTTTCTTTATTAAACTCTTAAAATTGCAAGTTTTCTGTATTCAAATTAAACATCTCATTAAATGTTACTTTTCTAATATTATTTTTTTTAATTAAACATATTTCTTAAGAATATGTACATATATTCATTACGTGCTGCATATTTTCCATTCCCACTTATTATTTTCTCCGACCGTCTTTCAAAACAACGAATCAAATGCAATCACAGTGAATCACAATGAATCACACCACTCACAACACACGAAAAATAACTCCTTACTGCAGTTACTGTTCGAATCACAAACTGTGAGGTATGATAGACATAAAAATGAATCTGAATGAGACTGAATCATTTCAAATCACACGATTCATTCTGTCTCATAAAATGAGAGATATGATTCATTCAGAGTCATTTTTAAATGAGTTGAGTTATTTGAAGTTTGACTCCACTCATGTAGCGCTCTACTTTTTATTGCATAACTGGATATACGAGTACCTATGCTATCGATGCTAGGCGAATCGAAGTAAGCGCGTAACATTGAAGCTTCCAATAGTACCTACGAGCACATAATCTCCTAGCGTAACGCACTCAAATGAAGCAAGGAATGACAGGACGCATCGCATTGGGGTGGCTGCAATAAAGCTATCTCACTATACGTCAACGACCAAAAAAGATACGTTGCATATGTCGTACATAGTGAGTATTCTTCACTGCATTCTTAAACAAGGTGGCGTATACGTCAACTACTTCGAGTGTGAGATTTTGAAGTACAATCGTTGGTATTCCATCAATTTCCCCTGATTACTTGGCGATTCGAAGATCGTTTGCAGTATTTTTCGAAATGAAGGGGGTACTTTCCTCGCGTCAGTCGGTTATGACACTTGTTGTCACCTATGCGTCATACAACTCAGAGAAGCCTAAACTCTCCAATCGACATTTCTACAATGCTGCTACATTTCAAATGTAAAAGTGTTAATGTGTGCTTAATGACCTGATTTTCCAGTTCGCTATTCGGGCTGATGGCTTCGTTCGGTTTTTACACTTCCTGGAAAGTTGCTCCTAGTTGTTTCTACCTTCTGTTGTGGATCTTCAATCACAAAGATGTCGTCACGATCGACGGCTTCACCTAGATCTATACTTGCTGTTAGCAGTATTTGTTGTATTTGAAGCTCTTCGCTTAACGTGAAGTTCGAGCAGGGTGCTGTGAACAATATTCTGAAGAAGTGTGTCGAATCCATATAACTATAATTGAAGGAATATGCAATACGTTACGCAACTTTATAATCGCCATAAATGTGAAAGCTTTACATTGAAAGCTTCCCTTCGAAACAAAATTTTTCACCGTCCCGATAACAAAATGCGATCTGAAGACCACGATTGAGTATCTGGAATCTAGAACCGTAGAAACTAAAACAGTAGATTATAGAAGTCTGGGCCTATATGAATATATCATTCAGACATCCCTTGCCGGAATGTTAATTCAATCATTTATTGAAAGAACTTTCATCCACATTTGCTGTATCTATTGTGGTAAGAATGTAAGTATTTGTGTCCAAACCGCTTTTGATGACATATAATCGATGGTTTCAACGAACTATCATGACTATCATAACCATGCCAGTTGTTTGTGGGTGTGAATGCGTTAACTATTAACGAAAGGAGCGAGTGATGTTAAAGGCGCACATTCAAACTGTGGTCCCTGGTCTGGGAAATTTTCGCTCTTAACCTGCTTCCTTACGAATTCAAATGATTCATCTGTTTCTGTAGTTGATGGTATCGGCCTTTTTTCGTTCTACTTGGCGTTTTCAACATTTTGTTTAACGGCGCCTGAGTAGAATCAGCGTTTATCACGTCCCATCTGTAGTAGTTAACTTAACACATAAAATGTCTTAATTCTAGCATAGTTGTTGGTTTTGAAAAGTCAATTACGAGTATACACAGTCCACTTAAGATCCTACAAGAAAACATCTGCTTTAACTGCAGTCGAAAGACATAGATATAAGTATTCAGAGTAGCTTAGAGTGCCTGTGTGGGGCCAGTAAGTTAGTATAAGATTGTTAAGTAATTGTAAGCTAGCATTTAAGCATTTTTTGTTAGAATGTAAGAGTTAGTGTTAAGAAAATAAAATGCATTTAAAACTAAAGAAAACATCTGCCCGCGTTTACGCATAATTCAAATTGACTTAGTCGTTAAAATACTAGATGAAGGTATTGCTCATGTTCCTCAGATGAATTGGAGGTAATCAAGAGGTCATCGATACAGCCAAAAACAAAATCGAGTCGACTTACCACTCACTAATCAATTACTGGAATGGCATTGACATGAATTCAAAGAGACCCAAAGGGGTAATCACTGCAGTTTTGAGATATTTTATTCAGAATATGGATGTGGTGATATGCCTTATATTGGTTTACCTGCTGTATTCGTGGCGTTGTCCTGCAGGAGCGATATCGGATATCGGTCCAGCAATGTCTGTGCGTTGAGCCTGCGATAGTTTCCATAAGGCCGCAAGTCCCCGTTGGATGGACTCCATCATCAGCTGGAATTATATAATCTTTGGCTACTTTAGGCATTCGGTGCATAGTGTGGTATGTGGGAATGTGGTGACTGACTGACGGTTGGTGGTTCTCTAGAAACTCCGGAAATTCTTCGAAATTGAAAGTGACCTTGATGTTTATGTTGATAATAGTGATAGAGATAATTAGAGCAAGTGCTAGGAAACCTATTGCTTGAAATCCTGTGGTTGATTCCAAAAATAATTTGCTTTTGAGATCTAGCAGAAAGCCATATCTGTAAAAGAGGTTAGTACCTATTATTGGAAGTCCGATGTTGAGGGCAGGAGCTCGTTTTTTGTATGACGGGATTGTGCTCCTGTTGGCTGCGTAGAGCTGAGGTATTGTTTTTGTATGACCGAAAAGTGGGAATTAAGGACACATGTATTTGCAACAGTATCGATGAGGAATTCAGATGTGGAAATACGATCAAAAACGTAAAGTCGACTAAGAAATATGTCACCTGTGTCGAATAGATGAAGAAATGCTGCAATTGCGGAAATAGCTGTTGTTGGCTAAGAACCAAACGAACTTTGCAATAAATTTTCTATTTTGCTGGCTATCAACTGTATTTGACAACAGTGGAATGAGAAACAGTTATTGCTTGTCTTATATTCGAGGGGCATTGTATATCGAAACTTCTGTCAGCAAGCACACCAAGGCTGTTGTTGTCTAAACTATCAGCAGTGGCAAAGACAACTTGGACGTATTGTGGCAAACGATCGAATCCTAGAGGTCTGGTGTATGTTGAGTAGAGGAGATTACCACTGAATCAGACACTTATATTCTAAACTACATTTCCTGTGATATATAAAATTATTCGGTTGTACCATATGAAATTTCGGATTCACTCATTTGGCAATAAGAAACTCCAGAGTTAACATCTGTAGCAGAAAGTGAATTTTATTTTTTTTATAAGATAAAGTGGTACGTATGTTTGACGTATGAGACTTTTAGGGTTCGTTATAACTACAGTACGTTTTTTCTAGGAATCGTCGGCTCAAACTCGGTCTCTCTACCTTTATGAATTTAAACTTTGACATAATGCGTCTCTGGCAGCGAAAAACATTAATTAGGTAGCAGTAAACGAACGCAACATTTAACGTTGGTTTGCTAAGTTCCTTTGTTCCTTTAGAGTGATCTTAGCCTCTAAAACAAACGACGTGGGAAACCAAAATGGAAATTGACGAGTCGACAATATCTTAATAGCAACAGTAGATGCAGAGCCAACGGTGGGGGACATTGCACAGAACATGAAAGTATCTCCCATGAGAATAAGTCGAAACCTATCCCTAATAAGAAAAGTAAAAAAAAACTCGAAAAGTGGGTACCCCATTTACTAAACGAGGCACAAAAACTACGACGCTAAGCATCTGTGCGAAAGAAAAACCAAACTAGGTCTTCACTCATAAAAGGTTATGGTGACAATGCTGGGCATTGAAAAGTACAATTCATTTCTTCAACCAGGGGTTGAACGATAAATGCAGTCAAATATTGCGAAGAAATCGACATATTGCATGAGAAATTGGCTGAAAATCAGCCTGCCTTGGCAAATAGGCATGGTCCGATCCTATTGCAGGACGATGCTATACCCCATACATCACGCGCAACAGTGGCAAAACTGCTTCAGTTGGGATTTGAAATTCTTCCGCATCCGCCCTACTCTCCTGATATTTCTACAACGGACATCGGCAGAAGATCACCTTTTCCGCAGTCTGGAGCCATTTTGTCGGCAAAAGATATTCTAAAATCGAACAGAGGTCATAAAAGCCTTTGAAGATTTTTTAAAACGTCCAAAAATCAATCCTTCAATAAAAATGGAATAATGGACCTTGAATCACGTTGCAAAAAAGTTATACTCGTAGATGGTAACGGTTCATATTTTGACTAAAGAAAAAATTTATAAAAAAAAAATATTGGCTTCTAAATTTTCACCTCAAAATCATATTTCCTGTTGTACAACCTAATAATTCTCCACCTGTACTTCGGTAAATGGAAGTGAGGTTGGTTGAAAGCTCTGATTGGCTTCAACCAACTATTTGTCCAGGACTTGAAAAATTTAGACAGTTGCACTAAGGAATTGTAACAACAAGCCTCCCGGAGAAAATGGTATCTGACTTGATTAGTATACAACCCTCTTATCTCTGATTGATAAAGATGCAAGAAACTTTCCTATTTCCTTCCAACAAGATTATTAGTTGAAAGTGGCATATTAGGATGACTCATGTATTGGAACCCCTATTAGACAATTAATTAGAATCTCTTGTTCTATTCAGACACCTGAATATTGCCAGATTCGCAACCTAACTAACTTCTCAGCCTACTCAAGAGACACAAAAGAAGGAAAGAAAATGAAAACAGGAAAAAAACTCCACTCACACATTTACACTCGAAAGTTTTCTCTCGGAAATAACTTTTTCCATGGCTTGTTCAAGTTGCCCGTAAAAATATAAACCAAGCAACAGACCGTAAGGTATGAAAAAGTCAGAATAAGAATATCCAGAAGACGACTTCTTCCTGTTCCTGAATTTTCATCCAGTTTGTTCGCCTTTAGCGGGTGTCGGTCCGGTAGAATGGTAACGTGGTCAAATAGGAGGGTGAAATGAAAACACCACTTGTGCAGAAAAGAAAGTAAACTTCTAGTCTTGATTTAGTTTTAGATTTGGCAAATTGAATGAAATGAATACACGGTGAGGGGTGCTTTCATGGAGGGAGGTTATGCCAACTTTTGTAACTTTTTTCCTGAATATATATTTCTTTCGTTGTTTCGTTTTAGGTTTTTTTATATTTTTTCCTCGCTGCTGCATCCTATTCAATTAGAGTAAGGATCAGAGTCGATATGGAGTTTTTCTTATGCTTCCTCTTCAACACTTATCCTGTTGTACCTTAGTTTCTTCCTGATGGCCCATGGGAAGAATGGAAACTTTGATGGAGATACTCGTATAAATTTGTGTGTACTTATATGATTTTGTTGGAGTAGGAGTATGTATCTGTTGCTAGAAGAGAATAGATTTCACACAAAAGTCTTATTGATGTTGTAACTTTTAGTTGGCTACAGATGCAGACTTTAGGACTTGACTTAAAGTTTGATTGTTGTGAAAAATTGATTAGGCCATCAGATGACCCTACTCATGAAATGAAATTGTCAATCAAGTGATTCTGTAGTTTGATAGGCGATTTAGGACAATATTGATTGCTGGAGTGTGTCTGGCAGGGGGAACATTTTACTGTGAAAGATTGGTATGGTAACCATAGACTGGAATTGGACATGAAGGGCTTCTGGTTTATGAATTTCTATTCTATATTAAAATGAACAAGAATCTCAACGAGAATAGCTCATGCGATTGGAAACTTTGCAAGCTCCGAAATTGTGAAATGATTGCTCCTCACTCTAATGCTGACATCAATGGGTAATTCTCTAGTTTCAATATGTATCCATCAAGATCTTAATAACGTAAAAGTGCGGAAGCGCCGTGAGTAGCAAATTGTATGATTTTCAAAATGTAATTATCCGTGTCACCTTTAACGCGTGTTCTAATAATTTTCGCAATACCATTGGCCTTTATTGGGGATTTTTTTTTTCGACCTTACCTTGCAGTATAAAACAATGGTTTTATATTAAAATGTCCCAACCAACCTAGCTGCACCACAAAAACAAGCGCCACCAATGTAGGAATTTATGAAATTATAAACCCCCTTAAGCAGTACCAGCAGTTTACGTGATTTGGACACTCTTAGTCGAAAAGTTTCGCGTTTCCTGAAAGTTAGCGTCACAGCAAATGATGGGCTTTTTCTGACAACAGCCGTGTTCACAAGAAACTTAACCATTAATTGAAGCTCTAAAAGGAAAGCAGGTAGGGCTAAGAATGTACAAGTCCTAAGTTCAAACTCTGCCCAAAATTATTATCTCTTATAATATATGGGCCCGCCCTCTACATTCGATCAAGCTCCGTTGCGGTTCAATAGCACCAATTAAAAAGGGATTGGCGAGTATATCCCAGCCGTAACAACAATACCACTGTTAGAGCTCTTCACAGTCAAACTGGCCGCTTATCTGGCCTATTGGGAAAATCGGGATTTAAAAGTAGGGGAGCTGGAAAGTTGCGTATGGTCCGACTCATAACAATATACAATAGCTCCATAGCAAATCATTTAAGGGCCATCAAACGAATATCCTTTCCTCGCCAATGACGACATGTGTCTAAGCAACAAAATACTGTAGATGTCGTATTAAGTGGCATATCTGTTAAAAAGTTTAAGACGTGTTCTACGGACCTCATTACTTATATGGACCAGAGACTAGCTAGTCCACCGAATTCAAAAGTAAAGGCACAAACATAGAAAAAAGGGTATAAGAGATAGTTCTTACCGCAACCACCCTCTCTGGCGGCACTATGGAATGTCAGCATTCTTTCAAACAATTACAAATAATGGTTACCTAGGTAATGCGTGCTATTTAGAAATTCAAAAATCAATTCAAGCGAACCATCCGATAAATTTATTTCAATGCCCCTCCACAATGCAATGCAAGTATCTAATTCGGAAAAAGGCGCGGTTAGAGTAATTTAAGCCAGAAATAGATTCACTACTAAGTTGACGGTGTGTACAAATTCAATTCTGAACAACGAAGCCAAACACTCAATGGTGCTTCTGTAGCGCCCAACGATCAGAAGAAAGCGCTACAAAATCGCACATCAGTGAATGCACACCTCTAAAAGAAAGCACTACAAAATCGTACATCAGTGAACGCACCCCACTCTGTGACAGCTGTCGATTCGTTATCTTGTTTTTCTCTGAATCGATCCAGTCTTTTCCTTCACGGTCGTCGACAGCAGGGTGCATTGCAATTAAATCAATTTAAATTCTAAAATTCTTTATTGAAAATTATTAGCCGAAGTTTTTCGATAATTAATTTGGTTTTATGAAATTAAAATCGATCTTGTCATTGAACGTTATAATCTCAGAGCTGGTGAACGTTTTTGAAACGTCCTTTGAGTAAAGCAAATTTATACTCGTATATTTTTTTGTTAGGCTTGAAGAAAATCAAATTCTGGCAGTTGTCCGGTGGTGCCTCTGGGAGGTTCGAAGGGCTAAAGGCGTCAAATTGGATGCGGTAACGTCATTTGACCAAAGCTGATTTTTGAAATATGAGTAGTTCGTGTTATTATATCGTAATATACCACTGCCAGACACTTTAGTCGGTTCCGAAAGGGTGCCAGACGGGCTCAAACCTGCATAAATATGAGGGTCGGTAACGTGATAGGAACAAGGCTATTTTTTTGTCTCGACCCTTGTACATCTAAATTACCAAGTTTAGTAAATGCATTCTGATACTTTTCCGACTCCTGCAGTTGCTTAAAAGGTCTTTGTCTTTTCTGTAAAAGACAGCATTGTAATCGCAACCTGTTGAAGCACGAAACCCTGGTAAAAAGTTACACAGAGACTTTCCTACATATCGTTGCGAATTGCCAACGCCAACCTCCATCGAAATTTTCCAGGAGCTCTTTATATGTTCCATGTTACCTAACATGAAAGACGACATGGTAGACGATTTTGGTGTCAGCTTTTTCATATTTTTCGTAAGATAAATTGTCTTCGACAGTTTTAATAACTTTTCCATTAACAGTTTTAAAGTAATAACATAAGTCATAATATAAGTATACAGTATTTGTTCTTAGAAATGGCCATATCATCACTAGCCCAATGGGCCGCTAAGAATTTAGCAATCGCTTTCTTAACCTTTATATTTTTCAGCTCCTTAACAAAATCAGTTGGACGTACTTGATCAGGCCCAGATATTACGTAGATTGTCTAGGTTATCTCTCAGGAGATGCTCGCTATCTTTGATATATGGTGAAAAATAACGATCGAAGATGATATCGATTCTGAACGCAGTGTACCTAGTCGCAATTTGTAAAATTGTTTTAGAGATGTTGCCAACTATTCTTGAAACGTCCCTTATAAGGTGTAGCATGAAAAAACCATCGATAATGTCAATGTTCCGTTCTGCCTGACTATTAACTTTTGCCTCCAACAACTTCATGAGAACAGATTTTGTTTTACAAATTGTTCCATCTAAATGGCACATTGATAAAGGAACAGGCGTCAACGCATAAGTTAAAACTTTAAAAATATCTAGATTTTGTTCCATTAAAAAACATAAAGGTCGTACGAAAGGATCCCGTTGCATACGAATTTCATTAGACTTTTTCCCTTTTTTTCAATGTTTAACAAAAACTCAGCTATAGGGTTTGGTGCTGCTGTTACAATATTATACAAAAAATTATTGTTCAATCCTGGTGCGAAAGGATTTATATTTTGTTTAATGTAATGCATGAAATTGTTAAACTGCGCGCACCTTTTTTCAATTCTACTTCTTTTCAAATCTGCTGCAACGTCTTGGCCATTATGCAATCCAAATTCTTCAAATACGTGGGATATTATCGTTTATCTTATGCTGTGACTTTTACACTAACGTTGTCGCGCAGATATCGAATTGGTGATAGATGGTACAGTCTTTCCTTGGTAACATATTTGCTCATTACTGTGGTAAAATTTTTATAACATTTGGTATAGTATCCATGGAATTCACTTGAACCAGATGGTAGGATAACATTACTGAATTTATTATTTCGTACACGAATTTCAAGAACATTAACACATTTATTTTTTAAAATTATCTTCTGTAAATAAATTCAGCTTACGTTCAGATATATTGCAAAATGCACATGTATCATAATAAAAAAGCTTTTATTGCTAACTAATAAAATTCTTCAATTATATTATATTTACGCGATGATGTATCTGAACCTGATGACTAAGAAGATGATTTAGAAATTTAATACGAGTATTATAGTACATGAAGTTCTTTTATATTCACTTTCTACCGTGTTGTTTAAAATGATTTATTTGATTTAATAAAATGAAATTTTTAATTATTTGAAGTACAGTTATTTTATTTTATGGTCGACGAAGAAATACAATGCATTTTTAATTGAAACCGATATCTTCCTAAAAAAACAAGGGATTTGCTTCAGAGCTGCCGATTCTTTTTAAAATATCTTCTAAACTATTGGATGTATGAAAATTTTAAATATATGCTTTTTTATTGAAAATTAAATTTTCTATAATTTCCTATGAAAATTAAATTTCCATAAGAATTCATTTTCTTTGACAGTTTCGATGGAAAATGGCTATAAAATGCCTTTTCCCACATGATTTTAGTATCGGTATTATATATTCGGTTGCTTCTGGCAGGAAGTTAGACCCGAGGTCTTTGTCTGGCGGTTGTGAATAATTACTCAGGGAGACCTCAATTAAATATTTAAAAAAAAAATAGCCTTGCTCCTATCACGTTATCGATCCTCATTTTTATGCAGGTTTCAGCCCGTCTGGCACCCTTTCGGACCCGACTATAGTATCTGGCAGTGGTATATTACGATATATAAGAACACAAACTACTACATATGTCAAAAATCAACTTTGGTCAAATGACGTGACCGCTTCTAATTTTTTGACACCTTTAGCCCTTCGCCCCTCCCAGAAGCACCAGCAAACAAATGCCAGAATTTGATTTTTGTGAACATTTCTTCATTTTTAGCAAAAAAAATGTATAAACTTGCTTTGCTCAAATGACGTTTCAAAAACGTTCACCAGCTCTCCGGCTATTACATCGGTAACCCCGCGTTTGAACATTGTGTTAATTTTTCTTCGCACCCACTGTTTGCCCCAAACATTGCTCAGCACGTGCCACAAATATCCAATAAAATCAGCGGCATCCTAAAACATTTTCATTGGGAAATAATCGCATCAATATTGGTAGTAGATTTGCTTCTGCTGGCACAAGAATTTAAGAAAAAAAACATCGCTACGGAGTTCACAACTTTATCCATGTCACACCGCTCTAAGGCAAAAGTATGCCGAATGAAACTGAGGTCGATCACAGTAAGAGGCAAATACCGATTGACTATATAATTCCAATGGTCGTCTCGGGACTTTTTGTGGCTGCACGAATGCCTCAATTTTGGAGCGAAAGACCATCTCTCTGGTTCGCTCAGCTGGAGGCTATTCGTTCGACTTCCAATTCGAAGTTCCAGTATGTATTTTCCAATCTCGACCGAAGGAATTTAGAACAAATCTTAGACATTCCTCTGACTCCGCCAGCTACCAACAAATACATTGAGGTCAAAGGAAGGCTCATCAAAGAGTATGAAGAAAATGAGGAACAACGAATGCAACGCCTCATAGAAGGACTTGATCTAGACGACTCACAGTCATCTTAACATCTTCGGCACATCCGCGACCTTTCTGGATCTTCAGGTACCCCAGGCATGGTCATTTAAGTCATGTGGTTATCTCATTTGCCTTCGCATGTGAGGGCGATACTCTCATCTGTCACAGGCGACCTTAATACCCTTGCTGAGGTGGCCGATAATATTACAGCCACTCCTCTTCATCTAAGTCATTTGCTGCGATACTACCACCATCTTCAACAGCACAAAATTATGGTAGCGAAAATATAAAAGACATCCTGCAGAGGTTAAGCGATAGATAAGAAACTGAAGCAACAATCAAAATCTGCTCATCAGTCAACAGCGAACAGTCGTGAAAAGTAAGAAGGCAGTCAACGCAATACCACTTCCGAACACTGTTGGTTGTACCGACGATTCAAAAGCGAGAAAGTGCACCGCACCATGTACTTACAAACAGGGAAAAGCCCACCAGCAACTTTAGCAACCTATACGGGTGGTAAGCCAAACCGCCTCTTTATTCACGACAAAATTTCTGGCCACCGTTTTCCATATCAACTTTATCAGTTAAAAGCACAGAAAGGTTGCAACTGGATTCTACCAGCCTGCGGGGTGTCAATTGCACCAAAATAACCACTTTTGGTACGAAAACGCTTGCCTTGGACTTTGGTATTGGACGCACTCTGCGTTGCACCTTCGCCCGTGCAGCAATCCCACATTCAATCTTGGGAGCAGATTTGTTAAGTTTCTTCCGACTACTTGTCGACATTCGTGTTCGCCGACTCGCGGTTCAGGGTTCTAACTGCAGTACCTCACGTCTTCTCACATCATCAGAGTAGGTCTCCACCACAATGACATCTACACAGGCCTGTTTGAGTGGTAACCTGACCTCGCCCTTCCAGTTAGTGATCTTCGAATACCACGGCATTCAGTGTTTCACTGTCGTTCAAGACCAATTCCACCAAAATACTACATCCTGACTAAAGCAGAGTTCCAGCGCATGATGAATGAGAGCATTTGTCGACTTTCAAGTGGGCCAGTTCCCTCCACATCGTCATAAGGAAGGACGGCACAATTCGACCTTGCGGTGACTATAGTCACCTCAACGCCGTAATACTCGTGTATCTTCTGCAATGTCTCACGGATTTCCAACTGATATTATCATGTAAGTCAATTTTTACTCGCCTCGACCTGGCCCGTGAGTATCACCAAATCCCCAAGGCACAAGAGGACATACCGAAAACCGCAATTATGACCTCTTTTGGGTTATACGAGTTTGAGCGGATGACTTTTGAACTGCTGAATGAATGAATGTTTCATACAAACATATACTTAACAAACTATACTTAAATCTATGACTTATAACCAATGGTTATTCAGGGAATTTCGAAGGGCTGGACTGCTGCAGTGGAAATCGAATACTTGACGTACCCGATTTGTTTCACGTAGCATACGACACAGTGGCTCGTTAAGACCATAAGTTGTCCTGTAATTATTCGGACGAAAAAGGTGGACAGATCTTAAATGACACGGGTTAGTGTTAAATGGGATTTGGGTGAGTTTTGTGTGACAGCCAATGATGCCGGTTAAAAGTTTGTGGATGAAGAGAATATCGGCGGACTCCCGACGTTTTTCCAAAGACAGGAGACCGAGTAGTTTGAGTCGATTAACATATGGCTTGGCATTTTTCTATGTTGAGCTCGGGAAAGTTTTTATGGCACCATATCGAGAATCTATTAAGATCATCTTGTAAAGGTTGAAAGTCAGAGAGGCTTGAGAGCTGTCTATAGATTTTCATATCATCGACATAGATAGATATGTGAGAGTGCTTTATGACGTTAACAACATCGTTAATAGTCAAAATAAAAATTAATGGACCGAGATGACTGAATTGAAGCTGCATTTATGGCAACAAGATAGGATTCTTCATCCAAGTGAGTCCATTGAAGGCGGGGGAGATTAAAATCACCGAGAACAATGATTTCCTCTGTGATTTCAAAGAGGGAATCAACCACATTAGTCGCGAGCTGATAACTGTGTATTGGTTGGGAGGGGCGAACATAGCAACAGAGGATACAAAGTTTGTGTTTGGACGGAGTAACTTTAACATAGATGAATTTGAAATTGACGGTAGATAGCTTATTGACGAGCTCACCATTCAACCGAATTCTGATTGCCGGAAGGACACCTCGTCCTATGGAATCATCATTATTTTCACGTCCATCGTCGCGAAATAAACGGAATTCAGGTGTGAATAGTTCCGAATCCTTGTTATTAGATATGAAATTAGTTTCGATTAAAGCAAGAATATTATACGGCAGCTTTTGAAAATTGAGATAAATATAAGATGTTTTGAACGTAGCCGGTAGTAGAGTGATAGACGATTATTTGCTGCATTGTGGGGCATGTTAGGGACGATATAATACGAATCTGATGTGGGGTGACAATCAGTACTATAACACTTTTAAAAAAATGTGTAAAATAAACCATTCAAACGTGTGGATACAATCCACAATAATAAAATTTATAAAAGAATGAATTCAAAAAAAGAACAAATTTCCAAAAACCAAGAAAGAAAAACAAAACACTACAAAAATGTTAACCTTAAGGTATTTATTTAATGTAAAAATGTTACTTGTGCTGAAGATCAAGATATGATTCTTAATAAAGATTCCATGCCTGCATGATCAATGGTAAAGTCTTTTACTTTATTTAGGAATAAGTGTAAGTTATAAGTTATACTGATAAAATATGGTAGTGTATTGAAATAAGTTGGGGCTGCTACGGTGTAAAAATGACTAAAATGAGTTCTATGTGCAACCGGTATGTTAACAAGAGCCAAATTATTTATGCGTAAGCTATAAATTTGTGAGTTTCTAGTGGGAATGTTAACACTTCGCTTGAAAAACTCCCTGAGTACTTTAAATGTATACAAATGTCTTATGGTAAAATTCGAAGTTTTTTTGAACAAGTGAACGATTACAATTAGAAACAATCCGAGTTAAATGTTTTTGTGTAACCAATAGAGGTCCCAACGTAGTAGAGTACGATCCTCCCCAGCAAGTGATGCCGTATTGCAACTTTGAGTGTGCAAGGCCGTAGTATATTTGAGTTAAAACTTTCTCAGAACAATATGATTTGATGAGGTATAGTTTACGAGTCACCAGCATTATATGGTATTTTACTGTTCGAATATAATCCTTCCAGCTCAAGTTATGATCGATTATAACTCCAAGGTATTTACAATTTTTAACTGTTTCGATTTTAAAGCAGTTTGTAGAGCATTGACTGAGGTCGGAAAAATTATTAATTCCACATGTGTGTATAGGTAAACTAAGCCTTTCAAACTTAGGTTGAAACCATTTAAAACATTTCCCGATATTGTTATAGAGATCAGCTTCATTTTCTCACTGATAAGTACCTTATGAGCAGCAAACCAAAGTCTCAGACTCTCTAAGTCTTCTCCAATCCTTCTTATGCATTCAACGAGGGTTTTGTACTGATATGTAAAAGCTATAACATCAGCAAATGCAGCAGCTATGCCATTAAATTCCTGAATGAATAGAGAATTTATATAGATTAGAAATAGAAGAGGCTCACCGTTCCTTACAGTTACCTTTAACCCTATGAAATAAATCAGAATAATAGAGGGTTTTCCAATAGGGACTTGACTACTTTCAATTTAATTTGTGAACGCACTCTTTCACTAATCATCAAACTGTCACTGTCAATTTATTCAGTAAACTCAACATTTTCATTATGGTACACGAACGAGCAACGTCTGCAAATTATAAAAATTTTCTACCGAAATTCGGGGTCGGTGACTGCAGCTTTAAGAGCGTTAACTCCAATTTTCGGTCGTAATTCTCGCCCTAGTAGACAGGCAATAACAAGTTTAGTGCAAAAATTTGAGTCTACATGTTCGTTGTGTGATGTTGCCTTGTCTGTGAGACAACGGGTTGGTCAAAGTGTCGAAAATATCGCTGCCGTTCAGGCGTCCGTAGCAAACGATCCAAATCAGTCAATTCCACGGCGTTCTCAAGAATTGGACATCGCTCAGACCACATTATGACGTATTTTGCGTAAGGATCTTGGTTTATACCCATACAAGATCAAACTGACTCAAGAATTGAAGTCAGTTTGAAGCGACGTACGTTCTCCGATTGCGTTCTGGAGAAGATGCACCAAGATGATGAATTTCATCGCAAAATCATCTTCAGTGACGAAGCTCATTTTTGGCTCAATGGGTTCTTCAATAAGCAAAATATGCGTTATTGGTCGGGTGAAAATCCACATGTACTTCATGAATCACCACTTCATCCACAAAAAATAACTGTTTGGTGCGAATTGCATGCCGGCGGCGTTATTGGGCCATATTTTTTCGTCGACGATAACGATCGTCACGTTACTGTGAATAGTCAGCGTTATCGCGCCATGATCACCGATTATTTTTGCCCCGAATTGGAAGATATGGACTTGGACGACATGTGGTTTTAACAGGATCGTGCCACAAGCCACACGGCACACGCTACAATCGATTTATTGAAGAGTAAGTATGGTGAGCGTGTTATCGCAAGAAATGGGTCAGTCGATTAGCCGCCTCGTTCGTGCAATTTAACGCCGTTTGACTATTTTCTGTGGGGCTACGTTAAGTCATTGGTTTATGCCAACACGCCGACTACGTTGGAAGAGCTCAGAGCCGACACTGAACGCGAAATAGCGGCCGATACGGCCGAAATGTGTGGCAGAATCGTTGAAAATTGGGTCCAATGAATCGACCGCTGCAAACGTGCCCGCGGTGGCCATATGAACGAAGTCGAGTTCCATTCATAAATGTTTTGATTGTACTTCGAGCCGATAATAAAGTTTTGGAAATATCTCAAATAGTTTTATTTAAAAAAAAAAATTGTCAAATTCTTATTGGAAACCCCGATATTTATTACGCGTTTCTGCGACCTTATTATGGATGTTTTTACATAATTTCCCATAGTACTTTTTTAGCTTTCTGTTTTGTGGATTTTGGCGCATTTAACTGCAAAACTGTTTTTCCTTTTTATTTGCTTTAAAAGTGTATTAGTCATCCATGGCTTTAAATGTCTTTTATTTTTTGCATTATACAAGCTGACAGTAGTACAAGACTTTACGTGATTTTATAAGATCGAAGAAAACAGGTCAAAAGCAACAGAAGGATTACTCTCCGAGTAGACCCCTTCCCAAAATTCATTTTTAAACACTCTATTAGCATGCTGTAATTTATATTGTGTTTCTTCCTAGGAGGATTAAGATTATTGTTTGGGTCAGAGTTCGTGAATGAATTGAGAAAAACCATATGATGATTTGGGAGTTTCTAATCGTAGGCTGCACCTCTAAAACTAATTCTATTATTTGTTCGCGCTCTAATAAAAATATGGTCAATACAACTTGCAGAAGAATCTGTCACACAGGTTGGAACATTTATTATACTTTAGACCATATGTTCCCATAAGAAACAAACAATTTTCTGTTTCTTTATCGGAAACGTTCAAAATGTCAATGTTTATGTCACCCAAAACAATTAAATTTTTTTCCCTTAACAAACCGAGAACGTCATCTACCTCTTTAATAAAAATAGATTTTGCAATTTCATGCATTCTGTATATGCACAACAATGTGTAGTTCTCATTTAAACATCCGAACAATAACTTCCCAACATCGACAATAGACATATATATGTACTAATTTCAGAGAAATTACACATGAAGCCATTTTTTACGTACACCGCTACACCCCCAGCTGAATACGACTCGTTACAACTACCAAAAATCGAATAGATCGGAATTTTGTAAGAGCTTCATTCACTCTTGTAGATCCATATCTCACTTAACACAAATACCATCGGTAGGCTCTCAAGTTTTTCAATTTGAGCTAGCAGCAATGAAAAATTTCTTCTAATACTACGTATATTTTGATGCAAGCAGAAAATATCAATAGAATCGGTAGAAAAGATTCTATTTATATTATGCATTTATATTAAACGAGGGACAGAACAAAAAGAATTCATAACTTATCTCATTCAGCAGCGCAAGCAATTCTTACTAAATTGTCACCCTCGTGCCTGCGCATACGAGTATATACCACACCATTCCTACTCCATACATATCTATAATTTTTGGATGTCTTCATCGATATTGCCGCTTTAAACAGCTGACGTGTCCGATAAGTAAGGCAACCATTGATGTATGTACTCGTACATCTCCTGTTCACTTGCCTCTGAGTTGAGCAAAGTAGTTGTTAGCGGTGACTTCTTCTCTCTTTTAGCTGCCAATATTTTTGCCATGCAGTGACGAGATGATAACTTCACATGAAGAACATGAGTACAGCTCGGTGAGTCATTGTTTTGATTACTATGATGACGATTTGTAATTTTCTTTATGTAGCAGTGGTCAATGTCGTTCTCTATGACGTCAACATGCATACCGTGAAGGAAAACTTTTAGAGCCAAATCGATGGGAGATGCATTGCGGTTGTTGGGAGGAACATTGTAAATCTTAACGGTGTTGGCAATCAATTGTTCTTCTAGTCGATTTACACGATCTTCAAGCAGGTTAATTTTTTGCTCGCACTCCTTGTCGCACGTGTTAATATAGCCGACGCACAGTGCGTCGAGTCAGTAGAAAGTGAGGAAAAAAATCAGAAAAACTTAGTTTCCATTTTTTTTTCATAACGTGTTTTTATTTTAACAAAAAGGGTACAAAAAAGGGTTTTCATCTATTTTTTTTTTTTTTTTTTTTTTTTAAATGAAAGAATGCAACTTAGAATAAGATATTATAATTCATCACAAGAAGAATCATGTTCCTCATTAGAAATAAAGTAGTATCTTATATGTTCATCAATTCTTTTTTGTTTGCCCACAATTTTTCTCTGTGATGAAATTAGAGGGTCAGATATTAATAGCAAATAGTTTATTACATCTTGCATGTTGTTAGACCTCGAGGACTTTCTTGCGTGATGAAGCCTAGTGCGGCGGAAAGTCTTATGTAAGCCCTCTAGTGCTACCTCGGATAAGTGACCAATTGGTATTTGAAAACTTTTTATGATATCAATGCCATGAAAGAAAAGTTTGTGCAATGTACAGGGCATGTAATACCAGTCATACAATTCTAAGTATAGGTCTTTAGTTTCGTAAAGTAATATAATAAACTTTTGAAAGTCGATTTCTGCATCTGCTGAAATTACACGTAAGATAACTGAAAATTTTTCAATCAATCTTTGATCTATTTTTGTGATTTCCGAACTTCTTTTAGGGTCAGAAAAAAACCTTCTGGCGGTATTGCCATCATTGGACGATCCAAATACTTGCCTAGGCTGGTCGACATTTAACCCCATTCTTGACTTAAATTCCGCCTGAATTCGTTTTTTTTCTTCCTTGAATACGGCTTTGTTTGTTTCCCCTTGTACTCGCCATTTTTTAAAAGGTACTCGTAATTTGTATGCAATGTGTAACATACATTCAGAAGTTCTTATCCAAAGATGAAGAGTTGATAAGCCAAAACGATAGTTGTCTTCTGCAGGAGCTTTCTCGTAACATTTGACTGTGTTCATTTCACTGGGTAATGCACCACAGACATAGCATTTTGAAGAGGAGTTTGTTTCTGACAACACATTACACACACTTCCATCAACCATGGTTAAATGAAATTGATGATATTCTAATGCAGTATCCAGTTACACACGCAGATGTGTCAGAGAGGTTCACCTGAATCGATCTCAATTAATTTCAAGGGAACAAATGCGATTAAAAATAAATATTCGTCGGAATTTTCGGGATTTTCAAATCCAATTTTGTACAAACTGTGGCTGCCACTACCGTCAAAGCCCCATTTGCATATCAACTTAGCGTTAGTATTTTTCCTGACACTTACGGACATGGCTATGTTGTGAACCGTTTTTACCATTACATCTTGGAAATCCACTTCAGCAGATGTTTCTGTGACAATAGATTTTGGCAACATACTCGTTTTCATCTGCCGTAGAGCATAAATGCCATGCGTTTACGGTGTTTCGCAAAACTTGATAGCTTCGCTCGGTTAGGTCAAGGTCAAGGTACAGTGTCAAAGCTTCCTCGGATGACAAAACTTTTTTTTCTTCGGCTAAAAACCTCGAAGACGATGAATTTGCTGCTGAAACTTCTGATGCAAACCTAAGCTCTTCAAGAGATTTCGTCTTTAACATCTCTTCCACTCTCTGTTTCTTAGTTTTTCTGCAACACTCTTGAAAGGGTTTTTTCGGTCTTCCACGTTTATTTTTTAGGTCTTGATTGTTAGACTCTATGCTTATGGAAGAAATGTTGTCCGGAAGCGAGTGCTGCAAATCGAGCCAATCCTTGCTTCTTTTTAAAAACCGATTACGGTTCCTTCCGGACTTTTGCCACCGTTTGTTTATATTTGAACACAAAGTAAAAATATGACTCGCAAATTTTCTTCCTCCTCTGGATCTAAAACAGTCTTAATTATGTTATTCTTAATAAACTGTAATACGACAGCAAATCGGTTGGTTGGGTCGGATGACCATAATTGAAAAAGTTCTTTATTAGTACACATTCTATAAATAGATGGATAAATAAACAGTTGCAAAAAAAACAGTCGCAAGTTGTCGCAGAAAATTTTTACCTTGTCGAAATAACCTTACTGTCCTCTTAATTAAACAAGAAAAAAATTTTTAACAGTCAGCAACACTCACTTTAAAATCTCTTTTCAACGGAACTAAAAGTGTCCTAATGGGAGTTGTTTTAAGCATGATAACAACTGTTGTAAAGTTGCAAGTAAAAATATAAAAAAAAAAACAAATAATCTCTACTTGTCCTAGTGGTGTAGATCCAAATAAAAACTGGTTTATAAGATAATTATTTTACTCTGCCAGTCGAGGTTTCATGTACTGGAGCTAACGGTCATTTTTTAAATAATCAAGTAAGGTAAGGTTTTGTGGTGACCAGACAGCTTGCGGGTAAATTTTACCGCTAATAAAGTTACAGTTATCTTGTTTGCGAATGTGTAATGCCTTTTGAGTGTTTGGAAATAATATTTTGTAAATCCAATTTTTTGATTTTTTTCCATTGGTCGACGCACTGTGCGACGGTCCCTCAGGCGGGAAAGGACATAGCGACCGTCATTTCCCACATCGGCTACCTTCTTTGTTAGTTTAACTGCGTGAGGAAACAAGGGGTCAAGAATTGTGGAGGTTGGGATTTCAAGAGTATTAGAGGAATTATGGTCAACAGCTAACGTGGATGACGGAGGAATAAGTGTGTGGCAGCGAATGAAATTCGGATAGGGGCGGAAAGTGAGGGAAGTTTAGAATGTGAGGTTTGGATTTTTGTAGGAGATTGATTAGGAGATTGATGGACGTTTGGTTGGGACAGATTTTGTGGGGAGGGAGACATCTTTATGATCTTTTGGTTGGATGACATGATTCTGTGGAGAAAACGAGGGAAATAAGCCAACCTTAAAACTCCAGTTGGCGTCTCGATGGGAGGGCTTGGATTGTATATTGCGTTTAGGGTTATCTGTAGGGTTGCGGTTTTCAGGTAGTTAGGGTTGGTTGGGTGACTTAGGGGTATGAGTTAGTTAACTCCAGATTTAAGGGTCATTTTGGGTTTGATCTGGTTGTCTTTAAAAATCTGCATCTTCATTCCTTCCAGTTGGAAAATCTCTGAAGATGGGTTACGAAAAAAACATTCGTATTTACGGCGAATGTTGAATTCGAAACGACAAAACTTTGATTTATTGGACGATGTGACTTTCTGGCAGTTGTCTATCGTGATTTTAAATCTGCGCTTAAAAAAGTTCACAAGCCAGACTGAGTCTGTGGTTCCAGATAAACAGTCGAGAATGAATGTTACACCCTCAGACTTATTGTGGTTGTCGAGTTTTTGAAGACGTTTTTTCCATTCCGAGGATGTCCAGGAAGTACCAAAATGAGAAATTGTCTCCTCGGTTTTCGGTGGATCGACTGCGATATGGAGATGGAGATTGAGGTATTTGTAAGTGTCTCAGAAGGTTGGATGACATAGACGACATGCTCATAACGTCAAACTCACAAGAAGAAAACCTGAATCATATAGAGCAAACGTCTCAAAACGTCTTCAAACGTCTTGATCAAAACGCCATCACCCTAAACAGAGACAAGTTTGAATTCGGAAAGCAAGTAATAACGTTCCTGGGGTATCAAGTGGATAAGACCGGCATTCGACCACCACAAGACACCGTCAAATTAATGGCAGAATTTCCGAAACCAAAAACTGTCACTGAACTTCGCCGCATTCTCGGTGCGCAACTTCTTACGGCTTAGCATGCCACATGCTGTGTCAGACCAATCACCTCTCTGCAAACCTCCCAGACTCTGAGTTGCACCTCATGACCGACGCTTCAAACACAGCCGTCAGGCCAGTACTTCAGATGGTGGAAGGGAAAACTAAACCTCTCTGATTCCTTTCCAAAGTTTTACCTGCGAGGCAACAGAAATCCAGCGCTTTCGATCGTGAGTTGTTAGCAACTAAGCTGGCAATCGAGTACTTTCGACAATTCATCGAGGGAGGGTCTTGTGCTCTGACCACAAGCCACTGACTTTCGCCATTCGCAACCCACCATCAACATCGGAAACACCACAACAACGACGATATTCGAAATTCATCTCTCAATTTTTCACCGATATTAGTCATGTCAGCGTATTTAGGAACGTTGCAGCAGATGCACTCTCCCGTTTTGCAGCTATTGACAACCCGATAAGTATGAACTATGATTCCATAGCCATGTTACAGAGCTAGAAAAGTTTAAATCGGTAAGCCACATATAAGCCACTAATTTTTTTCTTCCTGGTACCGAAACATAGGTGGTCTGCGAAAAAACTTTCCGACGAGCTCGCCCTTACATACCCTAAGGCAATCGGGCGAACCGCTTTCGTTCACAACCTCAGCCACCTAGGGGTAACGTAAAACCATCGCCCATCGTTTCTTCTGGCCATCAATGAAAGTGGACACGGAGTTGCCACGACTATCAGCAAAGCAAAGTGCACAGACATACCAACCCGCCCATGGGAACACGTTCATTCTCTCTCGGCCCTTTGCCAACATGCAATAGGCTCAGCTACATACGCACATGCACTGATCGAAGTTGGCCGGAAGCAATTCCACTAGCCGAACCGACGGCTACTTCGGTTGCTGATGCATTCCTCTTCAACTGGGTAGCAAGATTCGGCTATCCTCTGCGACTGGCAACAGATCAAGGCTACCAATTTGAATCCGCTTTTTCATCGCTTTTCTCAAAGTCTCGGCTGCGAACGCATTCACACTACAGCTTACCATCTTCAGTCTAACAGGGTGGTGGAGCGCTGGCATCGCTCACTAAAAGCAGCACTTACTGCACACAGCCCTAACAGTTGGGTGAATTCACTCCTCCTTGGACTTCGCTCAATGGTCAACAAATCTGGCATGACACCCGCACAGCTGATGTTTGGCACTAAATTACGCCTTCCAGGAGATTCTTATGAAACAGCCACTACTCCATATGTACCTTTTACTTTCGTAAAAGATTTGAGGAAGACTCTTCAACGACTTGCACCAACGTGCAAGAATTAAAAACTTCATCGCATATTTATGTTCGCAACGATCATGTTCAGCGTCCTTTGAAACCAGCTTATTCTGAACCTAACGCAGTTCTCGAACGCTAGTCACATGCTTTCAAGGTTGCGTTACGAAACAAACAAATTTTCGTTTCTATCCGGTGGCTCAAACCAGGCTATAAAATAGCTAGCTTCGAATGCTTAGACAAGCTAACTCCGTCACCAGAAACAGTACCATGTATTGCTAAGCCGACGAGCTTATTGCACGGAGCACGACTAACATGCCTTCCGCTACTTGCAGCCCGAACGCCCTTCCATTTTTTTTTGCCCTGACTGGCTATTAGCTATGCCTGTATGCAGTGGTCATAAGGGTGAGTTTAAGGTGGGAGGTTAAGTCCATGTTGGATGGAAATTTTCGTTGCAGACTCCTGTCAAGGCTAAAAACCTTATGGATACAGACAGTTTACTGACAAGCATAATTCGAAGATCATGACATTGAAGTGGTCGATCAATAACCTCTAATCTTTAATAAAAGAAAATTACAGAAATTCTGTAAGTTAGTATTGGAATAATAAAATTCGGGCTGTAAACACCAACAACTCGAATATGTTCCCGCAAATAAACAAAATATTTAATCGCACACTGCAGTGCGGAGCGTTTCCGGATCAGTGTGTGGTAAGGAGCTGCAACATAAGGGATGTTGTTTGGTAGCACCAACAATTTTAGGGGCTTGTTGAAGAAGAGGAAGCTTCTCCGTCGAATTCCTCCAGTAAAAGGAAGCTTCCTTAGGAAGCAAGCCGGTCGTCAGCCTAGTTTCTTATAATTATTAAAATAAAAAATTTAAAAAAAATACAAAAAAAAAATTACTAAAAAAAATTTAAAAGAGAATAAAGGAGATGGGCCACAACTTATAAGTAAGGGATAATTCATTTACTAATTTTTTGCTACTTAGAAATGATTTCTTAAATATAAGTCCAAAAACTGTCAGAAACGTCGAAAGACATAATTTTTAGTCGTTTTTTGTCTAGCAATCAATTATTGAATTATAGAAATATAATTAAAATGAAAAAAATGAAGTGTATTGGCTTCTCAAGCGGATGGTAAGGCATGTTCAATCCCGACCGGCTGGGAGCCGAAAGATTAACAGTTTTGTAGGAAATGAAAATCATGTGAAGTATTTAGTTTTAGTTTTAAGAGTATTGATCATCTCATGACAGTTAAATGGTAAACATAAATAAAGATAAAAAAATAAATAGAAAACTAATTTCATGTTTTACAATGGTAAATGTAAATTAAATGTTTAACTCACTATTATTGAAATTACATTAGTACTTTCATTTCATTTCATTAACAAAAAAAAAATAACAATATTTGCGGAACATCTTGAAAATGTCTTTCAGCCATACCTAGAAATTGCGAAGATTAATTCCAGCAATAACCTCTAAGCCACAGAAATAAAAGAAAACATCAACCCGAAAAAAGTTCCGAGATTTGATCTAAAGGAATGAAAAAAATAGCATGGATAATAAATGCAGACTAAGGTATCTTCCACGCATGTGGAAGGTCGCGGAATTTATTATGGTACCAAAGCCGATAAAATTACCTCATATCATCCGATCCCACTGCTGCCAATCCTATCGAAACTCTTCGAAAAAATTCTTCTGAAACGACTTCATCCGATTACAGAAGAAATGACACTGATACCAAACCATCAATTTGAATTTAGATATAGGTACTTAACTATAGATCAGGTTCACAGAATAACTGATAAAAAAAAAAAGCCTTAGAAGAAAACATAATATGTTCTACCGCCTTCCTCGATGTAACACAGGCTTTTGATAAAGTCTGGCACAAAGGATTAGTCCATAAGGTACAAAAATATCTTCCGAAACAATACTCAGAAATACTAGAGACATGTATGTATAATCCAGCGATTGTTTAGAACTAAGCAAGAAGATGAGCACTCCGCATTGAAATATATAAAAGCTGGAATACCGCAAGGTAGTGTGTTATGACCTGTGCTTTTCCGCCTATTCACGAACGACCTACCACAAAAGGACGAAATTACTGTTCCCACATTTGCAGATGATATTTACTCACTTGCTGTCGGAAAAACCATGCAAGAAGTTAAAGTCAGTTGATGTTAATTTTACCAATAAAAACGAACAACACATACCTATGTATATAAGTGTTCTTCATTCGAACTCAGCTAAGCATTTAGGCATAACTCTAAATGCGAAGTTGAGTTGAAAAACTCATGTCAAGAAAAAACATGATGAAATAAATATACGAAACAAAAGAATGTATTTATTATGTTGGCTCATAGGGAGGTATTCATGTCTCTCAATATACAATAAACTGCTTCTCTATAAGCAAGTTCTAAAGCCAATATGGACATATGGTCTCCAGCATTGGTAATACACAAGTAGGACAAACCTACAAAGCATTCAATGCTTCCAAAGCAAGTACTACGCAATATTGTTAGTACGACATGGTACATACAAGTGATCTAAAAATTTAAATTATAGACGACGGGGTCAGGAATGTCGCAAAAAGACATGAAGGTAACTATGCTAATTTAGAAGTAGTCGAACTACTTGTTACCAAGAATTTATTGCAGTTAGAAGATTACGAAGAGTAAAACCATCCGAACTAGCTAACTAGGAATAAAGAAAAGAAATATTGGCGAGTATATAACTTAATCACACGAACAAAGTGATAACGAATTAAAAAACAAAAGGTAACAGATCAAAGTTACTTCCTTAGATTTCCAATTATTAGAAACAAATTGCTGATTAGTTTAACGACTATTAACCACTAGATGTGATTGTTGGAAGGGTGGTAATACCATGCTTCTCCGGACGTTTTTAGTGGGTGGCGAATTGACCTTTTCACAATGCTCGCATGCGATGTCTTTCAACGATTTTCACTCAGCTACACGTAAAAAAAGGAATTTTAGTTCTGCGTCACTAACACCCAGCATCCATTGTTCAGTGTACAGAGCAGCTGCGAGTGAAGTCATTTCACTTTTCTACTTGCCGGAGAAAATCAAAACAAACAGAGCGGTATGAAGTTAATTTTAAATCAAGATCTCTCTATATACTACTTACATTACTTATTTAGTTCTCGGGAGCTCAAATGAAGAAATAAAGGTAATCTCTTCTGTACCTACCACGGAGTTGATGGCAAAATACTCCATTGTTTCCGCCTCGAACATATCTACAATGGAATGATTAATGAATTGCACTCTTTGGATAGACATTACAGATAAGTGTATCTTAACACCAATAATACAGCGAATAATTGGCACAATCTGGTACCATTTTGAGCAATAAAGGCCTCTGCTAGGATTTCATCCCAGTACAGGTCGTTATCCAGCAAGTGGTGAGCTGCACATGCAACTTGGTAAGTAGGGTATTCAACGCCATTAACACTCCTTATATCAATGAACGGCGTTGGGACTTGCATTGTATGGAGAAGCACTCGCTGTTATTTGAACGTATTGTATATACGCGGGCCAAGGTATTTTCTTCAAATAGCCTGGGATGAGCGGGCACCCGAGTCTAAGTTGTCTCGGGTTGAACACTCCCTTCGTTTATCGAAAGTGTAGTAAGCCTAAACTTCTTAATATAGCAGAGTTCTTGCGAATTTCACTTCCCGCCACAGTTGAAAAAACGCTGTTAGAGTGGTGTTCCTTGGGTTTTCAACACGTTCATATATTCGAATATTTGAGGTATCAAAATAAAACCGCTACCCATTTTGAAGATGAACGTCTAAATGAAAAGCTGGAAGAAACCGCTCGTGAATGGAGTAGCTGAAAATACGCCACACTGCCTCAAACATACATACATATCTGCCGGATTGATACAGCATCACTTTATCGGTTTTGTTTTGCAGAGAAAATGTGGCCTGATCAGCACCCTTATTTACATATTTAAAAACGTATTTTTTGCCTTATTGCCTCTCCACGATTTTTCCAAGCATACGAATTATTGTTGTATGTCCACCATCAGTCTCACTTCTACGCCCGTAGGATGCGTAGCCGCCCACCCCTCATACACGGTGATTGTTGGCTTAGGACTCCCCATGGGCCGTCATTTATATGTGACTTAACTATATTGAAAAGATCATTTCATCCATATGATTCGGCATAATCTTATTTTCTAACCATATCAATATTTGAGCATGTGCCACTTTACCGTAAACATATGGCACCAAACTGCACCAACTATCTTTTGCTTAATGAGAAGATCCAGAAGTTTTTTAAACTTCGAATGGAACACCCGCGTGATAATATCATGACGATCGCGACACCCATCAGGTTAAGTTGTTAGGAACACTTAGTGTATTTATCGTTTAACCTGTTTGTGGATTAGTGTTGCTCAGTTCGAAATGCTAACCATCTCCGGGAAAACCAAACACTAATAGATACTGTAAAGAGTCATATGCTCTGTTTATTTCTCGTATGCGTTGCAATTGAACGCTGTGAGTTCGTAACACAATGTCGCGTTTGCCGCATTCCTCATTCACCATCACTACTGCCACCTCCTTCGTTATTGGCTCGTTGTAGCGATCCCTGAGCTCATTCTGATAGAGCTGGCTTAAAGCCTAATTCTAGTGCACCAATCGTCGATCACGACAAGGGCTGCCTACGCTTTAGAACACACCCTGATCCAAAAAGGGGTAAAGCTACATAATCTGCATGTGTTATGCACATGTAGAAACTAATGATGACGTTAAGCAGTGAGTCGACCAGCATGCACCATAGCAGTGTACACAGGACGCCATCTTGTGGGCAACCCTTATTTACCCCCACCACCACATATTGGCCGCAGCCAGCATTCGCAATCAGGATCTCCTGTTCCCCAGTGTTGTTTTTATCTACAAAACTAATGATTCGCTTATGCCGTGTTGTCCGGCCGAGTTACGTTGTCAAAGACACTCTCTATATCGATAATGCCCAGCACATATTCTTTCTTATCGAGTGTTTCTTTAATTCTGCCCACTAGATGCTGAAGCTCACTCTCCCAGGACCTTCCGCATTGGTAGGCATGTTGCAACTTGGATAGAGGATACATTGGCCAAACAGTTTTACACATATGAAGCTCGATCATTCTCTATATCGTATTATATTATATGCAAAATGCTAGAATAATTGAAAAAAGTTAAAAAATTTTCGTAATTGCATTTTACTAGATTTTGCAAGTTCATCATAACATATGGAGCGATTTTTTTTATATTCAATTTGTAAGTCATTACGATGGATGTAAAACTTCATTAACAGACGCTTAAGTAATATTTTGTCTTTTAAAAAATTCAGTACTTTAAGCATTAATAAATATAGCACAATGGTTTTGTTAACTATAGTCCTTCGCCGTACAGCTGAAAGAACTTAAGAACAAAAACAACAAATCAAGTCTTACTAACTAGTTCCTTCATGACTTGCTAGTGTTAAACGTATTGACCTCAATGACTATTTCATTACTTCTAGTCCCCAAGGAGTGCCTTAGAATGACTTTGCCAAAAACGTATTCGACTATACGGCGATTGTTAACACAGTTCATCCTTATCCAATTACAGTATATCTATCTCCCGATAAACTTTCACAGACTCTCTGAGTTTATAAAACTTGTACCTGCTTCCGAATTTCGGTTCACGTTGATTCAAATCAATAATCAGCAATAATTCAAGTTTACAACTTACAACAGAAGTTGACAGAATGGTCGTTCTTCTTGGATCTTTTCGGCAACACGAAAACGCACTTCATCAGTCGGTAACTTTAAAAGAACGAAAATCATACTTACATACATACAGGGCCTCATAGATCGTCCTAAGTACAGGCATCTTCATTTCTTGATACACAGATAATACTGTCTATTCAATTCGGTTTGGTTCTTCTTTTTTTAGTTACTTTTAAAAGTTGTACCTATGTTCTACGTTCTCTTAGTGGTAACTACGAGTTCGAATACTACCTACATACGTCTATATATCCTTCACGGACGCTGGGACCAATTCTTTACTCCGGTTAACGAATACGATATGTACTCGAAAATGTACGAGTACCTAACCTAACTCTTTGCTCTACTACAAGCTACAGCAACGTATTCCCAATTTAAACTCTTGATTTGCTCTTGTTGACTTTCGAACTTTTTCCCTCCGATGATTTTGGTCCTCGTTTTCGTTTTCGTTGTCATGTTGGGCTGCCCTGTTATGGAAGTTAAAAGTAAATTTTTTTTCTTTTCGACAAAAAAATTTTTTTCTAAATGGCATTCGATTTACGGGATTTCGGATGCATTCGAAGGAAATAAGTTTTTGAAAAGTTCGATTGAAAATTTGTTTCTTTTTGACAAGGAAATTGTTCAATATGTCAATTTGACTTTTCACAAATTTACTGGATGAACTTTTATAAAGCCCCTTACCTGCCAAGTTAATGTTGAAACAAAAAAAAACAAAAACTTAAAAGGGGTAGGTTTAAAAACTTAAAAGGGGTATGTATTCAATGTCAGCGGATACTTTAATTAACACCCTAGTTAATTCCCTGTAAACATCGCAGGGTCAGTGGGCATATACAGAGTAGGTGGAGGATTGTCTCCGTTTCCTCCTCGTCCATGCAGCTTCTGCAGAAATCATTTGTACGGGCGGTAAGCCATCTAGCATGCTTGCCTATAAGAATTAAGACTGTGTCAGTAATGACACCTATGATAGCGCTGAGATGTTTCCTTTTTTGTTGAGTTCGTCGGTCCTACAATTCCCTGGAATATCTCTCTGCCCCGGCACTCAACAGTTTTAGAATTTTGTGAGACTGATTTCAGGGATTAGATAGCGGCCTGTCTATCCGAAAATATGCGGACACAAGTTATTTAACCGCCAAAATCTCCGCCTGGAATATAATACAATGATTTGGAACGCGGAAAGAAAGGCATAGATTTAGTTTATCTAAGAAAATGCTGCCAGCAACCCCGCTATCAGTCTTCGATTTGTCTATCGCCAAGTGAGTCATCGACCTAGACATAGAACAGTTCTGATTGCTGATGTATTGATGTTGTTAAGGCACCTTCTATGTGCAGGAACGAGACCGTTTTGTACTTTCTATAATGTATTGATCGCTCGATGTAACTATTCAATTTGTGTGGAGCCGTTTTCACCTACTTTCCTTTACAGTAGACATGTTAAACCGTAGACAAAAGTCGTGGATCAATTTTAGATCGTGTATTGATATCAATCAGAGCTTTTAGAAGGAAGAATGATAGACTTATAGGCCTGAGGTCCTTTGAACAAGATGAGAATTGACATACATTCACTTCTCTCCATGACAAGGGAATGTGGATCATTTCTACGCAGCTCCCCATGATAGTATCTGGCATTGGCAGGATGATATCTGAGAATCTTTGTAAGTCGACAGTTGTTATACGGTCTGGGCCAGCAGACTTATGTGGTTTGGCTCTTGTAATAAAACCGGGAATTTAAGTCGCGGCTGCAGTAGTCCTGCTAAGGTTATTAATGGCCATGATTAGAGAGCTAAGAGTCATTGATACATACTATGCTTCATAGAGAGAATTTTTCTTAGCCGAAATGGCTCAGAGGTTTCTGTTATTTTGTCACAGAATGACCTTCAAGATCGTCGCTTTACCTTCCTCAGTCCCTGTTTAAATTATTTGAGGGACTCCTTGTATGAGTCCCAGTCAGTCACTTTTCTTGTGCTCTTTGCCTGGTTTTTTAAAAATTTCCTGTAAATGTTTCTAAGCGGTCCCAGTGCTAATTCCATCAGTGCCGCTTGCGTCTAGGTTGAATAGGAGAGCAGGAAGCAGCCATTGCGTAATTGTGAGCCAGGGTGAAATCCTTGATTTTTCATTTAAATCTTATTGGTATTAGCACAGATAATAAATCTATACAGATGTCTCATCCCTGTAGAAAAAAATGGTTCACTTTTGGTCGGCTAGCTGACACTCGTCCAGCCGACACGAGCTTTCGGAGTAATATCAAGCTTTTTTATTTTCGCTCTTTCTTGTTTTGTTTACTGTGAGATTTTTTTTTCTCTCACCACAAGTTGTGGGCAGCGGCACAAGGAATATGAAAAACAACTGCAAGGGGCTTGCGGAAAGGGGTATGAAGACTTGGCTGTTTGTTTTCATTCGACTGCAATAGGAAATTATATATTTTTTCATGAATCGGTATTTTGTTTGAGCGTATGGGTTTGTATGTAAGAAAGAAAAATTCAAAGGCGGGAAAAGTGGAATATTTCTTTACATTTTGTAATTGAAATTTGAAAAGCAAAATATTATTCTTGTTATTAATCTACAGTGCATATACACCTGTGTTCAAAATAATAGCAGTGTAAGATATTTAAATTCTTATTTTACAATAAAACCGATTTTATAGTACCTGCATTTTAATTATTTAGTTTTTCTTTCTCTATATGGAATAATGTTCTAAAGACTTAGTATTGAATTTGAAATAAAGTAACTATTCTTATAGAAAACCTAAAATATTAAGCTTCAGACAAAAACAAGTGTGTAAAAAAATAGCGGTATTATTTAGAAAGGCTTACATTTTTGACTTGAATTCAATAAAAAAAAAAAATTTAATATGTTGCACTTGCTTAGTATTTCGTTGAATGGCCTTTGTTTGCCAGAACTGCAATACAACGGCGTGGCATGGAGTCGACTAAGCGCATGCACCTCTCTCTCGAAATACCTGCCCATGCAGATTGCACTGAAGTCCACAATTCACCAACGTGTTTTGGTTTTGGCTTAAAAACCTCTTGTTTAACATCAGCCCATAAGTTTTCAATGGGATTAAGATCTGGAGAAAATATTCATCAAAATGCTATGACATTTTCGAAACTCATCTTATCACAGGGTAAAAATGAATACACCGAAGAGGAGAAATAGATTTCGTAGTGCATCTTTTTTCGTTCAGCTGCCGGATACAACTATTTGCGGGATCAACTTGAAGTACACTTGCCGCATCCATTTTCATTGCACAGGTGGATTAAAATTAAAAGTCTGTCACCTGGCTTAAATAGAAATGTTATGCAGGAAATTAAGGAAATAACCTCGAAATTATCACCAAAAGAAAAAGAAGTTGTTATTATATTTGACGAAATGAGACTTCAGACGTATCTAACCTACAATAAATTTAAAAATGAAATTGAAGGTTTTGCTGATTACGGAAGAAATCAAAGATATAATTCATACGCTAAGTCTGCATGCGTCTTTATGTGGAAATTTTAAGTAAATTTTATATCACGTCGTTTGTCCGAGAAATATACCCACCAAAAAACTTGAAGTTGAGGTATATAACTGCCTTGATATAAGTGCAGATCTGAAATTAAATGTAATAGCTATTTGCTGTGATCAAGATCAACCCACTAATCGTAGTTTATATAGTAAGCTTAGTGTATATAAATGAGAAAACCTTAAGCTTTATTTACAAAACCAAATCCATATATGGAATGTATGATATCCCGCATCTTTTGAAAAGTATTCGAAACAACTTAATAAAATACAATTTGACCACTTTTGATGGAATTGTTAGTTGGAAGGCAATTGAATACCTTTATACTAGGTGGGGTGAAAAGTAACCTCCTTGACTGCCAGAATGCGCTGCTACTGCAAAAAAGGTTATGGTGCCTTGAAGTCCGTTCATATTTAGGCAGAAATGTCAAATTTCAGTGCGATACTGTCTTTAGTTTTGTTTAGACAGCTGATTGTTGTTGACGTGTTTGGCATCATGTTGAGTATGGACAAAAACGATTTTCGTTCTCTCATAAAACATTATTTTTTGAGAGGTAAAACGACGATGGACACAAAAGAAAAGTTGGATAAATATTATGGGGCTAATGCTCCGTCAGATTACACCGTCAAATATTGGTTTCGAGAGTTTTGTGGTGGTCGAAACTCCACTACCGATCAAGTCTGCAGCGGTAGACCCTCCGATGCGGTTACAAAGGACAATGTCAAACAAATACATAAAATAGTGTTGGCTGACCGGAAAGTGAAGGTGCGTGAGCTAGCAGATACCACAAAGATTAGTTCTGAGCGCACACGCCATATTTTGTGCAGTATTCTGCATATGAAAAAGTTATCCTGTCGCTGGGTGCTGCGCATGCTCACTCCTGACCAAAAACACGAACGCGAGAGCACTTCGAAAGAGTGTTTGAACTTGCTGATGCGGAATCGGGTCGACTTTTGGCGTCGATTGGTAACTGTTGATGAAACATGGATCCACTATTACACACCAGAAAACAGAATGAGTGCCCGGCAATGGACTGAAGCCGGCACGAGTGCTCCGAAGCGGCTGAGGGAGTTCGATGGGTCGGAAAGATTATGGCGTCGGTTTTCTGGGATTGTCATGGCATACTCTTCGTGGACTACCTCGAAAAAGGAAAAACCATCAACAGCGAATATTACTGTGCATTATTGGATCGATTGAAGGCCGAAATCGCTGCAAAACGGCCTCACATGCAAGACAATGCGCCGGCGCACAAGATTATCGCAACCACGGCTAAAATCAATGACTTACGGCTCCAATTGCTGTCGCATCCACCGTATTCGCCCGATCTCTTCCCAAACCTCAAAAGATGGCTCATCAATAAAAAGTTCAACTCACGCTATGAAATCATCGACGCCACGGAGGAGTATTTTTCAGACCTTCCGGAAAATTACTTTTCGGACGGGATCAAGAAGATTTTTTTTCATTCCCAAGTAGGTTACTTTCACCCCACCTAGTAATACAGAAAAAAATAATACTACCAAAATATGCCCAAGAGTGACAGCGGCACATATTGACCCTACTGAATTTCAAAAGATGAACGTGAAGTTGGCTGCACAGGTTCTAAGCAGATCTGTATCCTGTGGAATTGGAGCTTTAATAAAACTGAACAAATTCCCAGGCGTGATCTTTCGCCAGCTGTTTCCAGCGGTGCTACACTCCAAGTTGGTCAAGATCCCATTCAACTTGTTCGAACTACCATATAGTCGGCCTTACATTACTGGGTTGTCCCCGAGTCCCGGAATTGAAGAATTCTTGGAAATTTATGCAGGTAATCAGATGGAATAAGCGGGATGCGAGGAATGAACACAGGAGGGTTTCTGGAGGGTTTAAATATCGTAAGAGTATAACAGGTGCGCCTACTATTAATATCAATTTGTGTGAAGGAATGCCTGGGGGATTAAGAGTGTGTAGAAATTCGTGCGGGCAATGCACAACTTCTTCTGCGTGTACTATTGAATCAATAGTCTTTTATTCAATTTCAGGAGCTTTAAACTTAAGTAAGAGGTAAGCATTGATTTTATTAGCTGCATCATTTTTTGGTATTAATATAGCTCAGTCATATAATTGGTTTGGCACTCTTTTTTTTTAAATCGGAATAAACATTTTTAGTGAGCGCCTTTATGTCGCTGGCACAAACTATGGGGAATTTCTATTTGTCCATCCTTCTCTTCTATGCTTCCCTCGCCTGTCTTTAGAAGTAGTTGCGCAAACTCTTCTCCACACACGTCATTTCCCAAATGTACTCTCATATTTTTCTTAAGGTGTAACTCCTTTGTTTTTGGGCACAAGCAGTATGATTTTAGCCAAGCCTTTATTTCATCAGTACGTGTTCCCCTTGGAACGACCGACAACGTCTGCTTAAAAACAACGGCAAGCAGTACAGTGAGTCCACCTAACAGCATATTACTACTTCACAAAATCCTTAAGCGTTCTATCTAATGCTTCGATGGCTCCCGTGTGTCACATAGTGCACACATCCTAGACTATGAGCTTACATTCTCGAAGCACCTCCGCACCTCAGAGAGGTAACTTGAATGCTGAATGCACAGTCCTGCCACCATGTTTCAGCTATTCCAAAAGAAGTGAAAGCAATTGCAATTTTCTGATGCTCTCTAACCTTAGCAAGTAACAGGAGCATCCAAAAAGAAAATTTTACCATCTGTTGCTTTAAAACGTTCAAGGATTTCTTCATAAATTTGCTTCTGGTCACAGTTGAGTAGGGGCTCGTTTTTCGAAATCCTCTTTGATAGGTCGTCGGTATCATATGACATTTCTCTGAAGTAATCACGGCTGTCATAACTTTCACCTGAAACCAAGGTACTGAGAAGCTTCTTCCAGTGTCAAGTCCCAATGAATATCGTCTTCCAATAATCCCAGAGCCCTGCAAGCTGAGTGAAATGTACGATAAACATGACCAGCTACGGTCTTTAAATCTGAGAAGGATGTTGGCCTTCGAACTTCGTGAAGCAGGAGACGGAGATAAGAGCACTCAGCATTATTTGGGTTAACAGTATAAACTCTTTCAAGTACTTGGTCATTTTTTCCCCGGGGTGTCCAGGTACTTCTACTCCCTGTTTCCTTCTACAAAATGTATTATTTCTCCAGAAATCTCGTAATCAGAAGCTGTGTGGCGTAGTCATCGATTTTACATAAATCGAAAAATGCCATCAAAGTTGTCTTTGGAGGATTGTTGATTTTTTCCATAACGTTATTTTCAGAAAAGTACCATTTTCCAAATTATCACTGAGATGCATAACTGATGGGAAACGTTCATGTATTTGAAAGCAAAGGATGCGCCAAACGGCTTCTGAACTGCTTATGTATCGGCCTGTCTCATACAGTGTTACCTCATCATTATTTTTTTCAAGAGCAAATGCAGCTTGGTCACTTCCTTGCACACATGCATATGCATTTAATCGATTTTACTGAATTACAAAACTCGACATTAATATGAGCCTCAAAAGCACGAGACAGGACAGAGTTGTAAGGAATCACCCTTCTATTATCGAGATCTTCACCGTATATGTTTACTGCAAACCACCGTCGTTGAGAGAACGTATTCTGTACGGTAGCCATCATTACTAGTCTGCGAATTCTTTATTAGTGTCCGCGGAAACTGTTTGCAGCAAGAACCATTAACCATTTTTTTTAAAGAACTTAACACTCAAGAGGGTATCACTACTCTTAAAATACCGGAGCACGTGTTAAGTTTTTCGGAAAATTGGACAGAGATAGAGAGAAAGATATTTGGGCTCACTGGTTGTTTCGCTCTATGGGTGGCATCCAACATTTAATGGGGAGACTAAATTATTAGTGTAAATTGACTTGATGTTGTATTTAGGCAACCATTCACCTCACGAGATTTCAGTTTCCTGAAAAAACCGTCTGAATGGGAAGTCAATACGCTATCACTTGAGCTACGACCACCCATCCACGGGGAATTGGCTTTGAAATCTAGTTTTTAGTTTTTTTTTTTAGTTTTAAATGCATTTTTATTTTCTTAATCACTAACTATTATATACTAACAAAAAATGCTTAAATGCTAGCTTACAATTACTTAACAATCTTATACTAACTTAATGGCCCCACACAGGCACTTAAGCTACTCTAAATACTTATATCTATGTCTTTCGACTTTATTTACATTTATTTATAAATATTTATTTTGTATATTTAAAGCTAAGAAAAAACAATTTGTAAACAAAAAACTTAGCATATGGACATTTTATTTTTTTTATAAAAAACATAATATCTAACTTAAAATTAACCTTAGCCTACCTAACCTACATACAAAATACACACATACAAACACATAGATATTATACACAATTATATACATATACTGGTATATACAAAGGTATACACCAATCCATGCATATATTTCTTAAGTGCTAACCTAAACCTATGTAAGCTGGCCATCGCTATTCACCGAGCAAATAGATTGGTCAGCTCTGCCTCATTAGTGAGGCTGGTCCATAATTGAGGGAAACGACGACGGAACATCTTCTCCATCATTCAACCACCAGAAATGCTGGTGCTGCCGAACGACATTCCTCTTATCGCGATTCCCCACCGCCCTACTGAACTTGAGACGATCCACACTGCCGTGTGCGACGTCTCTGCTGTAGTTGAGTCGCCTGTCCCCAGCTGTCCGAGCGACATGGAAGATTAACGGCACCGCTGATCTATCCTGGATCGACCCTATCTGATCTAGGTAGAGGAATGCTTCTGGTGGAACGAAACCGTCAGAGCGCACACTCTCGTGGTAAAGGTAATTGGGGTAGTAAGCCCCAGATATCAGGTTATTCGTCGAGGTCATTGCTCTTGCAATGTGCCTTCGAGTCAGCTTAATTACGAAGTTGTCCACTCGTATTAGGTTCGCCCTGTTGTACAGGATCTCATTAGGATAAAATTTCTTGTACTCCGACTCTGGTGTTCTGTACAAGCGAAGGCATGCCCTAAGGCAAGCCCTCTCAAACACCCGAATCTTTTCCAATAAACTTGCTCGTACATTGAACCACACGGGACAACCAAATACCAGCATGGGCCTGATAAGGGCCATGTAACAGATTACCTTTACCCTCGCATCGAGTTGGCTGCTATAAAACAGTCTCTTTGTAAGGGCAAAAGCACCTTTAGCTCTAGCCAGAGCAGCATCTACATTTTTGCCAAAATACAGAAACTGATCCAGCCAGATTCCAAGGTATCTGACTACATTTCGACAGGCAAGAGGCTGTCCGTACTGTCCAATGATCGAGAACTTTCGCCAATTTTTTCTGGTATCCCTAGAGGCTCCAGATAACGGCGTCCTAAAGAGAATGGTTTCAGACTTCTGAAAGTTGATTTTCAACTTCCAGTCATCGCAAAATCGTCTTATCTTATCGAAGTCACGCTGCAAGAGAGTATTAATGACCTCGATTTTTGGACCTGTTCTGTACGCTATCAAATCGTCTGCGTACGCAATAGTATGGGGAAGTGAACCTATCAAGTCGCTTGTAAAAATGTTGAATAGGATCGGCGAATTGACCGCGCCTTGCTGAAGACCATTTTTAATTTGAAATATTCCAACAGAAGTCACCTCACCATTCTTCACGATGAACTGTCTGTTAGTTAGCATGTTATAAAGAATGTACAAGAGTGGTTTACTGATCCCCAGTCTAGTCAGCTTATAGAAAAGACCCTCTAACCATACGGTGTCGAAGGCCTTCTCCAAGTCAACAAGGCAGGCACCAGTGCACTGTTTCTTGCCTTTGTTCCATTGGATATCGGACACCAGTTTAGACGCGGCATGTGAGATATCATGTCCCGCCTTAAAACCGAATTGATTATCCGGAACTATATGTTTCTCCTCAACCCACCTAGACAGAGCTCTATTGATTACCTTTTCAAAAACCTTACTGATATTCGGAAGGAGACTTATCGACCGGAGATACGCCGGATTGGATATATCCTTGCCCTTTTTGGGGATAGGTTGAACCACCGCCGTTTCCCAATGCGCTGGATAATGTGCATTATTCATTGCATTATTAAACAGGGTGGTGTGAATGTCCACCGCTTCTAGAGGAAGATGTCGAAGCACGATGTTCGGAATACCATCGGTCCCCACTGATTTCTTAGCCCTAATTGTGTCGAAGATCTCATGGAGTTCCTCCCTTGAAATGAACGGGGGTAGGTCACCCCCGATTGGACGCGATTGTCCAGGACGTAATTAGGGCCAATGGTATCAGTGGCCTTGTATACTTCCTGGAAAGTTGCCCCTATGGCCTCAACCTTCTCCTGTGGATCTTCGATCACAAAAAAGTCGTCATCATCAGCGGCTTCATTTGGATCAATACCTGCTATTGTCAGTAACCGTTCATTGTCTGTTGTCCGGCCTATTTTAAGACACTGAAAGTCGTTTTGATTTTTTCTTCGAAATAGTTTATTTATTTGCGGGAACATATTCGGGTTGCTGGTGTTTACAGACCGAACCTTGTTGTTCCAATACAAACTTACAGAAATTCTGTAATTATCTTTTATTAGCGTTTGAATATTTTTAATCGACGACTTCAGTGTCCTAATCTCAGGGTCTTGTCGGTCAGTTAACTGTCTGTACAAGTTTTTGAGTCTTGTCAGAAGTCTACTTTTCTGCCGGTGCAGTGCGTCAATAGTAGGATTGCGGAACAGGTCTTCGTTAGTCGTACGTCGATACCGCGGTATTGTAGTGTCCATAGTTTGTTTAATTGTCTCGTCCATTTGTTTTAGGTAATGGTCGATCTCCTCGTTTGACAAATTCCCATTGGACGGTGGGTGGAGCGTGTTCGAGGAGAGCGCTCTTGTCAAAGTTGCGGAGAAGCGTGTCCATCGAGTCTTACTGTAGTTGTAAGTATATCTTTGGACAAACTCCTCCAATTCCGCAATTTCGTTGGGAACTGTAATTTCGGTGCTAAAACCGCAATGGTCGCTGTCATACACGAATGTGCGCAGACAGTTTAATGTTTGTAAATTCGTACCTGTCAGTCGCATACGTTCGTCGTATAGCAGTAGATCCAAAAAAGACCCGCCTCTGGGAAACGACGGGTTATCTGTCGCTTTAAGACCGAGTCTGTACATGACATCGTGCTGACCCCACCAATCGAGTAGTAGGTTCCCTCTAGTATTTGGCAAATTATTTCCCCAATCTCTATGTCTAGCGTTGAAATCCCCGCCGATTATAAAATAATTCTCCCCCGATTCCAGCCTCAGAAGTCGAAAAAGCGTGTCGAGCTCCGTAATGAATAAAGTGGATTGTGAAGCCTCAGGTGCATAAACAGAGGCCAAGTACAGCCGCTTTCCACTGCGGAGCGGGATGTAAACGACGACTGCCTCCAACACCCGGAACCTGCGCAACACGCCCTTGTACACTCTGTGAAATTTTATACCTTCTTTAATGAAGATCGCGACACCGCCTCCACGTTTGGATCTGGGCCGGTTTCTTCTTCTAACAATATAATTATTGTACTCCAGTTTGTGCTTATCGGTTAGCTTGGTTTCGCTAGCGAAAAGCACATCAGGAGTTTGGTCTTGTAGCAATGTAAACATCGCGGCTCTTCGTTCGATCCTAATCAGTGAATTAACATTCACCGCAAGGACCTTCAAAGTTTGCTCCACCATGTGCGTACCCATTACGACATGTGTTGCGTTAGGCCCGGCAGCAGCGCGTAGATCTGGTCCACCCGCTTGGCCTGTTCTTGTACCTGCTGTTGCAGCTGAGCCATCTATCCTTGGATTGCGAGCAAGATGGCCAGCATGTAAGGTGCAGCTTCCGTTGTACTCGGCATTGGCGCCGGAGAAGCAACAGTCGCTTGCTGTATCGTAGCCCCCCTACCTGACGCCATTTGGGCGTAGGAAATTTGAGACGAGACGGCTGGTGTTTGAAACCTAGCAGGTGAACGTTTGACCTCCACCTTCTGCTGCCGAGCCAGTTTTGCTTTTTTAATGTCGGCGAACTTAGGACAACCCCGATAGTTTGCGGTGTGTCCCACGTTCCCACATAACACGCACGAGAGCTGCGACCTATCGGATGCTCCGTCAACACCCAGAGCACACTCCTCCTATGGTTCTTAGCGCACTTCACGCATCGAGGCTGCATTTGGCAGTTCGACGCGGCGTGCCCGAACCTCTGGCAGCGAACGCCATCGCTCCTTTTTAATCTTTCCCAGTGAACCACCTGGTAGTCTAGGACATTGATACTCCTCAGACTATCCAGACGGCTTTCGGGACTGAGCTGCACTAGGAAGAACGGCAGACTCCGTTTCTCCCGCCTAGCTCTGGCTGTGGTAAATGGCTTTACCCCTACAAACTCGAGTCCCTCGCACTCCTTCTCTTTGAGCAGTGCCAGGATCTCCTCAGGATCAGAAGACGGTTCCAACCCTTTCAGCAGGATCGATTGCCGCTTTTCACACTTAGGAGTGAATGAGTAGTGCTCCGTCGTCGTTTCTTTTAAGTTCTCTTTAACTTTCACGTAGCCCTCCACTGTATTACAGTGGATGGCATGGCGATCGTTCCCCAATCGCTTAATATTAAAATTGTTCCCAATGACCAAACTACACAGGTCCTTGGTTGCACTTACCTTTTTATAGGTATTGATAGGAGGCACCTTCTCCTTCCTCTTCTGCTGTTGTTGTTGTTGTTGCTGATGTTGTTTTTGTTGTTGGCGTTGTTGTTGTTGTTGTTGTTGCTGCTGCCTTTTTTTAAGCTGCTGTGGTTTCAGGTGGTGTTTTCGCAGCTGTTGCTGTATCTGCTGCTGCTGTTGTTTCTGCTGCTGCTGTTGTTTCTGCTGCTGCTGTTTTGTTTGCTGCAGTTGTTGTTTCTGCAGCTGCTGGATTTGTTGTTGGGAGCTCGCTACTTCCAATTGCTCCCTCTGCCTGCGTGCTGTTTGTTTTTGTTTAATAGCAAGCATTTTTTCATTTAGCATTTGTATGCTGCTATTAATTTCTTTTATCTCTTCATCCTCATCTTCCGATTCGGATGCGGCTAGAGAGGCAAAGTTGTTATTGCCCCCCTCATAGTTGACCTTATCAGCCGTTAAGACGGCATTTGTTCTCCTTTTTGTGATAATGGGAGGGGTTTTCAAGCTCCTCCTCCTTTTAACGGCTATCGCCACGGCACCATCACGTTATTTTGTTTTTTTTTTTGTAAACACTTTAATATCTTTTATTAAAATTGTCTGTTTAATAAATTAAATAGGAAAAGAAAAACCCGTTCGCAGGGGCTGGGAAGCGAACCCACAACCCCGAGATTTGTCGCCCGGGTTTTTGCCACTTAGGCTACCGAACACTCGATAAATAATTGAGTAAAAGTATACTTTTTTTTTTTTTTTTTTTTTTCTTCCACACTTGTGAAGCCGAACACGAAATGATCTCGACGGAGGTCTATGAACGACTGATGGCTTTGAAATCCCCACATGGGCTGTGGACCATGTATCATATTCTTTTTTACTACATTGTAGAGCGCAGGATCCGCATGTGGATCTGGGATTTCGGCTCTTATGATTGATCAATTTGATTTGCTTTAAGTTTGTCCCTTAGCCAAAGTAATATGTTAACATGTGCAAACCCCTCTTCTGCTATTCAACGGAATAAACATAACATCTCACCGCTCCTAAAATAGCAGCTTTTGTAAGAAGATTTGTACCTTTAAGTAGAAAACACGGGCTATCAAGGGTGACCGTGGTGTAGTGGTACTAGCAATCGCTTCTCACTCGGAGGGCCCAGGTTCGGATCCTGCCCATGGCAAGTCAGTTTTTCATTTGTGTAGTTGGAATTCAGACAGAAAAATTATGCGTGCGAAGGCATAACACTGACACGTAGATTTGGCTGTTGTAGAGTTTCAAGCACAGAAAAAAATACTGTGAATTATACCTCGAATCACTCTTAGTGCAGAAAAAACTCTCCGTCCTACTCGGACTCCCCCCCCCCCCCCCCCCCCCTGGAGAGCGAATATCGAAACCAAACACACCTGAGTTTCAAACCACTACAAAACAATTTTCCTTTCTCTTCCTTCTACCTTTCCGCCCAGGCCCTGGCAACAGTAAAAGGGTATCTAACCCATTAGGCGCGCGTAAATTATAAAAAAAAAAAAAAACAAATGGCGGTGGTTAGGCTTTTGATGTAGATGTAGGTTTTCTGTTATTTTAATCCACTTCGGGTTGCACGTAAATGTAATGAAAAGGTCTGGTTTTCCATAATAACGAACGTATTTAGCCTCTCTGTTTCTATTTTGGCATACATATCAACTAAAAACTGGTTCAGAAGATTACGAAAATAAAGGAGATGATTGTATTGTCCTCGCTCAATAATGTGGTACGAATAAAAATTAACGTTTGATATAATTTTGTAAAGAAGTGCTTTTGTTGTTGGGTCGCACTTAGGTTTATTTATGGAGTAGCCATCTTCATCATGACAAAACATGAGAGGATACTGAAGGGCGTCGTAGGCACGATGAGTTTCACAGATTCGTGACAGTTTGTTATCTCTGCTTTGCAGAACGATGTCCCTTTGCTCGAAAGTATGTGTAACAATAACACAATAACAATAATGACTACGTCATTGGCTGTAGATGCATTAAATCCCCTTTTGTGTGCATTAGTTGGTTTCCTATCAGGAAGTATCACAACCTTAAATTCGGTTCCTCCGGGAACACTGTCTAGTGCTGTCTTGAAGTCTTTCACTTATATATTGTTATTTTGGAGCATTTTTTGTAGCTGTGAAACCAGACCAGGCCTTACGTCAGAAAAATAGCCGCACCTAATATCCTTTTGCTTCTCATCATCATTAACGAAATACGAGTAATTCTGAAGATATTTTGTTTGATGTTGTGTTGCAGGTAGTAGGCTCCCTATTCGATGGTAGACGTTTCCCTGAACTTTAAATGTTGTCATGAAATAGCTCCCCTTAACCACCTTCGCTCCAAAAGAAGTCATTTGGAAGCAAGCATTATACGTAAAAAATTCCAACTGAACTTTTAAATTGAAAGACAAGCCACTTTGTTAAACGTTATAAAATTATATTTATTCTTTTTCTTTTAAACCATAACGAACGATTCGCCTTTGAAGTTAACAATGCAGTGATTCAATTCACAAACTGTATTAAAGAGGAAAGGAAGAAAATTGAGTGTGGTGAGTTTGTTCTTGTGGGAAGTTTACTGTATGGATTAACCTTCAAGTTTTACATAATGAAAAATACAGATCAATATTTATTTAAGGCGGGAAATTCAAAAATTCTATGTTTTATATAAATTTAAATAAACTGAAGTGTTGGCGCAAACATTCAGGCCCCATTGACGAGCTGTGCTGTCAATCCAGATTAACCGGTGCTATCTTGGTTATTGGACGTCCCATTTGGGGTCTTCAAATCTACCACCCGAACGTTGTCGTCATCTCCTCTTATAACTCGTTCCACCCTCGCTAGAACCCATTTGTATGGAGGTAGGTTTTCATCCTTCAGAATAACTAGAGCGCCTTCTTTTATATTCGTCTTGGTGGTACACCATTTGGACCTCTCTTGAAGACTTCGGACGTATTCAGTTGACCATCTCTTCCAAAACTGCTGCTTTAGGGCTGTAATTCTTTGCCACCTGTTAAGATATGAAATTTTATTACTTAATATTTGTGGTTCAGGAAACGAATTCATCGGTGCGCCAATCAAAAAATGGCCGGGTGTAAGAGCACTGATATCTCTAGGATCTGATGACATTTCAGTTATTGGCCTTGAGTTGAGAATTCCCTCTATTTCAGCCAGTGCCGTGCTGAGTTCTTTAAATGTCAAAAGAGCTCCACCAAAAGTTTTCGTCAATAAGGTCTTTGCTGCTTTGACTGCTGCCTCCCAAATGCCTCCAAAATGAGGCGCTCGAGGCGGTATGAACTTGAATTGGATCCCCTTTTCTGCAACAAACTCAAGAATAGATTTTTTAGTGAGATCTTTGTAAAATTTATGTCTAAATTCATTTAATTTAGTTTTTGCGCCAACAAAATTGGTTGCATTATCGCAATATATTTTATTTGGACACCCCCTTCGCCCTATGAGTCGCTTCAGTGCAGCTATAAAAGCTTCGGAGCTGAGGTCAGATACAATTTCTAAATGAACCGCCTTTGTGGCAAAACAAACGAAGACAGCGATGTATGATTTGTATGGTCTCTTTCCGCGAATCTTCCAAGAAGTTAGTATAGGACCACAAAAATCGACACCACATATACTAAAAGGTCTACCTGGAGTTAGTCTATCCTTTGGTAAATTTCCCATTACCTGGTCAAGTAATATTGGCTTATACCTGATACAGTGGATGCACTTGTTGACAACGTGTCTGACCAACTTCCTAGCGTTAAGTATCCAAAATCTATCTCGAACGAAATTCAAAAGAGCTTGAGGACCGTAATTTTTAATGTGCAAATATCGCACATACTCTTTCACAAACGCGTTGTCCCCTGGTAAGAGAATTGGGAATTTAGTTTTGGATTCCATCTCGGCATTCCTGATACGTCCACCTACACGAAGCAATGTTCTGTTGGCAACGATGTCTAAAAATGGACACAATTTTTCTATGCCCTTCGAGAACTGATTTTCCTTTTTTGTAGTTATTTGAGCTATTTCTGCTGGAAAACTTCTCTGTTGTATGCACCACACGATTGCGATCATTGACTCGTCCAGCTCATCTACAGATAATGGTTTTCCTTGTAAGTGTTTTTGGCCTTTAGTTATCTTACAAAAGCGCAGTATGTATCCTACAACTCGAATGGCTTTCATGAAGCTGCTATATTTATTAATAGTTTCCATAAACTCGACACTTACTACCGCACAGACGAACACATTTTTTTTTTTCTTTTTTCTTCCAGAACTGAAGTGTCAATTGTAGTTTTGTTAAATTTTGAGTTTTTGGGCCAATTCTCCAAAGAATTTTTCAAGAATTCCGGACCCTGGAACCAAATTGACGCATTCAAATCCTCAACTAGGCTTCCACGAGATATTAAATCTGCGGGGTTGTTTTCCGATCTAACCTGTTTCCAGCAGACATTTGAAGTTAAGCTCTGAATATCGCTAACCCTATTGGCCACAAATGTGTCGAACAAATTTGATGGAGACGCAATCCAATACAAAACTATTTCGGAATCGACCCAAAAATATACTTTTTCAAACTCCGCTTTCAAAGAATTCTTAACCTTTTACCACAATTTGGCTAGCAACTGGGCACCACAAAGCTCTAGTCGAGGTAACGATTGCGTTTTTGAAGGAGCAATTCGCGATTTTGCTGTGAGTAAACGAACTGAAACGTTTCCAAATTCATCGGTAGACCTAGCATACAGACAACATCCATAGGCCTTTATTGAGGCGTCCGAAAATCCATGAATTTGTATATCCTTAGACCGTGGGGAATAGATATACCGTGGAATACGAATGCAGTCAAGATTTCGGAGATCTGCTATGTATCCTTTCCAACAACTATCAAGTGCATTTGGCAACGGATCGTCCCAATCCAATTTTTCAACCCAAAGTTCTTTGAGAAACATTTTCGCCTTTACAACGATTGGCCCAAGCAACCCTAGAGGATCAAACAACCTGCTAGCAGCGGACAGAACAGAGCGCTTTGTTGAATTGGTTAGTGAAACCAAGTCTTTATAAAAGAAGTTAAAAACATCCTCTTTCGGATTCCACTCTATGCCGAGCGTTTTGGTTGTTTCAGCTTCATCTGGTATAAACTCTACCCTTGTTGTCTTTGTAGCCGACTTCAATGAAGCATTTGAATGCCATTTGTGTAACTCAAAGTGCGCTAGACCTAATATAACTTAACAAATGACTAACACTGGGAGTTTTAAAAAAAAAGATTATTTCTTTATTTCATTCAAATGCAACTTACTAACTAACTCGAGTGACCATTTGTCACTCCCTTATATCAAATCTTAACTTGCTACATCAGCTATATTCAACATTGCGCGTGTAGACTTGTGCGATACTTGACACCTTGTTTGCAACATTGTTGTCGCACCTTATGTTGCTGTGATCGCGAAAAAGTGTGGGAAAAAGTTAAGTTACTTTGAAATTGCAAAAATTGAAGCGGCTTTAGATTTCATGGGGTGCATAACCTCTCCCCCGTTAGATTGAGAATTCTCCTGAATTTTGAAGTTTTTAGGAGTTTGATTCTTAATTCTGAATTTCAGATTTCTGTTTTTTCTAGTAAGCGTTATTATTGAGATAGTTATTACGATAATGATGATGAATATAGTTGAGTTAGCAATATAATTTACATTCCTATGAAATCTTAACAATCTTATGCTTTCTAAGTTTACAAAATCTTTTAATATAATTTCCTTAAAACTAAGATTTTTCGTAAAATTGACTTTTATCTCATCTTTGTAAAAGAATCTATCGACAAATTGAATATTTTTATTTCCAAAGGTTTGATTTAATATATTTATTGAACAATTATTAATAACAACCAAATAATTTCCATCTAGTTTTACTTTTCGGTCGTCACAATAGTTAAACAATTCTTCATTATTCATATTTTTACAGATTACAGTGTATTCATCTAATGCTCTAATCTCAGTTAATTTATTTTCTTTAAATTCACAATTTTGGTTTATAATACAATTATTGATTGGTAGTAAGTCCTTTTCATATACAATTTTACTATCATATTTATATTTTGTTTGATTTATTTCTATAATATATTGATCTTCAATTACAATTTCTTGCTTTAATTTAGTAGGTAACGCCGTGATTAGTTTAAAGTCTACTTGCTTGTAGGTGTGTGGTACTTTGATTGCAATAATCAGTCTGCCTAAGTCGTATTTCAATAGACCTATTTTAATGTTTTTTAGCTTATACCAATCTAATCCTGTATTAGTAATTTCTGCTGAGGTCATCATACTTGTATGGACTAGGCCTTGTTTGACTAATGCTATGCTATCTATTATCTGATTAAGCTTGTCTTCTAAAATTCTTAATTTTAATATCTGATCTATTTTCAGTTGCTGGCGAATGATTTGTTTTTCGTTTCCTGTCAGTTCTTCGTATGTTTGTGTCAGTTGTTTTCTGTCAGTTTCTATAATGGTCTTCAGATCTGTAATCGTGTCGTTGAAATGGGAGTTTATTTCTATTTGCTTGTTAAGGTTAAAGACTGCGTTACTGTCGTTTTCTTCTATGTTCTTGATATGATCTGTTATTTCCTGCCTATCATTGTCGTCCATGGTTCCGAATAGCCATTTTTGTGCTGATCCGATCATGTTTACAAGTCCTCTTCTGTATCTGGTCCTTTCCGGCTCTATTGCTGTTATTTTGGCTTCAATGTTAGCTACAAGTTTTATGATTGTCCTGTCATCTGTTATTTGTGAACTTATTGCACTCTCTTTTATTAAGTTCAAAGTCTGTCTAAGTTCATTGATATTGATAATGTGTAGTACTGTTTTTGTGTCCTTAACTATTTCGGTCTGTCCCATGTTGATGACTGTATAACCATTGTTAGTTGCCAGTGGTGTTATTTGTAACATTGCTGTTGTTTGATGCGATGCTAACAAGATCAGTATTAGATGTGTGAATATCATTACCTGCAAATATACGTGGTCTTTTAATATTTGTTGGGTGTTCGCCTTCTGCTTTCTTTATCCTATATCTGGGTTCGTTTTTATAATAATTTCTTTTGTAGTTTTTAACTGGAATAATTTGTCTCTTTTCTTCATAATCTTCCCTATTTTGATTTAGTTTTTCTGTTCGTTTCTCTTTTTGTTTCTTTATATCATTAATTAAACTAGCGAGATCAGTAAACATTGCTTCCTCTGGAGTCATTTTAATCGTTGAATGATACCTATTATTGTATTTTTTAACTGCCCTATGCATCTTTTGTGTGAGTGTTAAATCTAATTTGTTCATGACTACTAGGATTTCTTGTAGTGTGGAATGGAACCTTTCTATGTCGCTGTTTCCAGTATGGGTGTTTGGTTTGGTAAGGTGAAACTCTACTTCCTGCTCTATACAGAATTCTTTTACCTGTTCTGATTTAAATTCGTTATCTGTTATTATTTTAGTTGGCTTACCGAATTTGGAAAAATGTTCTTCTATTGTCTCTATTTTATATACCCAGTTCCTATTTGGTAATGAGTAAATATATGCTTTTTTCTTTAGTTTATTAATCATTGTTAGAAATGGATGTTTTTGAAAATAAAATACATCCATGTGGATAATTTCGTTCGGCCTGGTTGGGGTTTCACTAATTACATATTTGGGCTTTATGGGTTTTCGTTCATATTTCGTTTCTAAGCAAGTTTTGCAGTTATTTATTACCTTAGTAATTTCTTTAATTAATTTGGGATAATAGATCTTATTTTTCAGACTGTGGTAGGTTTCCACTATTCCGCTATGAGCACTTTCCTGGGTGTGATATAAAGATATTTGCTTGTGGGTTCTTCCAATGTTTTAAGATCTCTTGCTCTTTGTGTGGCTTTTATGAATTTGATTTGTTTATCGTGTCCAAAAAGTTCTATTAATAGCTGCTGGATTTTATTGAATTCATGGTATGAAAGTTCTGTAAAAATTCCAGTCAATCCTGGTTTTATAAATCTTCGTAAAAGGTCTGTCCAATAGTCTTTATCCCTGGTCATATCTACAAAAATGATTCTTCTGTTATGGAGTATATCAATTTCTTTATTAACATCGTTAGTTAAGATCAGCTGGGTTTTGTAGATGTTAACTATTGTTTCTTTAATTTGAATATGGTCGAGTTGTTGTTCTTCCTGCGAATGTATGGTTGCTTTGTCGGATACATTGTTTATTGATTGATCGTCGTTGAATATCTCTCCTGTATTACCTTCAGGTATTCTGCTCAAAAAGTCAGCGACTTTGTTTTCTTTACCTTTAAGGTATTCAATGTCGAACTGATAGTTCTTGCAGTTTAAGAAGCCATCTCTGTGTTCTTAGGCTAAATTCTTTTCCTGAGAATTTCTTGTTTAGGTATTTTATTGGAAGGTGGTCTGTGATGATTTTGAACCTTTTCCCCCATAAGTATGGCCTAAAATACTGCCCATACTATTGCGAGAAATTCTTTGCCGGTAACAGAATAATTTTTTTCATGGTCGTTAAGAGACCTTGAAGCGTAGCACACTGGTTGACCTTCTTGTGTCAACACTGCACCAATTGCATAATTGCTAGCGTCGGTAAATACTGTAAAATTTTTAGTAAAGTCTGGAAATTTCAAAATGGGGTGCTTTATTATATTTAATTTTAATGTCTCGAAAGCTTGAATATACTCTGGGTCACTAGTGTTTATAGTTTTGTCTTTTTTTAGATATTTGATCATAGGACTAGCAATTTTAGCGTAGTCCTTCACAAATTTCCTGTAGTACCCAGTGGCTCCTAATAATCCCTTCAACTGTTTTTCTGTTTTTGGTAAAGGGTAGTCCTTAATACATTTGATTTTGGTGGGGTTGGGTTTCATTCCTTCAGATGTGAGTACATGTCCTAAAAACTCTGTGTCTCGTTTCATGAATGAACATTTGTCAACTTGTACTTTTAATTTGTGCTCGGATAGTTTAGTAAATATTATTCTAAGGGAATTAATGTGTTCTTGTAGGCTGGTGGAAAATATAAGAATGTCGTCGAGGTGTAACGAACGCTGTTTTCGGAATATCGCTTGAGTTCATTTTGATTTGGTGGTAGCCCTTCGCAAGGTCAATAGAAGAGAAGTACTGTGCTCTTCCAAGTTTATCTAGTATACCGTCTATGTTCGGTAGAGGGTATCTGTCGTCTATTGTGATTTCGTTAAGTTTGCGATAATCCACGCACAGACGAAACTTTTGTATCCCAGAATTATCCATTTTTTTCTTTACTACAACGATCGGCGAAGCATATCTGCTATTGGATTTCCTTATAATCCCTTGCTCCTCCATCTCTTTGATTTGCTTTCTCACTTCCTCTTCATGTTTCGGAGGAAGTCTGTATAATTTAGCGTTTATTTGTTGGTCTGTGGTCGTTCGAATTTCATGTGTGATTGAGTCTGTATTTGTAAGTGCGTCACCGTCCTTATAAATCAAATTACTGAATTGTCTCAATAGCTTTTCCATCTCTATCTTTTCTTCTTCATTAAGGTGGTTTAGGTCCACTTCTTTCTCAGTCGAACTTAATTCGAAACAGTCAAAAGCTGCTTCGTCTTCTACTGAATAAACCGATATTTTAGTCTCATTTTTTAAAATGAGGCTCTTATTGTTAAAATCTAAAGTTTTGACAATGTTACTTAATAGGTACATGCCTATCAACAGATCGTATGGTTTATCACTTAAGTCTCTCTTGTACCACTTTATCGCCCCTTTCTTATCATAATTAAATTCTTTTGGTATATTTGTTATCACTCTGTCTATTTTTTCTATTTTAATGCCATTAATTGTTTGTAGTCTTAAATTAACTTTTTCAGAAATTTTAAATTTCCTGCAGTCTACCCTGCTGGAATTTATAATACTCATTGTTGACCCGGTATCGATAAGTCCTTTGTATCTAAGTCCGTCAATCGTTAAGTCCGTGAATATTTTATTTCCGAGGCTCGATTGAGAAAAAAATTTGGTTCAATATTATGAACCTCTTCCTCAATTAATTTTTCGTCTTCATTTTCTTCGTGTATGATTTGTCCTACGTCCATTGGTTGTATCTGTTGTCGTGCGTTTCTAATTTGCCCTGAACTATTAAATACTGGTTCTTGGTTTTGCCCTGTATTTAGCCTATAATTATTCTGTTGTGAGTAAGAGTTACGCTGCCTATTTTGTCCTAAGGTATCTCTATTATCCCTACTATTTGCCTGTCTATTTTGATTATTTGAACTATTTGAGTTATTTGAATTGCGATTATGGTTTTGGCTGTTCTGAGTGTTATTGCTGTCATGTTTTTGATTAGTCTTGTGGTTTTGTGTCTGTCGTCTATCGTCTATTAGAAATTTCCTATCTATGTTGTTAAAATCAAATCCTATGTAAGAATGTAACGTTTCTTTCACTTCGTGTAGTACAAATTTATCCCTAATGTCACGAGATAAATTTCCTGCAACAATTTGTTTTATTTTGTCTACTAAAACTGTATAAAAGCAATTTTTTGTTTCGGCCGATTTTATTTCGTACGTCGCGAAAGTGTTTATTTCTTTAATGATTTTTTCTATTTGTTGATTAAGATCGGAAATTGAACTCACCCTTAAATTGCTTATTTTCCTGGAAATGTCCTTATAACTAATTGTAGGTCTAAAGTGTTGTTGTAATAGTTGTTTCGCTTCTTCCCAAGTCGCTGGTCGATTGTTGATGAGAAGTTCTTTCGCTGATCCGTGAATCTTTGTGTTCAGAATCGCCTGCCATAGTTCATTTTTTACACTGTTGTCCACGCTGTCCAGATGTATTTGTACGACTGTTAGGAACTGTGTTAGTTGTTCCTGGTCGCCACTATATTCTTTAATATAGGCTATTTCCTTCATAATAGTAACTGCCCTACTTTGGACAGGGTTTCTGCTGGCTAATGCCTCCAAAGCTATGGTCAATCTTTCAACTAGAGCTGTCTCCATTTCTTTTTCTATCCGGTTTCTGAATAGTCTGGAAATGACGTCTTTTCGTGGAATTTTGAAAGTAATTTTATTTTATTTTGTTTTTGAGTTAGTAGCACTTGTTCAACTAAGCACTTTCTTGCTGATTTATAGCTAGCACTTAGAACACTCTTCACGCGTTAGGCACTTGTTATTTTGTTGTTTTCTGTGTTGGGTTTAAACTGATTGGTAGTTGAACCCTTATAACACCTTTTATTTTATTATTATTTTTTTTTTTTTTTTTTTTTTTTTACTGTGTTGGAAGAAAGCTGATTTTAAGCTTAATCCTTTTGACACTTTTAACACTTTTATTTTTGATTTTGGAACTCGCGTATCGCCCGTTCTCTTATGGATTCTTCCCGTTTGAAAGAATCCTACCGACTGCGCCACTTAACAAATGACTAACACTGGGAGTTTTAAAAAAAAAGATTATTTCTTTATTTCATTCAAATGCAACTTACTAACTAACTCGAGTGACCATTTGTCACTCCCTTATATCAAATCTTAACTTGCTACATCAGCTATATTCAACATTGCGCGTGTAGACTTGTGCGATACTTGACACCATGTTTGCAACATTGTTGTCGCACCTTATGTTGCTGTGATCGCGAAAAAGTGTGGGAAAAAGTTAAGTTACTTTGAAATTGCAAAAATTGAAGCGGCTTTAGATTTCATGGGGTACATAACCTATATAAGTTACTTCCTCTTGAATTTTCTTTAATTCTTCTATAGATCCAGCGCCCGTAATAAGATCGTCAACATAAAAATCTGTCAAAATTATTTTACTTCCGAGGGGGTGTGAAACTTTACTCCTAAGATCGATTTCTTTAAGACTGCGCGTAGCTAAAAATGGTGCAGGTGCAGTTCCGTAAGTGACAGTATTAAGACAATAAGTATTAAGCCTTTCTGACGAGTTGAACCTCCAGAGAATTAGCTGAAACCATCGGTCATTGGGGTCAATTTCAATTTGACGATACATTTTTTGTATATCTCCTGTTAAGGCAAATTCGTGGCTCCTAAATCGCAATATGATTGAGTACATTTCTTCCTGTACATTAGAGCCTACCATCAGCAAATTATTGAGTGACAAAGAAGTAGTCGTCTTACACGAAGCGTCAAAAACTACCCTCAGTTTTGTTGACTCACTTTCTGGACGGAGAACGCATTGGTGAGGCATGTAATAATGAGGCTTACCGTGACTCATGTGCTCAATTAGCGACATATGTCCCAGTTTTATATATTCCTCAATGAATTTTGAATATTCCTTTTTCAGCTCCAAGTTTTTGTCCAGCCTACGCTCTAGCAGAAAAAATCTTTTCTTAGTTGCGTCTAATGAGAAACCTAACTGCGATGGGCTATCTTTGAAAGGAAGCCGTACGGAAAGTTTACCATTCGGGAGGATGCGAAGATTTTTCCTAAAATGTTCTTCACAAATTTCTTGCTCAGGTGTGAGGCGCGATATGCTAGATATTTCTTCCATGTTCCAGAATTTTGCTACCAACTTTTCAAGGTTAGAGAACGAGTCCACCGAAGCCCTTTGTACTCATAATAAGTTGCAGCTTCTGCTTCCCTCAGTGACACAGGCACCTGACACTATCCATCCAAATACTGTCTTATGCAGCATAGGTAGATTTGGACCTAATGTAATTTTTCCACTTTCTATCAGTTCAAAGAAGAGATCCGCTCCTAATAGCATGTCGATTATATGAGGCTTAAAGAATAATGGATCTGCCAATTGTAAGTCCTTTGGAATATTCCAAGCACCTGTTAACAGTTCTCTTTGAGGTTGAAGCTCTGTTATCGAACGTGCAATCCCGAATTCTACATTCTTCTCGAAGCTACTGAATCTGGATCTTAATGCGGTAGTTGTCTGAGATTCGATGGTTGTACCTATTGTGCCCACTCCGCTAACCTTTACTGGACTATGAACTAGACTTAGTTGCAGACAGTTTGCTAATGCTTGAGTCATTAAATTTATTTGGGATCCTGAATCCAGAAGGGCTCTTGCTGGAACGAATTCACCTGCCCTATTCCTAACCCTCACTACCACAGTGGCTAAAATAACTTGTGTTTCAGTATTTGCTGCATTTGATTTTAATAAAGTTGTTCGTGACGTTACTGGAATCCCTGAAATACTTGTATTTGATTGAGGAGATGTCTGATTGGCTAACGTGCCAATCTGGACGTTAGGGTTCCCATACCTATGCAAGAGTTGATGATGTGGCTCCGAGCACACACTGCATCTTTCGACCGAACAGCTATTTACTCCATGGCCTTTGCTAAGACAATTGATGCAGAGCGACAAACGCTTTGCGTGTTTAAATCTATCGTAAGCACGTAAGTTTTTATATTTGTTACAATCCACAATTATGTGATTCGAAGATTTGCAGAAGAAACAGATGGTTTTTGTCATAGACAGTGAGACATGTGACGATCTTTTTTGAAACGGCTTATTGTTTTGATCTAACTTCCCAGCTACTGTATTTACCATTTTCGATTCCTTACTTTCTAAAAACTGGCAACGCTTATTAAGGACTTCTGAACAACGTTCCCAACTAGGCAGCGTAGAATAATCCAGAGACTCATTCCATTTGTTGTGGGTTTCTGTATCTACTTTGGACATAACTAAGTGAATCAAAATTGAGTTGCAGATCTCTTCATAACTACCCAACGATTTAAGGGAATCTAGCAATGCAGAAACATCATTTACTAAGTCTCTTAGTGGCAAGGACGAAACACCTTTCATTTTTGGTAGATCGAACAGAGTTGAGATATGCTCTAAAAAGATCAAGCACTTGTTGTGCTTTCTTTCTTCCAGCCGCTTAAGTGCCTTAGGGTAATTTTCCTCAGTGATTTGAAATGCCTTTATTGTTCCAAGAGCCTTTTCACTTAAGCAGGAAATTAAATGATTAAATTTTTCAATAGGTGCTAGTGAACTATCGTTATGAACAAGGTTTTTAAAAACTCCGATGAAGTTTTTGTAGTCCGAATAGCTTCCAGAAAATCTTGGCAACCTCTGCAGAGGTAGGCGGGAAGATGGAGTCAAAGTAGCTGTCAGAGAAGTGTCCGCAACTGCAATACTATTCTTTCTATTATTTCCCATAAGCGACAAAATTTTAGATTTTATTGTACAATATAAATCTTCTATCTCACTACGACCATTATCCGCAGGGACTATTTCTTCTATTCGTGCTTGGTAACTCAGAGCTTGCTTGAAGTAGGATTCTAATATCCCTAAGCGACGCTCCAATTCAATTAACTCTAAAGTACCAGCCTTCGTCTCAATTATGTTTTTAATTCGGGAAATGCTTCCTTTTGTTGAAGCACGATTGACCTTTAATGTCTCTAACGTTTTAGATTTTGTTTCTGAGGTTTCTTGAACCGACATGATGAGAATTAAATTGGACGCGAATGAATGTTTTGTATTGAATAACGATCAAATATTGTATTTCAATGAAGTTTATGTAAAATAGCTGACTCGAACTGTAGCCAAATTTTTTATTGTAAGTCTTCAAAGTGTTGCGAAACAATTGAATGTGTCACCAACAATTAATATCCAGCGTTGAACCAATTGCAACTGGAATGCTTTTCGATTAAAAGCTGTTGCAATAATAAGCTATAATTTATTTGGAGAAATAATGTGCATCCTCAGTTCAATTGTTAAAATTAAATGATTCTAGCGAATAACTGACTATCAAGAGAGCAAATTTTTATTGGCGAATTGAATCCCACGAAGAAAGCTATGCAATATGTTGCTGAAAATTCAAATTTTTTTTTTTTTTTTTTATGCAGCGAAAAACTGTGATCATGCAACAACCAGAATTAAAGCTTTCAAGCGAACTGTTTCTCTTGACACCGAGGCGACGATCGTTAAGCTGAACAATGCTAGTAGCAACAAATGGTAAAGCGAAAAGTGATCACACAAACTCCTGAAATGCTTTGCAGCGAATTTTGCCCACGACGAAATCTGGTAATCTCCGAAGCGAAAAGCAGCTAACAATAACAGCGACGACACGGAAGATGATTGAATGCACCCGTAGATCTGGAAAGAACCTTTCCAACGACTAAATATTCTCCTGGGTGATGAAAGCTCACGATAAGCAACTGAACTTGCGGTAACGCTATGACGCTAATTCTTCACAACTATAATTGGCTGATGAGTCCAGAGTCCTAAGCGTAGATTATTTGACAATCGATTGTCTGCAATATTTCAGGTTTTTTTTTTTTTTTTTTGGAGCAGACCTTTTGAGTCTATGACGAATTTCTCGACGAAAGCGGAGAAGGCGAATTCAATTCTTGTTATATGTGTGTATGTTATAACACTTGCGATTTGAGAAAATGACTCTTTGAAGTGTGACCTTGGGATGACTCTGTGCCACGATACGAATAAAAAAATGAATTAAATCTATACTATTATACTCATATAACGTGTGGATGTTCCGGCTTATCTTTAAGGATTTCTATCTTACTTTGCAGGATCGGATTTTCAAATGTAAAAGTGCAAATGAAATACTAGCGAATATTGACGATATAGGGGCTCACTTAAGTACTTTTTTTTATTTTTATTTATTGGCGCAATATCTATATCAATAAAATCTAAAATGAACGATACAGACTCACCAATGTTATGTGGATTTGTGAAGGCTGCCCTTGATGCAGTACTATAGATGAAATATTTTGTAGTATGCAGTTTCTTAACCGAATGCACCGAACGCGCCGAACGCGGAACCGAGCACTTTCACTGATAATGTCAAAGTCTTTATCAATTGTCTATAGTTTATTTTTCACTGATTTTTATTTACTTTGACCTCTAGAGTCCTGTCACGGTCGCCATGTAAAAAATTCCAACTGAACTTTTAAATTGAAAGACAAGCCACTTTGTTAAACGTTATAAAATTATATTTATTCTTTTTCTTTTAAACCATAACGAACGATTCGCCTTTGAAGTTAACAATGCAGTGATTCAATTCACAAACTGTATTAAAGAGGAAAGGAAGAAAATTGAGTGTGGTGAGTTTGTTCTTGTGGGAAGTTTACTGTATGGATTAACGTTCAAGTTTTACATAATGAAAAATACAGATCAATATTTATTTAAGGCGGGAAATTCAAAAATTCTATGTTTTATATAAATTGAAATAAACTGAAGTGTTGGCGCAAACACTGGCCATATTAAGGAAATGCTCTGATTGGGGATGATCATCTGTTATGAGACTGAACCTCCTCAGTGAGCTTCTCAAATTGGGCACTGTACCTTTCTGTTCCAGCACATGCCTACGCATTCATCCTTCCACTTTTTAGCGTTGCACCACCTGCAAATGTTGATCAATTTTCCCAAATTTACACTCTCATCACCGAGATAATCAACAAATACGCAATAATTAAAGCTGAAAGTGATTTCTGTTTCCATTGCTTGGTTACAATTGTGTTAGAATCTGTTGCATTACGAACTTTAGGAGTCCTGCGTATGGCATAACTAACTAACTCTTACTCTATTGCGTTTGGTTGCTAACGATCTAGGTATGGTTTGCCGAGAAGGTATATACTGGAATTAAGAGATCGAAATGCCCCCCAAAATAGTTCTCCAGAAAACCAAAGTCTAAGGTAACCTTCTAGAACCAAACTGCGCAAATATAACGCCACTGCTAAAACTTTGAAACTGATAGGAAAAATTTCCCGCGCAGCCACCAACTCACAGGTTGTTCCAATGCTCCAGGTAAGCCCGTATCCGCAATATAATCTTCCCTTCTCGGATAATTGTTGCCGTTGGGCATAGCCGATAAAATTGCAAACCTATTCCATTAGCTGAAATATGATCAAGAACTTCCTGACACACGTCGAGTGCCATCACTTCGGTTCCATATACACCGTAAGATATGGAACAAAAAGAGGCAGTCAACATTCTCTCTTACATATTATCACTACTTCGTGAAGCACCTTTCCACCATCAATTAATAAATTTTCTTGATTCATGACTTTTTTTTTAAATTATGCAGTGCATAAGAATTCTTTCATCAACTAGAAATAGGGATAAACATTGTTTTGCACTTACCTGGTTTTTTATTATTGTATAGGGTTTTCCAATACGGACATGACAACTTTTTTTTTAAATAAAACGCAAACCATTTGAGATATTTCAAAAACTTTATTATCGGCTTGAAGTACAATCAAAACATTTATCAATGGAACTCAACTTCGTTCATATGGTCACCGCGGGCATGTTTGCAGCGGTCGATTCTTTGGACCCAATTTTCAACGACTCGGCCACACATTTCGGCCGAAACGGCCGATATTTTACGTTCAATGTTGGCTCTGAGCTCTTCCAACGTCGTCGGCGTGTTGGCATAAATGAATGACTTAACGTAGCCTCACAGAAAATAGTCAAGCGGCGTTAAATCGCACGAACGAGGCGGCCAATCGACTGGCCCATTTCTTGAGATAACACGTTCACCATACTTACTCTTCAATAAATCGATTGTAGCGTGTGCTGTGTGGCATCATCCTGTTGAAACCACATGTCGTCCAAGTCGATATGTTCCAATTCGGGCTAAAAATAATCGATGATCATGTCGTCATAACGCTGACCATTCACAGTAACGTGACGATCGTTATCGTCGACGAAAAAATATGGCCCAATAACGCCGCCGGCATGCAAACCGCACCAAACAGTTATTTTTTGTGGATGAAGTGGTGATTCATGAAGCACATGTGGATTTTCACCCGACCAATGCTTATTGAAGCCAAAAATGAGCTTCGTCACTGAAGATGATTTTGCGATGAAATTCATCATCTTGGTGCATCTTCTCCAGAACAATCGGAGAATTTACGTCGCTTCAAATGGTCCATCGGCTTCAATTCTTGAGTCAGCTTGATCTTGTATGGATATAAACCAAGATCCTTACGCAAAATACGCCATAATGTGGTCTGAGCGATGCCCAATTCTTGAGAACGCACGGCGTTCTGATTTGGATCGTTTGCTACGGACGCCTGAACGGCAGCGATATTTTCGGCACTTCGACCAACCCGTTGTCTCACTAACACGGCAACAGCACACAACGAATATGTAGTCTCAAATGTTTACACTAAACTTGTTATTGCATGTCTACTGGGCGAGAATTACGACAGAAAATTGGAGTTAACGCTCTTAAAGTTGCAGTCTCCGACTCCGAATTGCGGTAGAAAATTTTTATAATTTGCAGACGTTGCTCGTTCGTGTACTTTACCATGATGAAAATGTTGAGTTTACTGAATAAATTGACAAGGTCAAACTCGTGGTCACCATCTTATGTCCCCTTCAGAGCCTTGTGACTTTTGTCTGAAACATTTTTCGCGATATCGCGTATTTTTCGAGTAATTTGGATGTCTCAAGTTAAAAAACTCACCCAGTATATCAAGTGTACATCCAAGGACATTTTTGATATACGCCGACATATGAGTGTAGCGTTTCACGCCATATACGTAGTGTACAATATTATTAAAAGCAACATTAACCCTGCGTTTAATAAGACCACCAGTACAACAAAAAATCTCGCAGCCATACCGTAAGGTCTTCGCCAACAGTATCTTCGTTGTTGTGAAGCTTTGAGATTGAGACAAATTTCTAAGGCAGCCGTATATTTTTCTGATGACTGAACGGATATGGTCGTCCCAATTTAATGATGAGCTAAACTAGACGTCTTTAGCTTTGCTTACAAATTCAACTGATACATTTCCAAGTTGGACAAGAGGGAGACTAGTTGGGATAATACTATTTATAAATAAGCATCTCGTTCTTATAGTTTTCCTCTTCCCAGCATAGAATTCGCTTAAGGTCATGATTAAATTGTAAAGTAGCGTGATCAAGAAGGTGGTGCTTTCGGAATCCCGATTGATAAGCACTAACAATTCGATCAGGCTGTAGAAAAGTAGAAATTTGTTGGTATATGATTTTTTCTAAGACTTTCGATAAGTGTAAAAGAATAGCAATGGGTCTGTATTTCATTGATGAGTACGTCTTGGGTTTTGTTGATTTTAGAGAGTCTGATAAGATCCATTAGTTATCGCACGAGTAGCGGAGAAAGCGAGTACATCTGTACAGAGTTCCGCTGTATTCAGATAAGGCTAACTAATTCGGAGCTCGCAAGGTATGCGGATAATCCGTTCACGATTGAGCTATTTTTGGAAATACTGGACCCTCAGGCAGGCGCGGGTCGTATGACACCTTAATCCATTGCATGACCAGAAAGGTGGAGAAGGGAAGGATGAGAAGTGAAGGAGAAGGGAAGGTGGAGAAGGGAAAGAGGAGAAGGGAAGGAGGAGAAGAGGAAGAGGGTGAGCATCCTTTAGTTTCAGGACTAATCTGGAGAAGTTCTCGAGATTCGTTTACTTTACTCAGCCTCTACAACTCGACAAGTTCGATGCTCAAAGTAGAGGAAAGCTTAGCTTAGCTTACAGACTACAAATATATAATTGTAAGATACAAATAATCATTAGCCTGTCATACGCACTAAGTTGCATAATATCTAGTAAATGGTAGCTAGCTCTATAAGACGATTTGTTTTTCGATATAAATTTTATATAAATTTAATTAAACGATTTTAAAGATTTAAAAAAAAACAATTCTACCAATGTGAGCTATACGAGGATGAGTAAATATATCCCTGAAAATTAAAACAGATGTCGTTACACCTCAAATCCAACATTTTGCTTGTCAAGAAGCATCTTTGAAAAGAACGCACCCAAATTTTCAGACAGATCTGTCAAATAGTTCTGTTGTGACAGCCATTGATGAAAAGTGGATACTGTATGATAATCGTAAAAGATCTGGGCATCTGGATGCCTGGGATCACCCCTAAGCCCGATCTTAACCCATAAAAGGTTATGGTGACAGTTTGGTGGACATCGAAAGGACCAATCCATTTTTCATTTGTTCAACCAGGAGATATGTAAACGCTATCAAATATTGTGAGGAAATCGACGTATTGCATGCCAAATGAAAAGCAAAAAAGCTGAAAAGCAACCTGCGTTGGTCAATAGGCACGGTCCGACCCGTTTACATGACAATGCTAGACCCCATACCTCACAAGTACCGGTGCAAAAACTGTTGCAGTTGGGAGTGGTACTAGCAATCGCTTCTCACTCGGAGGGTCAAGGTTCGAATCCTACTCATGACAAGTTTTTCATTTGTGTAATTGGAACTCAGTCAGAAAAATCTGCGTATGAAGGCATAACACTGACATGTAGATTTGGCTATTGTAGAGCTTCAAGCTCAAAACAAGCGTGAAAATTGATAACCTTTGAATCATTTCGAGTGAAGAAAAAACTCTCCGTCCTATTCGGACTCCCACCCCCGGAGAGCTAATATCGAAACCAAATATACCTGAGTTTTAAACCACTACATCACAACAATGTTTTCCTTTCTCCTCCTTCTAACTTTCCGACCGCGTCCTGGCAACAGTAAAAGGGTATCATAACCCCTTAGGCGCGCTTAAATTAAAAAAAAAAGAAGGTCTTCCGAAACCGAGCAGAGGTCATAAAAGCCTTTGAAGATATTATAAACTGGAAAACAACGATTTTTTTTTTCCTTATTTTAATTTCCTTATTTCTTAATTCTGAGGCAACGGCACTTTCAATTAAGAATGGATTAAAACAAAATTTTAAAATGAAAGACCATGGTGAAGCCAAATTTTGATTGGAATTGCGAATAAGAGGAAAAAATAAAGAAATTTATATAAATAAAACCAGATAAGGTCCGGAATGAGCAAATGTAAATCTTCCTGTACCCCAATGGATTTAAATCTCGAACTCCTAAGCTCAAAAGACAACGATGCAACAAACATTCCCTACCAGGAGGCTATTGGTAGTCTTTTATAGTTACCTGCAGTATACCAAGAACCTGAAGCTGCGATATAAGATAGCGGACGAAGACATCATTGGTTACTGCGACGCTGAGTGGGCATCTAATTCATTGAAACAGCTTCAGGCTGAGTTACAGCCAGGATTGGAGAAAACACCTCTTCAACTGTTCTGCGATAACCAAAGTGCCATTAAGTTAACGAGTCTACAAGGATACAGTGCACGCAGTAAACACATAGATGTCCGTCATCACTTCATTCCAGATCGCAAGTGAAGAACTTTCCATCGTCTTTATAGACACAAACCAAATGACAGTCGACATCTTCATCAAGCATCAGGACTGTTGAAAACTAAAGTGAATTAATCTAGGATTTTTATTAAATTGCTAATCTATTGCAATTGTTCCTTTTTGCTTTCTTTAAATGTCATTCCTTTTTGTTTCTTCTTTGTATTACAGTTCACGTTTTTTATTTTTTATTTATTTATTTCGCTTAATGCAAGCTTAACCTAACTTAAAAACTAGGACTTAAAAACTAACAAGAGTTAAGTGTTAGGAAGTAAGGGAATGGTGGAGGAGATCAAATTTAAGACGAGAAGTTCTCAGGTTAAAATCAGGTTTGAGTTGACCTTACGGAGCAGCATGCGAGGTACGGTTGGGATATACGAAACAAAATCATAGATTGGCAATTGCAGACATTAAGCTCAAAGAGATTTTTTAGACACCAAGTAGAAAACCTATCGAGGTCTTCTTGAAGGAGAATAGAGTCTTGGGGTGAAGAAATAGTTTTGGAGAACTTAGTGTCATCGGCGTAAATGGATACGGAGAAGTATTTGATAATCTTCTCAAGATCGTTTATAGTTAAAATGAAAAAGAGGGGACCTAGTTGGCTGGGACGTGGATGTGGGACACCAGAAGTGGCTAAAAACCGGGTTGATAAGGCTGACCTAAAGCGAACGCTATAGTAACGGTTCTCCAACTAAGTCCGCGCTGACTGGGTGTTATAAGTGACTTGCACTGAAATCCTAGAACTTCATATAAAAAACTTTCGAACATTTTAGGTATGTGAGAAAGCTTAGCACTTTTTGAGAAATATTGCTGGGAGCCCATCTGTACCGGATACAAATTCATCATTGAAATTTTGTAACTTTTCTTCGATAAGGGTGGGATCAAAAGGTTGAGAGAGTGAGGGGCTAATGGAGAAATTGGAAAGGTACTTGAAATAGATGGAGTCGGGTACTAAGAGTTTGTCTGGAAATGATTATTTAAAAAAGTTTTCAAAATAGTTGGCAATAATATGTGGGTCGGTCGATGATATATTATCGAACGAGAGAGAGGGGGGATAACCGTCTGATTTTCTTTTGTAGTTGACGAATTGATAAAATGTCTTAGGATCGTTGATAAGGTTGGTCTGCGCTGTGTCGAGAAAGCCCTGGTAGGGGCAGTCATAGAGCTGGGTGAATTGCAGGTAAGTTCCAAGATAGTTAGAGTAGTCATAATAAGATTTGGTGCGAAGAAAAATTGCCCATAATTTGTTTCTCCTGTTTCGTAAAGAGCGAAGCCTTCTGTTGTACCACGGAGGGATAGATTATGTTTTATGGCGTGAAAAGGGTCGTAGAGAGAAATAGAATTAAATATTTCACTGTAGAAAATGGAGACAGCATCAAATAAGGATAGGTTGGTAAAATCAAAAGAACATTTACTAAGATTTTACGAAAATTATCTTTATGGAAGTTGTAAAAAGAGGTGGTCGTTGAAGATGTGGGCTGGGATGGAGAGTTATGGAAAAATGAGAGAAGAAGAGGGAGGTGAAAGTTGTCGACAGTTGATTCAACAGATAAATATAATATCCGAGCAAATCTGTGGTTAATTAAACTAAACGAACCGCTATTTAAATGTTTGTTTAGGTGTATCAAGAGAACATTTTTTTATTTTGTGTCACATCAGTCAGAGTACATAATACAATATGTCAGTGATTCATTTCACGTTAAACAGTACAGAAAAAAGTAAACGGACCAAAAATTTAAATAAAAGAAAGTCAGATTTCTTGGAAACTGATAAATTTATCACTTCTGGAGATCGTTGAAATCTTTTTTGGTTCTGCTATACCTGAACGAAAAAATTCGTGGGTCCGAAGAGGCTGCAAGTATCTTGAAAAAGTCTTCCATCTGCTACATTCTTGAAACCTTGCACGTATTTTGATATCTATACTTCTTGTAGTCTTTAGTTTTGGATTCCTGAGCTTCATCTGACAATTCTCCAACTGGTAACGATTAATACTCGATTATATTTTGTTTACGAGCCAATATTTTATGAAGAGTAGATCTGAATTATTTTTCGAAATATTTTTGCCTTAACAACTCTGTTCTTTACTTGAAATACTCCCCAAACTTGACAGTGTTAACCTTTTCTTCAAGCCTCGTTATTACCTCTCTATTGACCCCAGTTACACGGGCTGTTGCCTCTGATTCTTGAAAAAACCTCCTCGAAGTATTTCCATCATTGGTATTTCTAAATCCTTGCTTTGGTTATCGACATCGACCCCAATCTCACAGCGAAAATGCTTTTGGAGCTCTTGCTTTCTTCTTTTTTCTGCCTCCTTGATTGCAATATATTCATCATTATCTTCTCCCTCTTGCCGAAGTGTATAATATGCAAGTTTCAAAATAAATTCTGTGCACCTGATTCTTGCATGTAATGCAGAGATTCCAAATTTGAAGTTATGTTAGTTATCATTTGATTCATCTTAATTGTTGAAGTTTTTTTGTGTTCCCTGTTTATGGGACATAACCGCGTTGTCTTTGAATTTGTCATTTCATTCACAACTTTTCTGTCAATCATAGTTAAAAGAATTCGTGGTTGACAAAAATTATATACCATAGGATGAAGATAACGAATTTGACTTTTAATATCGTTGACTGCGCTTTTTATGAGTTCTTCAGTTTCCTTTGCATATTGGAATATTATGGGTCGGCAAGAAGGAACTGATGTTGGAGGCGGGTTCCTCCAATATTCACCATTTGAACTGTTAGGCTTCAGTGCAACAACTGAGGCAATAAACAAGTTTACATCTCTTTTCAATGAATTCCCCCTCACTTTAGCTTTCTAAAAACCGCCTTGCAGTATAATCCATCATAGTTTCATTCTAGCTGTCATTTCCGTAATTTCGTAATTCCCTTGAACTGTTTCTTTTTTGGCAACTGATATAATTCTGTAGAATGGAAGAACATTTAAGTTGTATTTTCTCAGGGAACTTCTTAAAATCGCTTGGTCATAGACAAAGCCAATGAATTCTCACTATTATACTTTAAACAGATCTCTTTTGATCAGGTTAAAAAACTTTGCCTGATTTGTGACAAGTGATTTTATTTACAAAAATGCATCAGCTTAAATACTATTTTACAATTAAAGTAAAAATAAAGTAAATCATGGGAAAGTGGGAAATAAAAGAGTGCATGCTCGTTGCCAAACGAAATGCGACATCTGGATTGCAGCAAGTGTCAGGTGTAGTCAGTGCACTTTTAGGAGACGAATTTTGGAGTGGATATATTTGGCGTTTTCAACATACTTGATAGGACCCTTTTGTGGAGTAGAAATACTTTCTCTTAGTCTTTTGACTCGCAGTGGACTTCCGGCAGAGACTTCCTTGGTTACATCAGCTTTCATCTTTTCATGATCATACTTTATTGCTAAGGCATTTAGACATAAGAAAGATACGCGTAAATTGATGATAAAATTAAATTTTTCAATTCCAGACAACGTTCCGCTTGACAAATTAGCTTCGAACAGTTCTTAATCAATTTTTTCTCCACCATTTTTACTTTTTAGCTAATATTTTCTAATACAACCGTTTTCTTTAATGGTGTAATACTTGTTTTTACCGCGGATCGTGATCGCAGTCCTTAATTGGTATAAAAATCATGCTACAGTAAGGGTCTAACTCCAATGTTGACATCATTTATCGAGGATTTAGGAAAACGCTTACTTTGGTGTACCCTGCAAATGTTAACGGAAATTGATCTATTAATACTAATGGTAGAAACTTCGTTTAGGACTTTATTCTTAGAAGAAATACTAGCCGTTGTAATTGCGTTTAAATAGATTTCATATCTTATTTGAGTCTTTAGATATCTAATTTCTAAGCCTGTTAAATTTTTCTTGAAATGCTAATTTTAAATTTTTAGGTCACTTTTTTCCAGAAAATGTGTAATGAATATAACATTTTACTACTTTTTTCTTATAAACGTTACAATAACAACAAAAAATCATCAACAAGTTTGCAGAAAAATCCATAGAAAATATTTGTATGAAAACGGTATAAAAGATTAGAAGAAAAAATTAATTCATCAGTTAGAATCAGTAAACATTGGCAATGAAATCCAAAAACTGGGTCTAGCATGCATACAAAACCAAGAAACAAAACAATTTTAGTACACACATAACTAAAAATTATCTAAGACCACACAAAACCATTTTTTATTCATAGCCTTTAAACCTAAAGTAAAAAAAATCATAAATGAAGTTTCTACCATTAGTATTAACAGAGCAATTTCCGTTAACATGGGTCAGGGTACACCAAAGTAAGCCTTTTCTTCAATCCTCGATAAATGATGTCAACATGAGAGAGAGACCCTTACTGTAGTACGATTTTTTTCTTCGAATATACCCAAATTATCATTGACGAATTATAAGACACCCTGTATATTTACAAATATATAGGAATTGAAACATATATACAATGGTCGGAAAAAGTATTTTGACAAAAAAAAATTCTCTCATACAGGTGCCACTTTTTCTCGCAATATCCTAGGAATTCTGCAGAAAATGTTCTTTTTTGATGCATGGTACTGAAAAGAGCTTTCATCAGTACACAATACTTGCTGCCAAAATGATGAAGGCTTGTGTACACATTTTTTGGCAAATTCCAGACCTTTGAGCTTATTTTTCGGTGGAATTTGGGGTATTGGTCTGGCTACATAAGTGGCGAAACCTGCCTCTTTTAAACGATTTCTTACCGTTCTTTCACAAATTTGAATATGATGCTGATTACTCAATTCAATTGCTGAAGATTTTGGAGTTTTTAGCACATTGCCTTTAAATTTTCCCGCAGTTAAACAGTTCTCTCTTTTGGTTGTCTTGCGTGGTCTGCCTGAACGCGGCAGGTTACTTGTGGATTTGTTTTTCTTTCGCTTATTTATTTGATAATACACAGTTTTCCGAGTCACTTTGTACAGCTTGCTTAAGTATTCCACTGAAATACCGGCATCATACTTGATCACCATCTCATTTCTTATACCCTGGCTTATTTCCGACGTTTTTCCCATATTTATCAATTAAATGTTAGTGAGTGTCATTAAAATTAATAAATTATATTAAAAAAAGACTTTATAATTAACAGAGCCCAGCTTTCATGGCACGCGAAAGGAAAAAAACTGAAAAGAATATGATGTCAAAAAACTTTTTTCCAGTTAGTTTTAGTTCAGTTCTTACATTGCAGCTGATTGTGAAATAATGCGTAATGTAATAAAGAAAATATTTTGCGCTCTTACAGTTATAATCATCTATTTTGTTTTGCGCATGAACAAAGACCCATTAGTTCGCTCAGTCTATCAAAACAAGCGAGATAACATTGCACACAATTTTGTCAAAATACTTTTTCCGACCATTGTATAATAACTTTATTTTTATTATTCAATACTTAATGTTAATTATTGCTAAATGAAGGTTAAGTTACCCCATAAATCAAAAGCATTTGAAACATATGTTCTTTTTCGTCAAAAAGCTCTACAGAGTTACTTTTCTACTGAAAGTCTGAAAAGTGTGCCTGAAATAGTGTTTCAAAAAATATTAAATTAAAATTTTTAAAAAAATTAAAAAAAAAACTGCGTTTATTTTTGATTTTACAAATGAACAGATATATCACACAAAAAGAAATGATTTTTTGAAACCATTTGCCTAGTTTTTGTACTCAAACCTACAAAAAAATAAAAAAGATCAATTTTTAAGTGGCCTTAAAAATTATTCAACTTTGACTGGCACTACAAGCAAGACTATGGGTCTAATAATTTGTTCGATTACCAAAGCCCCAAACATTTGTTAATCCAGTGAATTTGAAAATTTTGCAATTATCGACCCACTCGAAGATTGAAGTGTAAAGCACTTTTGCACCTTTTTGGGACGAACTAGCCAATGGCCTCGGATAATAAGAGATACACTATTGACGACCCTGACAAACGATTAAAGGATAACGAAATAGCACGAACAATTAACAGATCGCGTGCAACCGAACAACCAGCCTGAATTGCTACAGGCATAACTACCATCCAAGCAGTGCGATAGGACGGGATGAATCGGACAAGCAGGGGATGAAAAACAGTGATACCTACTATGGAGAATGTTACAGACAACCGGCGCAACAAAGACAATGGATGAGGATTCGCCGCCAGAAGAATACCTAAGGAACAAGTCTTGAGCTTCGGAAATGTAAGCGAACATCTGACGATAATTCGCATAAAGGGTAAATTCGCCAACACAAGCCTCATAGACGCGCACAGTACGACAGATTAGCAGGACGACTTCCCAAAGACTGCTTCTACGAGCTCCTCAACTAAATCTACTAGCAATGCTTTAAGTATGACCAGACAACCGTCCTTAACCATTTGAATACCAAAGTAACAAGGAGGTAATCTTTGATAGTATCTTGGGGAAGCATAACCTCCACGTGAAAACTTTCGGAGACAGACTTATTGATTTTGTGGTGGGATGTATTGTAACTATAGCAAGCACGCGGTTGCAGACTTATAGCAGACACAAATGAGAATCTGAACTATTTTCAACATCTCTACGACGTAGTGTCGTACCCAAAAAACTCTTCCGTCAGATCTGTGTCCCTAATAATACAAAATGTGTTAAGTGTGACCTGGATCCTGACGTTCTTAATGATTTTGTTCTGGAAGTCTTTCCGATGTGTCTGACTTTAATTTGAATGAAATTTCTGGACCTAAATATGGGTAGGGGGTTTTTCCTGTGGTTTCCGAAAGTGAAGTTATTGACTGTGTTCTAGATATTGAGTCCGACTCAATTGGTGTGGAGGGGGTACCTACTCGTTTCATTAAGCTTATATTGCCTCAAATTATTAGCCACTTGACTCACATTCTTAACAATTGCATAATAACCTCCACATTCTCTGAAAAACGCGAAAGTCATAGCGATTGAGAAAAAAATCAGACCTTGCCTATCTTCGAATCGCCCTTTAGACCTTTTCAAGTCTGAGGTTAGATTCTTTCACAGCTGTTCACAGGTATGATAAACGTCTTGAACGATATAGGGCATACACCTAGGGGGCTATGTAGTACTCCTTTGCCTACTCAATTCAAAGCATTCGATAAAGTCAATCATAAAATTTTGTGCTAGAAGCTCAAGAATTTAAGCTTATTAGAATAGAATAATAGTGCAAGGCGTACCTCAGGGATCAATTCTCCGGCCTATTTTATTCCACGCCTTTATGAATGGCTTAAAGTCGGTATGCAAGAAAGCCTCAGTTTACCTTTACGCTGACGACGTTCAATTATATCTGGCCCGTCCCGATTGCAGAGTTAGCTCTAAAATTAAACGAAGATTTGTCCAGAATCCACAAGTGGTCGGTGGTTAACTGATAAGTTTCTAGTTCTCCCAATCTCTAACCGCAAATTTGATACTAATCCTGTGCCGGAATTATGGTTTTCTGACTCCAGGCTAGAGCTTGTATAATCAGTAACCAGTCTTGGATTTTCTATAAGCAGTAATTTACTGGATATAATCATGCAAACCTTATTGTTGGACGGATCTATGGCTGTTTACGTAAGCTCCTTTTGAAACCCGACGGAAACTTGTTATGTACATCACGCCGATGTAATTTACAGTAATACTCCAAGTAGCGTTTAATGACGCTATCAGATATATTTATGCATTCCGCAGATACGACCATATTTCTGTACATTCGAATAGCTTCTTAAAATATACCCTTAAGCAGTATTTCGATGCACTAAATTGTATTTACTTACATTGTATCATTAGTAATATATCCTCACCGTATTTCCTCAACAAAATTCAATTTGTGCGGTCCTTAACAACAAATATTTTACAACTTGTATACAAGTACTTAAACTCCCCACGTCTTTATACACGATATGTATAGTAATAAAATCAATTGAAATAAAAAATAATAATTAAAGGCAACTGTTAACTTTCTGCTAGACTCATGGTCCATATTTGCAAAATGTTCACAAATAGTAAATTTTCGTAAAGAGTGATAGGAAGAATAAATGACTTAACAAGCTTTAGTTTTATATAAGATAGTCCGCCGAGGGGTCCATGTTTTGTTTACATAAACATTCCAATTAAGGTTACTACTGAAATAAACCCTAAGACTCTATATACTCGTATTATCAACATAATCTATAGGAGAAGATTTAAACTCAATGCAGAAAACAGGTTTTTGGAAAGAGTGTATATACGTAGACATCGTCAGCATATACATATATGGTGATTGCAATTCGTAAAGCGCTGAGAAATACCATTTATAAAACATGAGAAGGAAATGAGTCCTAAGACAAAACCTTGAGGAAGGCCTGCACAAGATAGAAGACGAGACCATTTTTATCAAAAATATGCTGCGACCTATTACTTAGATAAGAGAACATAAGTTCACTGGAACTGGTATTTTAGTTTTTTTCAACAAAATCGTATGATTGATGCAATCGAAAGCTTTTGAAAAATCCAGAAAAGAGGTCAATTCCAGCATATTATCCATACCGGAACTAAAATCTTCACAAATCTTCATACAAATGAACTTTGCACGTCTGAACACTCATTTTCGGACCACAGATACATCAATTCAGTCTGGGTAATGCTCCTTCCAGCCAACCAGCATTCCGGAATTTTCGGAAAACTACAGAGAAATCCTGTTAAAAACACTGCCCTCTGAACAACACCAACGAGCTAATCACTCCTTTCATGGTCTTAGAAGGCAGTTGAGTAGTAAAGCCCTCCCTTATCATCCTAGTCCTGCTATATGGCGCAGAAGCTTTGAAACTAACGAAAACGGATGAAAATGCTATCGGACACATCGAGAGAAAAGTTTTTCTGGTAATTGTCGATACTCTTTGCATCAACGGAAAATGGAGGAGACAATTCTACAGCGAAATGTTAAAGCTATAGCTACTATGCCGACTTCGTCAGGTAAACTCGAATAACTTGGCTTAAATGACTTGTTCACCTTGAGCGCATGGACACTAGCGTCCTGGCCCGGAAAGTTTTTGATTCGAACCCAGAGGAACAACGCAGTAGAGGACGACCTCATCTTATGTGGCGCACAAAAGTTTAAGTTGACCTAGCCCACGCCACACTATAGCGCCATCTAAGAAAAAAAAAGAAGCTCATTTCGATGCACATATCACCAGACAAAAACAACACAATTACTCTTCCATATATGGCATTTCTATAATTAGGCAGAGTGAATACGTTTAACTTGCTTTGCCATAGATATTCAGTATCCCGAAAAACGTCAGGTCTTCCCCTTGCATTGTAGCAATTAAAAGAGATAAGGGTAATGTTCAATATATAGCTTGTAGAACAAAGACGGAAGTTAACATGGTATGTCCTGAAAGACGAGCGCCAGCACCCACTCAATTTTTTCATTCCTCCATTAGTAGAATATCATATTAAGAACTTCAACATTCCCAGTTGAAAATACTCGTATCTATGGTGCCTTACGCACCTCAAACCTATTCAAACTTTTCAAAAAAAGAACTCAAGCACACTAGTTCATAAATAACTACAAATTATGATATTTCAAAGCCCTCTACTTAAGTATTCCCTGCCGATATGCGTTTAGTTACCTCTCTTTTTGTTTCTTTTTTTTTTTTGAAAAAATACTTAAAAAGTCTTTCAACTTTCTCAGTTGAATATATACAAGTATGTACAGGTTACAGGATGTATTCCAGTGTATTCCAGAGCACAACTCTGTCCTCATATCTGAATTACCCTTATATTATATTTGCGCGAAAAACTCGATTGAGTAAACACATTTGCAATTAATTGTTTGGAAAATTTAAGTGCATTGCTTTATGAATCAAAGGGTTCTGCCCTGCTAGAGTACTCGTACGTAGGTAAACTACAACACGTGAAGCACTATTGAAACTTTTCCATATGCGGAAATAATAACACACACAACATTATAGATTCTTAAATTATAAAAATTAATACCCACTTCAGGTTTCGAGAAAGAATTCTCGAAATCGAATTGCTAAAGTTCAGCATTTACTCGCAGAATCGATTCTCATTTCGGTAAATTAATTGCCACTCAATTCACGAACCCTTAAGACCGAACTTCATCCCATACTTATACGAGTAAGTATCGGTATATGTATCGATCAGGAAAAAAATAAAAAAATATAAAGACCTTTCTGCGTCAATGGGTATGTAAAGCACAACTTGGAACTCTGGTACTACTGGGAGGGTGGTTTAGAGTTGCTCATCTAAACCATAATGGGGGTGCTGCTTTAAGTGTCGAAACGCGACGTTCTGTTGACATAGTTAAATCAGAAGCATACGTGTGACTGATTGACTCAGATACAATGTGTTTAAAATATCAATACGCGCTTGATTTTGATCATTACAAATGCAAGAAGTATGTGAAGGGTTACGCATTTCATATCCAATACATTTGCATAATGCGATAAATTTCTGTGGATTTTCTTCCGTTTTACGCCTGCGGGATCTATAGAATTTTATTCAATTTGTTCGCAACTCTTCATCTGAGGTGTGGTGAATTTCAAGAGTAAACACTTCATCAAGGCGGAAATTATTGTGAGAAAAATTTAAATTGCAAATTAAGGCAAACTTAGGTGATTATACGAGTACCGAGAATTTATACCTAGGTCGATGTCTAGGTGAGAGTGTTTAACTAAAGGATTACCTGAAAGTGTCTTAACAACAAAAAAACCAAAAAAAGGTTTAACAAACGTGTGGTATGACCACTTGTAGACGCAAAAGGCTGGAAAATGGCGTAATTAATTTTTATACCTTAGGTGATATACAAAAACAAAGATAAAGCTATTTTGCTAAAGTTAACTAGGATAGGGGTTTGAAGACGGTTTAAATTTATACAATATTGTGCAAGTTAATTGTGACAGGCAGATGTTAAGATATATTTCCATTTGTTTCCAAAACGTTATAAAATTTAATTAAACTGAGAATTTATATGATGCCTTTGGCAGAAAAAAGGTCTTTTACCCTGTTTGGTATTAAAGAAATCAAGGTTTAGCACATTGTTTTCTAGTCTGCATCATGAAACCAACTCTCCAAATCAGCTTGCTTTTAGTTGTCAATTCCATTTCATAAGCCTTGCTTTATAATGGCCCAAAACCTTTCGATTGGATTGAGGTCAGGGTTATCAATTATCTGGCTATTACAACATTTCGATATGAAACTGCTTTTTAAGTGGCCTTCTGGCCTTGTGCCCTACTTCTAGAAAGCCCCATCGTGCAACAGACTCGTCCACCACAGCCCTAGTAAACGCCCAGTCCCTTTGAAAGTCATCTCTAGTCGTCTAAGGATGAATTAAACTGTTATAGATCAAAACCTTGCATTGCGTTTTCATCCGCAATGGATCCGATGGCTTTATGCAACGCTATCATTCTTCCAACGCTTGATTTTGGAATTCCAATATCAGCTGGAATCTCATTTTTTCTCTTTCAAGTTTGCTCATGCAAACGAATGAATTTAGTCCTCATATCCATTTTAGAATCAGTATTAGATAAAGAAACCGAAAATCTAACAAGATATAAGATAAAAGCCTTGAACCCTATTTACTTATCAAATCCGCAAAATATGCAACCTACCCTTGCAATAGCCACCAGAAAACATAATATGTTTTTTTTTTTTAAAAAAGAACTTACACTCAAGTGGATATTATTACACTTAAAATGCCAGAGCACGTGTTAAGTTTTTAGGAAAATGGGACAGAGAGAGAAAGAAAGATTTTTGGTAGCATCCAGCATTTAATGCGGAGATTAAATTATTAGTATAATTGGTCTTGTTGTTGTATTATAGGCAACCATTCGTCTTACATGAATTAGTTGCCTGAAAAAAGAATGTCTTTCGGGCGCGGTTGGGATTCGAACACCGAACCTTCCGATTTGAAAGCCAATACAGTACAACTTGAGCCACGGCCACCCACCATGTATTATTATGAGCTTTAATGCATTAAGCAATTGATCGTGTTTTTTTTATGGAGAATTCATGTTTTTAGATAAAAAATTGTAACCTGTGGAGATATAAAATATGAACATACGCTAAATCTTTTAAAACCACTTGAATACCTGAATCCTTGACGAGAGTGCCTAATATTTATGATTCGACTTTCTACAACACATGCTAATTCCGGTGGTAAAATATACTTTAATTTCGCTATATAGAGATCGCCACTCTCTCTTTCCATAATTTGTTTCTTTCAACTTTCACACTCTGCTCTCGCTCTGTTTAGCTCTACAACATCTTTTTCGATTTATGTTGATTCCATAGCATCATTTCCCGGTATAAATTTATTTGGAACTGCAGACCATTTTAATGGCCTTTTCGATGTTCCGTACATATTACTAGAAAAATGTTTTCCACAAATCCGACAGTCATTCGAAAGTTTTTGAATTAGGTCCCCTTTATTTAGAGCTTTCAGGCATTTAAGCCCCCTATTTAAAAAAAAATTATTTTATTACCATTATTTTTTCGTTAATATTCGTTTCTTGTTTGTCACTATCCAACGGTAATCGAAACATAATTAATCCTTCAAATTCCTGCGCAGATGCGTTACACACTAAACATGCCTTATATTAATACGAATACTTCTCACCTCTTAAAAATTATAAAAGCCTTGAAATATATTTTCTTTTGCTACCAAATTATCTCGACTTAAAAATTGTTGGTGTACTTTGTTACAATTCCTTTTTAAAACTGGTTGAAATCAACTGGGTGAAATCAACAATCAACAACCGCCTTTAAAAACCTATGCTAAACAAATAATGAATGGGTGGTAACTTCGTTTCAAATCCATATTTCCTTATGATTTAACGTTAGGGACAAATTAAAATAGGGATTGATTAACACAAACGCATGAGGATTACTCGTAAACCGCCTTTGAGAAAGATAGTTGTGTGACCTGTTTCCGACAGCGATATTCTCCTTTGATGATATTTTTTTTTGGTGGAAATACTGGGGATGGAGCAGATAATTTTCTTTTTGGGGCAGCAGTACTGTCGATTGTGACAGATTTTACAGGTGTCCGATGCATATCTACTTTGTGCTCTCGGGAGTTCTAGTGAATACTTGATGACTTTTAATATTTTTTTAGGATTTGTTAATAAAGTTATAAGCAATATTTTCAAAAATAACTTTGTGGCGTTGTCAGCTTAAACAATTAAAATATTTTTTATAATTTTATTCGCTATTCAAAGCAAAAAGAAAAATGCAGTTTACGAACATGTGTACGTTATTACCTAGAGGGAATTTTAGCCTAATTGGTATAATTTTCGATGTGTCGATCTTTCATTTTTAATATCGTAGTTACGACCTTAGATGTCTTAGATCGTAAACGAATGATATAAAAGCATGTGCAATTTTTGGTCCTCCCTTTTTGCTAACATTCTTCCGTTCTATCTGGCCAATTGTACATCTATGGCATTTTATAGTGGCTACAGCAAAAGGAAAATTGCAAAAATTGTTTCAACGCTAAGTTGTAAATACTGACAGTATTGTGACAGTATTTGTTTTTTTATTGACTGTCGAATTACTACAGAGACCTTAGCAGAGTGAAAAAAGCCAAAACTCAAAAACTGGCGCTCCGCTATGGTTCATCAAAAACAATAAAAGAAAAGAATTTAAAAAAGACATTACATGCAAAGACAAATTACATACATCCACATAAATGTGTATATGTATATACCTACATCCCGTCAGATCTGTATCATACCACCTCGTACCATTGAAATAAAGCTGCTCTAGGAGCAACAGTACATCACAATAACAGCAAATAACAGGACAAAATAGAAGATCAGCAACCTTCCCCAGCATACCATCAGAATCAAGATTGTGTTTCCCTTTTTATTATGAACAACTTTATAGTGTTATTTTCATATCAAGATCGTGTTATATTTATAAACGTACAGTACCGTCAGCACGCTTACAGAACCCTTAGCACAGTCGCAGTACTGCTAACACAATGTTACTGTTATTCTAAATTTAGTAACCTAATCCGTTCGCATTATCTAAAGTTTAATATGAATCATATCTATACTCGTACATACATACATACGTATATATGTATATTTATAAATACGAATAATTTAACACGTAAAGCTAAACAAAGTGAATACATAATACAATGCATGACATAAAAACGAAAAACTACATATGAAGATCAAACGACAGATGAATATTGTGCACAATCTTCAGCTCAAGACATCCAAATTATTATAACGTGAGTACTTATACTTATTTTCATATCCTTTCTTTGGCTTCTTGTTGATTTTATAAAGAATTATTCCTTTTCAAATTTTCATTTTCTTTTAATTACCTATGGTTATTTTATACTTATCTTAAATGCTTTTTCTGTTATATATCTACATATACCTGTACAGATTGAGTTTTCCTTATCTCCACTGTAAGTTAAACTCGATCTTTTCTTCTTCTTTTTTTTTTCAACGTACATACGTAAACATAAATTATCTATGATTTCATATCTTACAATTAAAATAATTGAATTTACTAACATGTTATTTTCAAAAATATACAATAATAAATAGTTCATAAAAAAATACAAAATTCGTATTAATTGATAAGTGAAACAATTTAGTTATGTCTTAATAACAGTGAAAATCGTTGAGTGGATTGCTTAGCGAGGGTTTTGTCAGGTGTTACAAACACCTATAACATCACTTTAGATTGTGCAAATATACAATCATATTTAGATTGGCTAATTTTTGTTCCAACTTTAGTTATTAGGAATAACGTTCACGAGTTCAAGTACATACGAGTATTATAGAAGTACTCGTACCACTGTGTACTAGGATTTTGAGTTACCGTAAACAGCTACCTGAACTGACTTTTATTTTCGAATACATATTTGAGTCGTTATGATCAGTATCGAAAAATAACTGATTTAAAAGTATTTACCCCATTTTTATTTCTATACTTTCCAAATGTTACGAAAATTTTGTACCGATCAAACCAACACTTAAAGCTAGGGATGGTGAAGGAGAACGGATTTGAGGGAGAGAGTGCTACGATTAAAATCGAAAACGGAAAGGTTGGAGTTTACCTTACGTAGCATACGGGAGATTGGTTCGTTCGAGCCATATATGGTGCGGTGGATGGGTAGATAAAAAACACGGTGGCAGCGTTGATTTCGAGGGTTAGTGTAAAAGAAAATGGAGTTGTAAAGAGACGTGCTATCGACGGACCTTGAGTGGAGTCGGTGAATGAAAAGAATATCAGCTGTGTCCCTTCATTATTCAAGGCTATTCAGGTTAATGAGCTTGAGACGGTCTCGATAGGGAGGTAAGATTAAACCCCGAAGAGCAAATCGAAGTAAAGGACGCTGGATGCTCTCAAAACGGGATACATGAACTCGTTGAAAGGGACACTACGCTTGGCTAGCGTACTCCAGAAGGCGGCGAACGTGAGTGATGTATAGTGATCTGGTCACGTACGGGTTGCAGAATTCTTTGGACCATCTTTTAACAAAGCCAAGTGATGAGTTTGCTGTAGTAATTATCTCATCGATATGAGAGCGGAAATTAAGCTCCCTGTCGCATAATATGCCAAGGTCGCGGATAGACTCAACTCGCGGGTTATATGTTTGCCGTGGAGAAGATAAATTCGGGGAGCAGACTTGTTGCACTTACGTGATAAGTTAATCGATTGACATTTGGTGACATTGAGTTCTAAGCAGTTCTTGATGCACCGGATGGAAAAACTATTAAAATCTATTTGAAGGAGGCTGGAGTCATGTTGTGAGGAAATGGGTTGAATAAATTTGGTATCGTCAGCATGGGGAGAAAGTGCTGAGTGTTCAATGACCCTTTCAAGATCGTTAATAGTTAGGATGAAAAGAAGTGGACTTTGAGGAACACCTGGAGTGGCCAAGAAAGGGGCTAATAGGACATTCCTGAAACTAACACTATTGAAACGATTATCTAGGTAAGAAGAGATCCATTTTAGTAAGATGGGTTCAAAGCCGAAGACGGACAATTTGAACTGGATTAGTTTATGAGATATCTTTTCAAAAGCCTTACTGAAATCAGTTGTTATAACGTCAACTTCCTTACCACTTTCTAAGGCTGAGAGAACAGAGGACACGAATTCGACGAGATTAGTGGTAGTTGATCTACCTTTCAGAAAGCCGTGTTGATTAGGGGAAATCAGAGATTTGCACTGGAAGCTTAAGGCTTCGTACAAAATGTTTTCGAGTAGTTTAGGTATATGTGAAAGTTTAGATAAGGGCCTGTAATTAGTTACTTCGCTCTTTAATCACTTTTTGTGTATCGGTGTTATGAAAGCAGCTTCCATATCTGTGGAAATTCACTTTGAGAGAGCGATAACTGGAAGAGATTTGAAAGGGGGTGGGAAAGTGTTAAGTAAAAATTTTTAAGAAATATGGATGGAAGGCCATCTGGGGCGGGTAAGTATTCATCATTAAGTTGTTGTAACTTATTTTCTATTACTGTATATATCAATACTTTGTGATATAGTGGGGCCAGTGGGGAAGTTAAGTAGGTATTTGAAATAAGAGGGATCCGGTACGAAGGAATTATCGGCAAAAGATTGTTTATAAAAAGTTGCAAAAAAGTTGGCTACGGTATGCGGATCGGTTGATGATATATTTTCGCATGAGAGGGATGGGGGAAAACCGTGAGACTTTTTTTTGTAGTTAACGAATTGGTAGAACGACTTAGGATCGTTTATAAGCCTTGATTGCGCACTATCAAGGTATCGCTGGCAGATAACGTTATAAAGCTGGGCGAATTGAAGGTATAACCCGAGGTAGTTGGAATAGTCAGCAAAGAAATTGGATCGAAGGAAAACTGCCCATAATTTGTTTCTCCTGCTACGTAAAGAGCGAAGATTACGATTATACCACGGGGGCTCGTAGAATGGTTTTTCTTGCACGAAAAGAGGACATACAGAGAAATAGAATTAAATAATTCTCTGTAAAAGATAGAGAGAGGGTCATATTGGCGAAACTGGCGGACGGCCAGTAGGACACCTCGACGAGGAGAATCATCTTTTGGACGGGTTAGATCGCTCGTCTCGAGAAACGATGAAACTAGGGGGGAATAATTCCTGATTGTTTATATCGGGAATTAGATTAGTTTCGGTCAGAGCGTGGACCTCAAATGGGAGAGTGTGAAATTTTCGCAAGACAGCACGGGTTTTAGATCGCAGTCCTCTTACGTTTTGATAGTAAAAGGTAAGAGGAACATTATTTCGAGAGGGCGTAGGAGTGGATGGTTGGTTAAAGGGGAACATTGCAAGAATGCATTTTTAAACCTAGTAACGTTACATATATCTTTAAGGCCAATGTCAGTGAGTGCTAAAGTTTAGTTGTGTGAATAAAAAACATACGAAAGCGGTTTAGATAATTATATATTGCTAAGATAATGCTAAACGTTTTTGGAGACTGAGCAAATTGAATTTTGTAAAACAGGTATAGTCTAGATTTGTCTTTATTATATTAAATAGAAATGTGCAGTTTCTGGCCCTAATATACTGTTGAACCTTTGAAGCTCCTAGATAGGTCAGAAACATGGTCATATCTTCAAATATTATAAATGTATCTTACTGCTTTATTGAAGGCAACATGTAGTTTGTGCTCGAATAAGGAGTCCAGTTTACAACTAACATTCTGGGAGTACGTTATGAAGGGTACCAGAAGCGTTCTAATAAGCCCTAGTCTAGTTTCTGTCGGAGTGAAATTTGCGATCAGCTAAAGTTTTCGATACCATCCATAGATTCGACCTTCAATTACAGTACATTCACATGGTTGTAGGCGATTTATGATAAGACCAAAACTAGATATAGATTCAACGACTCTTAGTTTATTATTACAAAGCCAAAAATCAGGAATTCTGATCACATCGACGGTTTTATTTACATATTGGGATCGTGTTTGAAATTTCGCAGGGTTGATGACTAAGCCATTCTTTAATGATCAGTGATGGATATTGGCCAGATCTTTATTGATCACATGGGCCAACTCTTCAATTTCGTGTAAAGTTCGCTATAAATAGAGTTGGACGTTTCGATATTTCGTTGGCAAGTCATTTATGAATATACATAACAGAAAAGGTCCTACGATAGATCTCTGAGGAACACTTTGTTTGAAAAGCTTTAGCTTGAAAAAGATTTCGCCATTAAGAACCTCTTGCAATCTACCTACAAGAAGCTTTTTATCAGCTGTGTATTCCTCTCACTAATACCAAAAAGATGTTTCAACTTCCAGCAGAGAGTGTTATGGTTTACTTTGTCGAAAGTTTTTGAGAAATCCAACAAGCAATGAATTGTTAAAAAAATTCTTATCAAAATTTCATCTGAAGTCATCAAGAATATGTGTAGCATATGCTGTGAAGCAGCTATAATTAGCTCTAAAGCCTGATTGAAAAGGGCTGGGCAAGGAATTGGCTGATATTTACCTGGAAATAATCCTCTCAAAAACCTTCACTAAGCATGGTAATATGCTTTTTCTGAAAGAAAAATTAAAGAAATATAATAGATAATAATAATAACAAAAGAAAAATAATAAAACATAATCAATATACATATGTGGTTTGATAATATACATATGTAGTAAATGCTTAGTTCTCTACTTTCGTCGCCGACACTTCACTTCCCAGATACCATTTGATGTGTTGCTAGTTGTTATTGCTTAGGTTGTTTACGTTTTCGCCATCTGGTGTTTCAGCGAGGGCAAGGTGGCGTGTATTACTGTCAATAATTGTGCTTGAGCTGTCTTTTATAATTAAACGATTTTGATCCAGGTTTAGGGGGACGTTTAATTTGGCTGTGTTTCCCGTCAATACTTCTCACGCACTTGGGCACTATCCACAAATTTCCTAAATCCTGCACCACGTTTTCCCAACTGTTGGGATTTAAAGGGTGTATATAAATTGGAGACAATGTTTGCCAAAAGATTTTACACACATCTATTATAATTTTTCTATTCTAATAGCCTCCATTCGGAAAGTTTGTGTCAAGTAATTGGGTGAAATACCTTGTGGCAAATACATGTAAAAAAAAACATCTTAGTTTAAAATGATTAGATAAACTTACATAAACGTAAATAGCAGTTTGCATTCCGGATCGACCACGTTTTTACTGTTTTCCACTAAATTTAATATCATAATAGACTAAATTGCAGCATGTTCATTCGGCTGCTCTTCAAAAACAGTTCCAAGTCATTGTCCTTTATAAATTTAAAAGGGATTTTAAAAAACCACCTGCGTCTGTTTTTTTTAAGTAATTTAATTGCTATGACGGAAAACTTCACAATATTAAGCATAAACAAAAATTTCCCACAATTGATGTTGAATAGTTATGAAGTAAATTTGCAAAATTTTTTCCCAGCTGACGTATTATGTTTGTCGGAGTAGCATGCAGCACTCAAAAATTATTTGGCAGCTCTCAGCAATAGCAGCAGCAGCAACAGTAAGCGCACATTGTGTTCATCGCTGTAGTCTGCGAGTTCTGAATATAAGGTTGAATTCAAATTAATTGATATGATTCGCATAGGCAGTTGAGCGCTTCTGTGCATAATAAGGCTAGATCGTGTTTTTACTTGATAGGCTGCCGATTGGCGGATAATGTCTTCATGATTTAAAGCAGCGTCGATATTTGTCATAATCCATGGAACTCAAGACAATACGGCTTAAATCGTGGGAATAACGGTAATTGGTCATTTCAAATTTTGAGTTTTTCTTATAACTTACTGCCATAGCTGTACAAATTGTATCCAAAAGTTATATTTTGGTTTATGTGGTGACTAGATATTGTACAGTTAGGAATGTACTGAGCGGTGAAGACAAGCTGGTGATGCCCGGTGCTGTAACAATTACCAGACATAAATTGTCTTTTCTGTACTTTCTCGTGGTAGCTACTGAGTACTGGTTTCTCCCAACTGGGCTTGACGAGAGTATTAAGTGGGAGAAAAGACGAATCATCTTCTCTTTCCTCCTACAGATCAATTGCACTTACTTTCGTTCTTTCCAAGATCATGAAAACGCTGATAAACCATCAGCTAATGAAATATCTCGAAACACGAAAACTCCTCAATGACCGGCAGTATGGTTTTCGTAGCAACAGGTCCGCTTGTGATTTCATGGCATAACTCACCGAAAAGTGGAACCAAAGCGTACTTCAATCTGACGAAATCAAGATAGTTGCACTTGATGTTATGAAGGCATTTGACAGAGTTTGGCTTTTTTTCCGAAAATGCGTGCATTTAGGATCGATGAATCTCTCCTTCAAATTACCTTTCGGAACGTTCAGTTCAAGTTGTCTTGGACAGTTTCAAGTCTAATGTCCAGAAAATAAATGCTGGTGTGCCGCGGAGCTCCGATTGGTGTCCGACACTCTTTTTAGTTTTCATCAATGATCTCTTGTCTGCTACATATTCTACATATTCGTTCCCGCACTCTTTCCTAAGGCAAAAAACTCGCTTATGGAATACCCTACCGAGTTCTTTATTTCCTAGTGAGTATTAGTTGCAAACATTTAAGCTCAAAGCGCATCGGAATCTCTCTTTATTTCCTCCCTAACTTCCTTTGGCCCGCGCTATGTGCAAACACCTTAGGGGTACATCAGCAGTCAGTACAGTAAATTTGTAGTATGAGCTATTTAAACGTATTTCGATTTTTCAAGACTGGTCAAGGTATTGTAACCGCTAATGGGTTAACCGTCAAAGTATCTGTGGGATATCCGTCCACTTCTAGCAAAGGAAATGGCTTGGCTTTGAAATTTCGGGTTGTGGGCTACCTAATCGGGACCTAAAAGCCAACGCCCTACTGTTGCGTGGAAACTTAAAACCTCTAATAAGGATTGATGTTCTGTCGAAGATCCTGCAAAACAGATACATTCGGATCTGCACATGGAAGTTTAGACCTTGAACAAAGTACATATGTGCAGCCAAATATCAGCGGGGGCCCTAAGTTTCCTTAAACTAAACACTAGTACCATTTGAAAAGTGCGGAGGGATGGGCTGGACAAAATGAGCTTAAAAGCTGTAGAAAACTATATGATACGATGAAACCTAAAGAGAATTGAAGCCTGGGACCTAATTAGTTGTAAGTTTCGAACTAGGGCAGCTCAAATATAAACAAAAGAGGAGAGTCTTCTAGAATTTGTTTCCAAAAATAATCTTGAAATTCTTAACAGTGAAAATAACCCTGACATTATATTATAAACAGCATTAGTGAAGGAGTCCTTGACTTCACCCTATGCACCCCATTTGTTAAAAATATTATTAGAAACTGGCATCTTCAAATATGTTTCGACATCTTATCAGGCTCCAAAGTTTCCGACTTTTATAGATAACCAAGATCCATAGGGACTAGAACTTTTTTTTTTTATTTGTTTGTTATTTTTATTTCCTCAAAATAGCAATTCTATACATATAGTAAATTATTTATAGGAAACATTCTTCAGCTTTGAGTAAGGCGAAGCTATGTAGAAGCGAATGTACCATTGAAACAAATTTAAATTAATTAATATTTATAACAAATTTTGTGATAGTGGGGAATAACATTTATAGAATGATAGTACTCGTATGTTTTGTTTGATCTACAAATAATATTAATATTGTGATTTTAAAATATTTTGCATTTGATTATAGTACTGCTTTAATAGCCAAGATTTTATTTCTTTGAGGAAGTTTGTTAAATTTCTTAACCGTCTGATGAAAAGCGGCAATTTGTTAAAAAGCGTAGTGGCTACTACCGTAAAAAATTTCCTACCATTTGTTATGTGATGTAAAGGGATGTCAACAAAGATACCAGAATTAATACGTAAGTCATTGTGAACATTCATTCTTGTGGCAAGGTAGCCACTTCTTATAAACAAAAATACTTATAAGGCTTTATAGTAATAGCGATGTCTTAGCGGAAGGATTTTTAATGCCCGAAACAAACCTAAACTACCATGGAAACGAGTTTTTTGCATATAATACTATATGTTTTTTGCGATACAAGCAACGGGCTAATTTATTTGAATAACGTTATACGCCAACAAGTTAGGCCATATTGAAGTATTAAGTGAACTAGTCCATAATATACCACACATAATAATCTCAGTGAGCAATATAAACTTAAGCTATAAATTATAATAATATAATAACCTCAAGATATTTAAAAGATTGCACAAAATTCACCTGGAAGTAATTATCAGCATAATTAAAAGATTGTTATTAATTTGGAATTTTGGGCAGTTAGCAGAATGGTAAACTATTTCACAATCAGTCAGAGCAAAAGAACCCGTAAGGTTAAAATGCATCGTTTTGTTTTTCTTTTTGTTGAGAATTATTTTATGACTAACAAACCAGCTTCTTAAAATGTTTAAACCGAAATTAATGTCAGCAATTAAGTCGAGACGAGACATGCAACCATATGAAAAAGCAATATCGTCCGAAAAGCAGTTGGTTTGTCCTTAAATTTCTGATCAAAGATAGAGTTAATGTAAGTCAAAAATAGGACGGGACCTAGGACCGAGCTTTGAGGTACTTCAGCAGTTAAGCTACACAGTTTTATGTACTTATCATGAATGTTAACTTTTTTTTTTTGTTACCTAAGTAAGAAGCCAGCCATTTATAAATAAAGCCACGCATTCCTATATTCCAAAGTTTACACAAGAGAATGTTGCGATCCACTAGATCAAACGCTTCGGTTAAATCAATAAAATGCCCACCGGTGAAAAGACTTCCATTAATGTTTTCATAAATTTCACTGCAGAATGTCAAAAGTGCATCTTCTGTGGATTTACTAGCATGGAAGCCATATTGATTAACACTAATGAAGTTTTGTTTATTTAAAAAGCTCAGAAATCGAGTTTTCATCACTTTTTCAAAAAAATTAGAACAAACTGGTAAAAGGGATATCGGTCTATAGATGTTTAGATCGCAAGGGTTAGAATTTTTGGAGAGCGGAATAACTTCTGCAATTTTAAGTGAAGAAGGAAATACTCCACCGTAAATGATTTTATTAAAAATATGAGTAAGCGCATCAACAATATAAAATGATACGTTTCTAAAGACAACGTTCGAACATCAATCATTGAAGAGTTGGAATTTTTGAGTGAATTGGTGATGGGAAGTAACTCAACAGAAGATATCGTAACAGAGGCAAACCTATTATTAGAAGTAACCTCATTTATAATATCCTCATCAGAATTTAAAGTCATGCCATCACCGAAAAATTCTGCAGAAAGATTATTGGCTACAAAGACAAAAAAAAAATCATTAAAACTATTTGCAATCTCAATAGGATCTGATATACTCATATTGCCAACTTTAATAGTTATCTGCTTAATTACGATTCCAGATTTTGTTAATAATATTCCATTTTAATTTAATATTACCCTTATTTCTTTCTAACTTAGTTACATAATAGTTTTCCTTACAAATTTGTATTTTGTTAGAAATATCTTTACACAACTTGTTGAGTGAAGATTTAAGTGTTGTATTATATGGGTGTTTTTTACATTTTTTCCTTAACTTATTTTTCCCATTTACTTTGCTCAAAAGATGCTCAGTCATCCATTCCTTTAACCTTTTAGACTTACTATTAGTTTTGACTGAAGTAGAGGTACAAATATCAATGTGAGAACTAGGTTTCAAAATAAAGTTGTCATAAGCCTTAGAAGAGTCGTTTTCGTTGTAAACGTCAGACCAAAGTTCAAACCGTAGATGTAAATTGAGTTTGGCGAAGTCAATTTTTTTAATTTTAAAGAAGCAGTGATCCACTTTCCTAACATTTTAAATGCCTAACTAATGAATGCTAGTCATACAGTGATCTGTGATATCAAAATCTGCTAATGAACTCACTAAATAACAACGCCCTAAACGACTCTTTCTGCAAAAGATATCAATGCTGGTTTTAGAATTATCACTGATATAAGTAGGCACATTAATACTACAATCGAAACCGTTAGCTGATAGTAATACTAAATAGTTATCTACTAAGTTTGACTGTGTAAGAATATCAATATTATAATCACCTAGGTAGATAAAGTTTTTAGTTTTCACGTTTTGTAACAGATCATGCATCTGAGTGGTTAAATTTTTGCTAATGATATCAAAGATCTTATATTCATTTTTAACAAAAACACCAGAATAAGAGTTATTACACTTAGAAACGAATTCTTAACCCGGGATTTTAAAATCTCTTTTCTCATTATCAAAAATCCAAATTTCTGATACAAAAATTAGATCGGGCTTATCAACACACAACTCGATATGAAGCAGAAGGACATCGGAATTTGAACGTAAACAACGAATATTTTGATGAATTAAAAAGAAATTATTGGAGCAATATTGATTATCAGAAAAACAATTTTGTAAAATTTTACGATCAAATCTAGAGGAAGGAACGATATTACCACGATATATTAATATGATAAGTATGGCTAAAGCATTTAAAAGGCATTTAATTAAAGCTTATTGAGATCTTCAAACTAACTTATCTTGATAGCTTTAATTCCTTCCTTTTTTCTCATTAAAAGTTCTGAATTTTTAAACCATAAATCTTCTTCTTTCTTTGTAAAAAAAAACACTTACTCCGCGAGGATGGCCAAAAAAACATGACGTCTTCTGAAAAAAAAGACAAATGACGGAACCTTCCTGTACAGTACGGAGGAAAGCAATTTTTTGTGTGGTACATTAATGATATAAATTTCTTAAATACTATAACTCGGTCAATCTGGCAAATAGATCGACCACGATCTACCATTTACAAAAATAGCTACAGTTAAAATTAACTTAAACATACAGTGATAGGCGCTTCTGACTAAAGCCCTCAACCTGACTGATCAGTGTCCCTTTTCCAAAGGTGAATGTTCTTAGCCTCCACTACTACGTTATAGGGTAACTGTGTAATCTGATAGATCTCGATATCCCTAATAACGTATCTATCGTGCGATAGGGATTTGAGAAATACAAACGGACGCTTATATTTGGGTATTAATTATTAACACCCACAGAAGTGTCAATATTTTTTATAACAACAAATTCCCCATCATTATACAATGGCGCTGGAACATGATGCTCTTCGAATTTACACAAGTTGTAACTTTGAAGCTTGTTTTCTACTTTTGACTAAATCGAGAACACAAACCCTTATCCTGAAGAAATTCAGTTAGTTTATCTACACTAGGCCCCTTCTTACCAACTCCGAAAAGTAGTCTGCTAGGAGTGGTTCCAATGGATCTTTGCACGGTATTATTTAAACTATATTCCACTTGCGATAACTTCTGTACACAATCATCATGTTGCACGGATTCACTAAGTTTCCCGAGCATACCTGTTAACACCCGGTTAACGCTCTCAACTTGGCCGTTCGCCTGTGACGATCGGACCGTCACCTTTACATGAGTTGTATTCTTATCTAGAAGAAATGAACTGAATTCCAGAGAGGCCAAGTAGGTGCCTATATCTGTAATTACCCTAAAAGGTCTACTATAATAGTCAAAACATTTGTTCAGTGAAGCACACCCTTCCTTAGTACTAGTCGATATGACAGGATACAGCTTGACATATTTCGTAAAGGCATCGACGAATAGCAGAATATGTTTCATTTTCGACTGAATAGCGGGAAAGGGTCCGAAGTGGTCGAGGTGAAGTGTAGGGAAAGGTACCGGTTCTTTTGGGATACTGAACAAATTTCTCTCTATTGAATTGACAGGCGACGAATACATAATACACCGCATACAATTCTTTATAAACCACTCTACCTACTTTAACATATCAGAAAACCAATAGTTCATCTGAAGTTGTTGGTGGCACTTGGTAATCCCTAAATGGCCTACGCTTTCGTGAACAAGTCTAATTAAGTTGTCCTCCATATCAGCGGGAATATAAAACAAGAGATTTCCAACCCGATCCTTTCTGTAAACAATACCCTCCTGAATGATATATAGACTAGACTCTTGATTCTCCAACTTGTCCCTCAATGAGGAGACTACACGATCCCGACTTTGGGCAACCCTTTGCTGAAAATTAATATCTGATGAGATCACAACAGAAACCATAAAGCACCTACTTAATGCATCTGCATGAACCATGTTAGCCCCGCAACGGTGCACAACTTTATAGTTAAAGTTCTCTAACTCAAGTGCCCATCTTGCTATACGTGAGTTTACAGTTTTCTTATTAAGCGTAAGGGTAAGCGAACTGCAGTCAGTGACTATGGTGAAAGGGATTACTTCTAAGTAAACACGCCAAAATAATGGCAAGCGTCTGAAGTTTGAAGCTGTGGTATCTTAACTTCTGAGGAGTAGTGCTCTTTGAAAAATAAGCTACTGGGTGTAGCTTCTTGTCATCTTGTCTCTGCAATAATACGGTACCATAACCAAGTGAGCTAGCATCACAATGTTGCTCAGTTTCTCTTTGGTTATAGATCACCAGAACGGGGGACGAAACCAACAAATCCCGTAAGCACTCAAAATCGTTGACATAGGTTTCGGAAAAATCAAAATGGACATCTTTTTTTAACAGATTATAGAGCGGCCTTACTATTCTAGAAAAGTTACAAACAAAACGTCGAAAGTAGGAACTCAACCCCAGGAAGGAATGTAACTCTTTATTACTCTTAGGAATAGGGTAATTTAGTACCGCCTTTAAATGGGAATCACTGGGCTGAATACCAAGTTCGGTCAGTCTATAGCCGAGATATTCGATAGTAGCATACAGAAGTTCTTAACCATGTTCAGCTAAAGAATGGAAAACGCGTTCTAACAGAAGAATATGGTCATGAGCACTGGTATTTCCAATAACGATATCATCCATATATACCACAATTAAATTTTCCTCAATAAACTGTCAAAGGAAAAATGGCATCCTTAAGAACTCATAACGTCCATTAGGCGTTACGAACGCCGTAACATGAGTCGAATCCGAGCCGACCTTAACTTGATGAAACCCACTCTTAAGATCTAACATTGTAAACAGTTTTTTCCCTCGAGATATTCCAAACAATCATCAATAAGCATAAGTGGATAATTATCCCGAATCGTAAGTTTATTAAGAGTCCGGTAATCAACACACATTCGCGTTTCTCCAGACTTCTTTTTGACTAAAACAATGGGCGACGCATAGGGCGAGTCACTATGTTTAATGAATTTTTGCTCTAAAAACTCATTAATCATGTTCTTTACCGCCAAATTTTCGTCGTTTGTCGTCGTTTGTCGTCGTTTGTAAGACGTATTTGCATCTCGTAGCACAAAAGTTTGATCTTTGCCTTATTAAAATTGATGTACTTTTCAATGACCAGGGAACGGTTGCTCGATCGAGATTTGGTCCAACATTTATTTCTTCTACTACTGTGGTAGAACGTATGTGCACGAATACATATAATTATTCATAAGCTCTTTAGTCTTTATTATTAAAATCTAAATCAGAACTACATAGTTGCTCTGCGGACAATTTTCTTTTGTTTATATTTAGAGTAATTTCAAATAAAGGCATTGGCATAGATTCATCTGGAATGATCAGAAGCGAAATTATTTTTTTATAACCAGCAAGTATGACAAAACATCTAACTAACTAACTAACTAACTATATAGTTTTGAGACTGTTAACCCTCTGTAATTCGAGTATCTTAATTTTCCTAAGGGTGTGTCTGAGGTACGGACTACCGGTATCCAAAAGAGAATTAAAATACGAAAATGTAGTGCACTTATTTTTTGTCATAATAAATGAAACGCTTACCAGCTGCACGGCTTTCAAATGTTGAACAAAATTTTCATCATCGTTATTAGAATCGTTGGCCTTAGGGGCATTGTTGTCCGGGTTCGCAGCTCCAACACGTCTCATCTTCGATGCCTTTGGACAATTTTTGTAATTGTGGCCATATTGGAACAGTTATAATATATTTTCTGTTCTTTTGCAGCAACTGATTTCTGGTTCCTCTTAGCGGAAGGCGTGGACGATGGCTGCAGCTTAATCGACTTTCTCTTCTCGTACTTTGGCAGAAGCTTCTTCAGTTCCGACATTGATTTTGCGGCGTATAACATTAAAGCGTTTGGCGATGTTCAATGTCAAAATTTGATGCAATTTCCTACAATTTGGGCATAGTGCAGACGGGATTCATTCCGGCGGTACGATCGCTGAATTAACTTCTGGTATGTTTCTCATCGGCTCACCTGTCTATCGAATTCTTCCAGTAGTAGCTGCTTCAGAGACTCCCACGTGTAGACTCGGACAGTTCGAAGGAGCACTTTGGCGGTACCCTTCAACAGTCGACGAGCATTGAGATGTTTGGTACGCTCATCTCAGCCCAGCGATTGGACGACGTCTTCAAAATCCGCAATCCACTTCCTCACGCTATAGTCGTGCATCTTCGCCAGAGAATGACGACACTGCGTTCCCAATATCGATTAAATCGACTCGCTGGCCTGGCATGGCAATTGGTTCCATCCCGCGTAATTCTCGTTGTAATACCAATATGCGTTTTCTTCTCTCCAGGCGAGAAAGCTCTCTCTCCTCCTTTGCCCCCGAACAAACGTCACCGTTTCTGCAGAAGTCTGAGTTGCAGTGAACGAAACAAATTTTGGGCATGTGCCAGAAGTTTGAGGTTATGTGTATCTGACAGAAGTGGACACAGTGCGTTTGCCAGAGGTTGGTACATTGGAAGTTAACGCGTTTGAATCAGAAGGCGCTAGTTCTCCAGAAGTTTGGGTTCTTCTAGGTATGTCAGAAGTTAACAATGCTGAAGCGGAACGTCAAACTATTATTTATATAAATAATTATTTGCAGTTGTTATTACCAAAGATATCAGTTGTTAAGCGTCTTTTGTTTTCTTTCCTTCCTTTTCGTCGTCAATTTCAGCTTGGTATTATGAGAGCAAAACTTGACACATACGACATTGGCTGCGGTTCATCCACCCGCAGAAGAGACTATTGGCTTACTACTCTTTACCTTTTTAATACATATTTATATATATCGTCTATTTGCTCTTCACTTATTTGTAGATCAAGATCAGCAGAGAAAATGTAAGAGCTTTGTCTGATGCATTAGCTTTGTTTACATCAGGTAAACCAACAATTTCAACAATGTTTTCTCTTTGTTTTTTCTCAGGGTAATTTACTTTTTGCTGCAGCGAATCGATTTGTTTTACAAAGCTATTATTATCTTGCTGTAGTGTACTCAGAGCAGATAAAAGTTCGATGTTGACTTTCTTAAGCTCTAGGATTTCCTTATAAATATCTTTTATAGATATAGATTCAGTTTCATCAGGTGTTGTAGGGAGAGCGGCCGAATTCCTCAAACCGTTATTAGACTCACAGCTAGCAGATGAAGTGGCTGCAACAGTGTTAAACACAGAACGGTCAATGATTGGAGGGGAAGCAGCTAGCGGAGTTATATGCAGTGATTTGCGACGAAGAGAGAATCTCGGAGCACAACGATATATTAGAGAGTTTTTCACCATAAACTCTAAGTCTATATTATTAATATTTACAAATTTAGTGTGAAAAAACTCAGAACAATCGCCGCACTTTATTTTAAAATCAGTACAAATAACTTTATTACTAGAACTCGCGAGATGTCATGCATTTTAATAGAAGATATGCTAATTGAATATATAAGATCTTAACAGTTGTACAGTAAGTAATAACCCAACATAAACTCGAATTGAAATCATAAAATCCACGTCCAAAAACATTACCTTGGAATTAAGCAAAAACGAACTATTTGGAAATACGATAACGGACAACTGTCTACCAAAATTTAACTTCATCCAGATCGCCATAACTGGTAACAGAATAAGCCCACATTTGCTAGCGATTCTCATGTATGGTACACAAATGGATCGAAAACAGATGATGGAGTTGGGGCATCATGTTCATGCCAAACGTCCGTCATAGAAGAACGAAACAACTCCTAGGTCTAAATAGAAGTCAGATTCGTGTAGTCTGATTTCTACTGGACACCGTCAAGTCAAAATAATAAACAATAGGCCTAACAGTGGCAGCATATAACCTAATCTAATCTAAGCCGGAAATGAAGGCCAAAGTTTGGCTTCCGGCAAGCGAGCGAATACATTGTAACAATCCGCATTAAGGTTAAAGTCACCAACATCTGGCTGAATGCACTTATGCAGCGAAAAGTGAATTACAAGATCATACACAGCAATTTTGCCATGAACTCAAGAATGTAGAAAGAATGTTCAATATATGGCATCAAAATGGTTTTAGATTAATTAAGTGCCGAAATAGGAAAAATATGCATGTTTCTTAGAATAATCGGAAAGTATAATGCGCACGACGCTACATCCGAAAACGAACTTATGGAATATTATGAAATACCTCTAAGAGCAGCAAAAGATTTCCTAATATCAATATTCATCGAGGAAAGCTCATAAACCAGTCGACTAGGTTGATCATATTATGGACGTACGAACGCTTTAAACAACCAACTTGTACTCGGACACGTATGTACCTGCATAAAAGCTACATGCATGTATTTCAAATAATTTTTGTACAGGAACCATGGGTATGGAATAAACGCATCTGCGATTTCGGATGTTGAATCGGTTCACACCACTTTATGACTAGTGATAGGAGTGTCAAACTCACTCTCATCAGCTAAACTTGTGCAATTCTGTAACCATGACACAGCAGAAAAGGAATACTCTGAGAATATGTAACTCTTGACCGATGCAATCGCAAAAATCAATTAGAGCCTTCCCCGATCGCAAATCGCTTAAACCCTCCTCTACGCCTCCCTCCATTAAGTGATGAAATAAGTGGCATCAATGTCTAGAAGTTTTCAGAAATGCTGCAACTACTATACTGGGCTTCGCCCAATTACTCGTGTCAGAGGTCTTGGTGTGCTGGAAAGTACATGAAACAAAATGACTGTGGCGCAGCACAAAATAACGTTGGCTTCTCTTTAGAAAAAAGAAAGAACATGAAAAGCTAGTGGTCGTGGAAATCCAGACTTACTACTTCGGGAGCTACGTTCGGAGAGTCTACCAAAGGATTAAAAGAACGTATCAATCCAAAAAGTCCCCTATAGAAGCCTGAGCAAGAAAATTTAGTATCACAGAAATTGGTATGGAGATGTCTTGAGCGATCTAAACTCCGTTGTCAAAAAATTTAAAAAGAGTATTGGAGACAGAATGGAGTAGTACACCAGCATTTATTTGAATATCAAATGTATTTTATACTGTCATGTAAAGAAGAGAGTAAGTTGATGACTGACTGTGTATTGGATACGAGTGCATGAGAGAATACTAAAGATACCATGCAAGACAATTTGAATTGAAAGATAATTCTTAGTCCATTGAAGAAGAGATTCGTGGATCCCAAATGCACACATTTCCGACAAAAGAGCCTGATGCCAAAGCCTAACACTGTCAAATGCTTTTGGAATGCAAGTATCATGCCCAATTTTTCGTTGAAACGTGTCAGCAAATCACCTATTAGAATTAAGCATTTGTTGTCAGGAAGCAGGGACACACTGTAACAGAAAATCAGACAACTTTATGAAAGACAGAGAAGAGAATTTGAGAACGTTACTGATTTTGAGTAACTTGACTATGCTCTAATAATAATAAAATACAGAAAGAAGACTCCATGTAAGACGCTTATCAGTTCTGTTCTGTGACATAGAAGTCTGGAAGTCTGTATGTTAGCGAAGGTGGATGATGGTGCACTTTTTGAAGCCAAGAATCTTCAAGGACTTTAGAACTGTTTGTATTGACAGTGTTTAACAAAGCCGTTGTAAGAAAAGATAAAATTGCGAGCGACACGGACATATGTTATTAAAAAAAGTGCGCATCAGTCGCCCAACAACGTGCAGGCGAGTGCGGCTTTTTTTGATGAGGTGCAATCTATACGTCCAAATTTAGGCCACTTTTTGGAGCATTTGGAATCCTATCTTACTAGTAATGTCCTGAATAATTGTTTCCAAGGCCTGTTAAATTAGGGATTTATCAATATATATATGAACATCAAATGATTTCATCAAAACTACACGTCATCCAGATCAGTATAGTTACCCAGTAACGCTAGTCATTGATTTTGATGTGCGTTCGGGTCTCATTTAAAAAAAAAATTGGTGCAACCACCGTGATGACCAAATAAAATAGTGCACTTTTGTGGGTGAAATTGAGTTTCATGAATCTCTTCTGGATTTGCCTTACACTACAATTTTTCTATTGCACCCAAATTGTGCAATTACAAGTCGCGAAAACCGCTGCGATCATATAACCATTACAAATTGGATAAAGTGCTGAAGGCCAGTGGCAACGAAATTGCGCAATTGATATGCTGTGCTTTAACCGGCTACCCACAAGGAATCCCCGGCTTGATGAAAATGCAGGCAAGTACATATAGCGGATTAACTCGTCTATGAACCGGTGCGGCGTAAGCCAGCAGTATGCTACTGGTCGAGCTTCGTGAAGTGGAATTAGCAGTGTTACATCTGCTAGAGGGTTCTACATTCACATCGATTCTGAGAAGATTGAGGGCAGTTAAAAACGTATCTTACTTTGTAGATGACCAAACTGTTCAAAATCCATATTTTCTAAGTACCTAGGCTAACAAAACATTCAAGGAAATGATAGACTGCTGAAGTTGCCAAAGCAACTCCAGATATCCTTTAATTTTTGTGAGGTACTCGTAATAGCAGTGTTAATCGGATAACACTACTGGGATTTCAGCGTGAGATTTTGGGATGAAGAGTCAGAAGAGTCTACCAATTCTAGGAGAACTGCCTCAAATAGTGTGTTGAGCTTTCTAAGGGACACGAGAAGGGTTCCAATCTTTAAGACGTTATGATTCAAAAATGGTACGGGCAACAGACTGAACATACTGCTTGAAAACACGACGTTTTAAAGTTTATTTTGAACTAGAGAAGAGGCAACATTGCATGAGAGCTGAAACATATTTTTACGGATGACGGATGACGGATAGGCATAGTTGAGGCCAGAGTAATGCAAGAGAATAGGGCCGCAAATAATGGTAAGTTACATTAAGTTAATATCGCAAGTTCAGTCCGATTACCCACTTACAGTACAAAAAGACTGCAAATATGATGAAAAATATTTGCAACTCATAATATATTGTTTTATATTCTAAACTTATTAAATTGAGTTTACTTCAGAAAAAGCACTTCATCGAATCATGTTTATTCATTTCGCATCAAATTCGTTAGGATTTTTGCTTACCTACTCTTTATTTGTTTGGATAATACAATACATATTATGACCGTTTCACAACTCACTGCGTTAGATACAAAATATGGCAACAATCATTTCAAAGAAATTACAACAACGAATATCAAATAGCAGGACTATGATACGTAGGAAAAGAATACACAAGCCAATCGTAGGCAAACTTTGAAGTAGTTCTCGTATCTCTGAATTTTACTTTCGTCATCTGCTATCAAATTAGCTCTCGGCATCTTCGCCATGAGCTGGTACTGTTGGAGATGGTATCTTCCTTTTTATTGTCAAGTATAATAGTTTGTTATATAGCACCACGGTTGACAATTACCTTCTCACCTTTTCCGAATTTTATAATCAAGAACCTGGTGCTGGTATGACACGACATCGGAAGAGCTCCAGGATCAGGCATTTCATGGTGATGATGGTCAAATTCGAACGAAATGACACTCTGAAATAAACTAACCAATTGTTAATTTGAGTGGAGCAAACTTCAGCATTAACTAATGAAATTAACTGTATTAGAAAAGAAAAGACGAAAATAGAAACAGAAAAGAAACGACAAAGTCCACCTCAAGTTGACGACGACTGTTGCCGAAAGTTGTGAAAATTGTCTTGAAGGTATACTTCGGTTATTTTGTCAACATGTTCTCAACTATGGAACAGTATTTTTGCTCTTGCCTGCAATTTCACTTCTTATATCTAATATAAGTGGAAGAATAAAAGTCTAGATAGAGAGTATGTTATTAAAGTTTCAAGGATAATTGAATGGGAAAAATGGCGAGTTGGTGATAAGTCATTTCATTGAGATATGACAACTTGTCTTGACATCTCGTTTAAGTTGATTAACTTGTTAGCAAAAGTATTTTATATCTGCCTTTACATAGTGGATACACAGACATCTGGGCTATCTGGAAAAGTTGGAATGCTTGTTTTGTAACAAGCTTTATTCTTCATAGAGAGATGAGATGAGAGTTTCAGCCAAAATGTTGGGGAGGGGTTACAGGGGTTACTACTTCGAGTGAAGTTTATTAAAACTTTTTCATGTTATAATGCAATTTAAAAAAAATTGTTCTTTCTACAGTACAATAACGAAGTCTACTTTTGGAACAATTGTTAGGTCAGCACTGTAGTAATATCAATCTTTTAGCATTGTATTGCTATGACCACGCCTGATAAAGGGATACGAGAGAAAATAGGATTTCCAAAAAAATAAATCAAAATAATAATATCTGACACTGACAATCTATGTGTTCATTGGAGCGAATTTCTTTAAGCGTCAAGAAATATTGGATATTATTTTTTTTTTTTAACTTAACTATTGAGTGTGACTACCCTTGAAATGTCGGAGCAAGTGTAAAGTTTTTCGGAAAGTTGCGCTTAATATTTCATATGTGTTTCTAAGTATTTGGCATCAGGCACTTTTTCCGAAAAAGCGTTCATTTGGGATCCATGAATCTTTTCTTCAATGGATTAGAGATTACCTTTCCGAACGTGGATAGTTTCAAGTCTGGTATCCACAAAATAAATGCTGTAGTACCCTAGGGCTCCGTTCTGTCTCCGACACTGTTTTTAATTCTCGTCAATATTCTCTTATTTGCTATTTCTAATCCAATAATTCCATTTGCTGACGATATTACTCACTGCTTTTCATATTCGTTCCCGGACTCAAGTCCCTGTTCTTCAGCTGTAGAACTTGAATGGCAGCGTATGCTCAGCTTATTAAATTCCGATGTAAACAGCACCACTAAATGGGGAATCTCCTACAGAGTGGAATTTAATGCTTCCAAAACACAATGTTGTCTGCTGTCGTCAGAGCGAAATCCAAACACTCAGCTATTATCCATGAATTGTACCTGCATCGTTGAAAACGAAAAACTTTCCATTACCGGTATGTGTATTAATGTCAATTTACGTTGGAATGACCACATATTCGATGTTGTCAAAAATGCTGTGAAATGTTTAGGCTTCCTCAAACAATGTAAGAAATATTTTTCCGAACATTGAAAACGAACGTACATCGGTATCTCTCTTTCTTTCCTCCCTAACTTTCCTTCATCATGCTTTGGGCTAACATTTTAAAGATACCTTAACTCCTTGCGGGACAGTTGAAGACGCTGATCTCTTAAAGAAGTGGTAAGGTACTCGTTTGGTATGCCAACACACGTCGATAGCGGTTATAGTTCTCTGACACTAGCGATCTCATTTCCCGTGGTTTCATTGTGGTCTGGGAGTCAAACAAATTTAGTGAATTCAGCCTTCCTTCTAAGTTCATAAAATCATTGTATTCTCGAACTAAATTGGAAGTAATAAGAACGTTCAACAAGGCCTTAAGCGAATATTTCTTCCCTTCATCGGTTTTTCGCAATATGGTTCATTGCCATCAGGATTGCGTATACTTCCGCTAGGAAGACAGACGCAAGACGCAAGAATTTATTATTAGACATGGCATCTTTGATGATAAGCTGTCCTTTATTATTTAAGACTGACGTGGAGCACTTAGGTACCATCATAATAAATTTAAACACTGACACTGACACATTATTCTCTTTTAACATACGAAAAGAGCAAATCCGATAATACCGTGAATCTAAAAGGACGGATTAGAACATGTTTGCGTCGTTTTAGAAATTTCTTGGACGACCTAGTCAGCTTTGATAGATTGGTAAACAACATAAGCGAAAATGCGACTATCGTTTCGGAGACAGAATGAAAATTTTCAAAAAGAATATCAGAAACGAGTCCGCGGATGGAAAGATTATGTCCATAGAGCCTTAAGCAGCTTCATGTCTGTGATAAGTTGCTTCTAGCAACGATAATATCATAAGAGATATAAATAGGTAGCACTGATAGAATCTCAAGGATAAAGGATACGTGAAGAAGCCACAAACGTTGCAGCAATTAAAGCGAAACATTCAAAAAGAAATTGGTCTTACATATTAAACATCTGCAATGAATGTCTTGAAACCAGTTCACTGCACTCACATCCTGAAAAATAAAATGAATGAACCGCTTGATATTTGAATACTCAGTGAGTATTGCACCCATTGATAACAAAAGATTTTGTGCAGAGATGATAACAAATGGTTATTCATAAACGAGTGCTCAAAAACACAAAAATATAGTGTACGACATGGGGGATGCTGTTTGGCAGCACCAACAATTTTGTTGTTGAAGGAGAAGAAGCTTCTTCTTCGAATTCCTCTACTACAACGTAGCTTCATTACGACGCAAAGTCGTTTTCTTAACCGTTGCCGGCTTACATAGCTTTAGGGTAGATTTAAGAAAAACAATTATATAAATTCTCGCCCTAGTAGACAGGCAATAACAAGTTTAGTGCAAAAATGTGGGTCTACATATTCGTTGTGTGATGTTGCCGTGTCAGTGAGACAACGAGTTGGTCGAAGTGTCGAAAATATCACTGGCGTTCATGCGTCCGTAGCAAACGATCCAAATCAGTCAATTCCACGGCATTCTCAAGAATTGGGCATCGCTCAGAACACATTATGGCGTATTTTGCGGTTTACACCCATACAAGACTAAGCTGACTCAAGAATTGAAGCCGATAGACCATTTGAAGCGACGTACGTTCTCCGATTGGGTTCTGGAGAAGATGCGCCAAGATGATAAATTTCATCGCAAAATCATCTTCAGTGACGAAGCTAATTTTTGGCTTAATGGGTTCGTAAATAAGCAAAATATGAGTTATTGCACGGGTGAAAATCCACATGGCTTCATGAATCACCACTTCATCCACAAAAAATAACTGTTTTCTGCGGTTTGCATGCCGGCGGCGGTATTGGGCCATATTTTTTCGTCGACGATAACGATCGTTACTGTGAATGGTCAGCGTTAGCGCGCCCTAGGACAACATGTGGTTTCAACAGGATGGTGCCACAAGCCACACAGCACACGCTACAATCGATTTATTGAAGAGTAAGTATGGTTATCTCAAGACATGGGCCAGTCGATTGGCCGCCTCTTTCGTGCGATTTAACGCCACTTGACTAATTTCTGTGGTTCTACATTAAGTCATTGGTTTATGCCAACACGCCGACGACGTTGGAAGAGCTCAGCGCCAAGAAATGCGTGGCCGAGTCGTTGAAAATTGGGTCCAACGAATCGACCGCTGCAAACGTGCCCGCGGTGGCCATATGAACGAAGTCGAGTTCCATTTATAAATGTTTTGATTGTACTTCAAGCCGATAATAAAGTTTTTGAAATATCTCAAATGGTTTGCGTTTTATTTTAAAAAAAAAAGTTGTCAAGTCCTTATTGGAAAACCCTATACAATAAAATAGTTGAACCTACTTAGGTTAAGATTGCAATTTGTAGTTGTTTTATAAAATAATAAAAATATCCATTTATTAAGTTTTTTGCTAGTATCTATGCTATTGCTCGATGAAACGTCGAGGGACATAATTTAAGAATTAGGTATAACTTATTATCCCCGCATGGAGCCAGTAAGTTAGAATAAGGCAATTTTAAGTTAATTAAGCTAATATTTAAGCTTTTTTTTTTAACTAGCATGTAAGAGTTAACGAAGCAATTTTCTTACGAATGGGAGTGAATGAGAATAGCTTCTCATAAATATGTCATTGGAGGAATTGAAAATTGAGGAACAGTAGGTATATGAAAGGATAAAATGAAATAAACAACTATTTTTATTTTTTTGTTTTCTATTTGTGAAATAAATCAAGGTTTCCTCCTAACGATTAATTCCCCGGATCGGATCCATATAAACTTCTCTTCTCGGAAATTAGTTGTTTAGCTAAGTCATTTTTGAAGCAAAACTACTTACTGGTGTTAATAATATTTTACAGCTTACTTACTTACTTAAGGCATCAATAGCATGCGACTTATTTTCATAGACCAGTGATTTAACGTAGCCCCACAAGAAAAAGTCTAATGGCGTTAAATCACACAATCTCGGTGGTGAGCTGACGTCGTCGAAACGCGAGGTAACCAACCGTCGAATTTGTCGTGCAGAAGATCCATTGTTGCATGCGCTGTGTGGCACGTAGTATCGTCTTCTTAGAACCACACGTCATTGAGATCCAAGTCTAGGCCACCAAAAATTGCTTATCAGAAACCTCTACCTCTCGCTGGTGAAAGTCATGGCAGTGCCAGCTTAATTTTTGAAGAAGTACGGGTCAATGACCCCGCTGTACAAAAGTCTACACAAAGCAGTGTCTTTGTTGAATGTCCATATGCTAAGTTTTTTGTTAACAAACTAAAAACTAGCAGTGACTTTGTCTGTCGGGAAAATAACATTCGTTATTTCGTTTATTATTTCTATTGTTGCTTTATTGATAACTGCCTGATTGTTATTATTTTCTAGGACACCATTAATTTTTGATTTCAAAATTAGAAAATCGTTATGGTTGTGCCTGATTCAGATAGAACAGTTTTGGAATAGTTTTCTTTTATTACCTCGTTTTAAACCTAGGAGATAGTTTGGACTCTATACGCTTATTTATCTTAACAAAGATTGTGCTACCAGGGGTATAATTTTTTATAGGCTGCTTCGTCTTATTGGTATTACGTAAATAGATATTCTGTTTTTGCTTCAGCTTAGTTATGTTGTCTATTTGGCCTTCTCAGTGTCTTCTGGGTTGGTGCTAATACCTCTTCGAAAGAATACTTCGAGCGGTCTTTGACCGGTTGTACGGAATGTAGGGAAAAATTGGAAAAATGGAAAAATTATACTCGTAGACTGCTCTATCCAGGAGGTCCGGAAATAATTTACGTACTCCATCGCATGCACCGCCTGATATCTGTGAGTGTTGAGTGGAATTTGCTCATTCTCTGAATTTGAGCAGGTCCGACAGCATAAAATTTATTGACGGAGAATTCAGAAATTTTCGTTATCTACTACCAGAATTTTTGAAACACCGAATAAAAATATTATTGTAGTTCGCGTAATGGTTCCTATATGTCCACGATAGCCTTTGGACTTTAGAGCATTTGTGTGTGAATATTTTGAGAACTTATCTACTGCCATAAGTACTAATATCTTTTCGGTAGTGTAGCTGTCTATGTGCACAATTTCGCTTGAAAAACTTTTAATTGTTGTTTCTTCCAGTTCAGGCTTGTTTGGGTGCCTATCGTATCTTTGCTCTTTGCACATAACACATTTAAACAAGTTTTTTATTTTAGCTTTTACTTTGAGAGTTATGGTGAGTTCTCCTTTGTTCCTTTATAATTTCCTCCTCTTGCCAACTTCGACAGGTATAACTTGAGTAAAGCGTGATTCGTAAGTATTCGGGATATATTCGTAGTATTTTGCCCATTATCTTTTCTGATGTTAGTAGACTATTGGTTAAGTAGGTTTTTAAGTATAGATACTAATAGTTCTACGGAATATTCTGGCAGGATTAAAATATGTCTGTGAAATGTAGGGAAAGGAATCTTAAATTGATAGCTGTTCTTGTCTCATTCTGAAAGTATTATCTAGTTCCTAAATGCATTGATCGGTGCTTCTGCAAATGGAACAAGATCATGAACAGAGCTTTCACTGCTATGCTGACTTGGTGTAAGAGAATTAATTATTGTTTGTTGGCTTCTCGATAAGGTGTCCGCTACTACATTCGCTTTACCGGGCTTGTAGTGCAATTCATGTTTATACTCCTCGAGTATAGCCTTCCATCTCTTTATTTTACTGTTATTATTCTTGTGGCTTAGTGTGTAAGTCAAAGGTAGATGGTCTGTGAATATATGCATTTTTGTAGTATCGTAGAGGCAATTTCGAAGGTAGTTTAAAACCCAAATTATGGCGAGCAATTCTTTTTAATTAGTGGTGTAATGCTCTTCCGTTCTACTTAGGATTCTCGATATGAATGTAATAGGTCAGCCGTTTTGTGCCAGTACTGCTCCGATGGCATAATTTGAGGCATCTCTAGTTAATTGCAAGTCCTTACCGAAATCGGGGTAAGCCAGTAGTAAATTAGTTGATACTAAAGGGTTTTTGATTTTTTTGAAGGCTTCTATTGCATTATCGTCTGGGTGGATTAATTTTTTATTATCAATACTCTTCGACGTTCGTCCTTACCCCCCCCCCACCCCCCCCCCCATAAAAGGCTAGTAAAGGGTTTCACCTGATTGGCATAACCCTTAATGAATCGGCGATTGTAGCCTGAAAGCTCAAGGAAAGGTCGAAGATCCTTCAGGGTTTTGTGACGGGCGAAATCTACTATCGCTTTGGCGGATTTATTTTGATGCCATTTGAAGAAATGATGAATCCCAGAAATTCTACCTCATTGTGAAGAAATGTGCAGTTGTCTAACTGGTCTAGCTGGCCTGAAACATACCTTTTTTCCTATTCTTCAAACTTCCTTTCTCATCAACGATCAAAACTAAAATTAAAAAATATGTTAGAAATGGAACGATATGTAAAAAACGACGTGCCTCACCCGAAAATCCACTTTAGAAATGGATTTTCGGTGGAAGTAAGCCTTCTTCTTCTCACTTCAATAAAACGCGTTCCCTCTCTTTCGGACAATCTTCCTGCCCGCGCCAATGTGAACAGGCACTATGTAAGGTAACCCTAACTGAAATAAATGTCAATCACTCTTAATCTTTTCAAAGGTGCGTTTCAATTCAAAGGCCATCAAGTACTCTCCATACTTTGACGGCCTTAAGTTGTCTGGTGCCGATTGCATTTATATAGTGGTATAGATGAGCTGCTGTTAACTCAGAGGGGAATCTTCACTGTACTTGCAATCGACAGAAACGAATTTGTACGATATTGAAGGTACTTTTGACAACGGAACTTTTGTTCCACTTATCTGGTATTGTGCATGTTGGTCAAGCACTGCCTTACGCTTTAAACAACAGGGATATTTAGATCGCAATATGATATTTTATAAAATTTTACGAAAAATGGCTTTACTACAAATTTTACTATGTAAAATAATAATTTTTAGGAAATTTTGCAAGGATAAAAATTTCAGAAAATTTATTAAGTAAAAATTAGAAGAAAAATGCATTCTAAATAAAAAAAATGGAACAGCAAATTTTCATAATGTTGAGTTTAACGAGAGATAACTTTTTTGTTGCTGCACAGATATACCCAAAGGATATAAGTCTTGTATGCACTACTAAATTATCTTTCTAAAATGCCCAAAACTATTTTTGTACCTGTACTAGTTTAGAAACTAAAGCTTTTAAAGTGGTTACGCCTCCAAATTAGAGGTCACCCACTTTGATGGGTTGTAACTTGAAATGGAGTGAGAATAGACTCCCCCTGCCATACAAAATTTCTTCTTCGGCGGAACTGCGGGAATATGCCCTTAAAGGATTATACTGCTCTGGAAACTTGTTGGCTGTTGTCCTATTGTATAGCTCTAGGGTTGCCGATAAAAGAAAAGGACTACATGTCACGCCAAAAGTGACGCAGGTCACTTCAGCCTAGGAAAGCTACTTGTTGACTTTGGTTGCTCTGAAAGCCATATACGAGTAAATCGATGGTTGTCCCGATCCTTTTCGGCTAAAACTATTTGAAGTAAAGCCTTCCCAATATCAGCAACCAAACCAATTTCTCCCAATCGGAAGCGCAAGCAAACGATAAGTATATCTGGAAGTAAATTGTAACCTGTCCATAAGCAGTCACTTAACGAAAGATTACCTCGACGACGCATCAAAAACGATTCGGATTTTGGACCTTTGTTTGGTTTGGATGTACTGGTTCAGCGAAACCGGCAGCAATGAATTCGCGCATAATTGTATCATATTCTTTAATCTTCAGCGGTTCCCTTAAGAGTATTTTGGCAAGTGAATACAATCTTGCTGTTTATTGTTTGCCAACTGAACATCTAAAGTTTTTCATGGCATTTCGGCTTCATATCTCGTCACTGTTTTACGGATCCATTTTTGTTTTAGTTGTTCAGTAAACTCCTTCATTTCGGTGACATAACTGCGTATTCCTAGACTTTACAGATTCCAAAGATTCTCAATGGTGAAACTGCAAAGAGTAGACACATTTTCATAAGAATATTTACATGTATCCCATGAACCCTGGATTGTCCATCCAAAAATGGTGTGCACCGCTGTTAATCTTTCAGTTAATCTCCGATACTTCCCTGTGACCAAAAGTAGTCAGTTCCGATCAAAACGTTTACTCCATTTTCTTGCAGCAAATCGGTTGCTGTTGAGTCCGCCAAATAAAGTTGTTTTAGTTGGGCACCATAATCTTCAAGCGCTGGTAATACGTCGGGGTAAATTTCAGGTACTATAATACAACTACATCTAGCTCCAACGAACAACTGCAGTTAGCTCCACCGGAATTGGCTCTTTACACATATTTTTTATTTTTACGGTATCCCATTCTTTGGAAGAAGAGACTTCTTTATACCTGGCCATTTGCATTCTTTTCATTTTCTTTTCTAATTAGAGACATCTTATTTATATCACATACAACAGTTGCGTGCTTGTGCTTGCAATTTTTGCAAAACAAATTTTTGGCGTGACAAAATTTTGCGGTACATTTTAAATTTTACGTGCATTGAAAGCAACATCCATCTCTTTTTAGCATCTGCTTCCTTTCTTCAATTGTTCGTGACAAAATAGGCCCCCGCCCATTTATCAAGGCTTTGCCCATCAATGACGTTGTCTAATAAAAAGCGGGGCAGAGCAACGTACTGGTCTTATCGTAAACATCTTCAGATGACGCTACAGAAGGGTGTTACGATTTGAGCAGTTACAAGTTGCCGGTCATAGGTCTTGTTGGTGGCAGGACCACCTGTAGTCCCTACCACGACTAAAATCACAGTACCATGAGAGTCAGGAGTCCGCCGGATTTCGGTCCGGGCCTGACTTGTTGAGGTAGACCCGCTTGTGGGAGCGTCATGGTGGCTATGTTTTAAACCAAAAGTCGCGGGAAGGGTCTTCCTGTTGGTTTGACCTAATGTAGAGTTGCAGTAAGTACTGGGTGCTGTGACATTATGAGCAGTGAAAGGTTTTAGATCGGTCTCGACCCATACCAAGGGTGGAACTTGTGCCTCCAACATAAGTTCTGCTTTGGTATCTCAGGAAGGCGGCAGAGCGATGGCAAGGCGCATCCATGCCCCATGGATGTATGGGCACCCCGTAAACATAAGTCTACACGACAGACGGTTTACGTTAAAAAGCAGAGACTATGTTCGTGGAAAAGTACATTCTCTTGTAATATGTTCTGTTGTTTTACAGAAGAATCATTGCACGTTGATAGTAGGAGTGATCAGGCCAGCTGCTGTTGATGGTTGAATGTGTTTCCTATGCGTTTTCGTTACCTTTTCAGCTGTTGCTCTTTCTATCGACTCGACCTCCTGTTTTAAGTACTGCAATATATTCTTAACTCGTTTATCACCGTCGAACGAGAGAACCTGTTTCAGAAGAAGAATCATTACTGCTTTCTTTCTTCACCTGCGTTTCCTTATGTATACGACGATAATCAATGCGATGATCATTTGGCATACATTTCAAAAGTACAGTTTTTAGCATTATACGGGGTGTCCCTTAATTCGTCAATGATAATTTATGAAATGATTCGTGGGTATATTCTAAGAAAAAAATCGTTCTACAGTAAGGGTCTATCTCCAATGCTGACATCACTTTTCGAGAATTTAAGAAATGTCTTACTTTGGTGCACCCTGACGCATCTTAACGGAAATTGCTCAGTTAATACTAATGGCAGAAACTTCGTTGATGTCTTTATTTTTAGAAGAAATACTACCCTTTGTAACTGCATTTAAATAAAGTTGATATCTTGGTCTTCAGATATCCAATTTCTAAGCCTGTTCCATTTTTCTAGCCCATGCTAATTTTTGACTTTGAGGTAAATTTTGTTGAACCCGCTCACGATTTCCAAGCTTGTTCGAGAAGGCAAGGTTTCCCTGAACGCAGTTGGAAGGCTGAATTCACTAAGTCTTGCCTCGATCTCAAGTCACAATGGGATCAAAATAAATTAAATTTCCGATGGACTTGCTAGGAAAAGCTTAGAGAAGTGTCCTTGGTTCCCACTGAAAATCATAACTGCATATGACATAGGACTACTAAGCAGTATTTGAACAGAATTATATCCGGTCATCTTCAGAAACGTACCTTCCGCTGTAACAAACAGACATAACCAGGAACGGGCCAAAAGTAGTGAATTCACAAAATATACTATACTGCAGAATAATTCTGTCTTTCTTCCTTCCCCATCGTCGCCGATTTCTGTTCTATAAATGTGGCCTTTGAAGATTATATTATGCCCTTACGTTCTCCGCATTATTCAGTATAATTTCTTCCTCGTCAATGGGTTATTTCAGGTCGATTTTTGAGAGAAGAAAGAGACACTCTTCCCCAGAGTTCGACCAACTTTTCCTGAATGAAGGAACCTGTCTGCGCCCGTCCGAAGGACTATTTCCCTTTGATTTTATCTCCACTTTGGTCATTGCGCTTTGCTGAATTATGCTCCCTGACTTTTTTCGATGCACATGACATCACACGATGTCCTAAGATTTCTTCCAAAGGTAAACTCAAAGTTCATATCCTTTAAAAATCTTTAACAATACTTTTTGTCTGATTCTTTAAAATGCAATCTGCACATTACTTATTCCTCCTAGAGAGTAGCATAATCAAATACGTAGTACGAGTATCTGAATCTATTTACCCAAACGCCCAGATGCAAGCGTTGAAGTTTGCATTTACAGTTTCTACTATTTTCCCTTACCTTGCCACTCCGGTATTCATCGATCATTCCGTCGAGGAATTTCACCTTAAACGTCAGAATATACAAAAAGATAAATCACATATCCCACTCCCAATGCATACATATGTAACATGCATACATACGTACATTTTGAATCTGCATCTGTAGATAGTATCTACATATACCTTGGCCCCACAGGCACTGTGGACCAAAAGTATTATAACTGGTGTTCAAACTCAAGAATTAAAGAACAGTGCGCAGCGTGAAAAGAAAATTCAAATCCCGTCTCCATATCCTTTCGTCGATGGTAAAGGAATAGAACCGAAGCGCAAATAAATAAAACTCCAGACATATCGACGAGAGGGGTGGCAGAGGGACTACCGTTGGGGTTTAACAGACACAATTATTTGCTCCCGAAAAGTGTACGTGGTCTCCAAAGGACTCTAGCAAATCGGGAGAAGTTGGAGGAGAGCCAATTCCTGCTTGGAATCAATGCGAATCCAATAATATTCGGATTCCAAGGGATAGCGGAAGGAAGCTGTGGAAAGAACAAGAAAATCGAAATGAATTGAGAATTTTATTTTCCTCTTAACTTGAAAGTCCCAACTTTGGGAAAAAAGATGCACTAGTATTTTGGGTGGTAGTAATATAGATCAAAGGTACTTTTAGGTTATGGTTTTAGTTGGTGTGGCGTCTTCAAAAGTCTGCCCCGGAGTTTTGAGGTTAGATAAGCAATTTAAACAGTTTTTCACTACCTGTCTGTTGCAGTGGTTCTACAAATGGAGGTTACTTCGAACTGTTATCGACACTTCAAATAGTTGGGTGGAATGTTGCACGTGAAAGTTGAATGTAAGTGGTGTCGTGGTATTCCGGTCACGTTAATTCGATCAGAATGATTGCGTATTGTTTGTTAATGGATCTAATAGATTGGTCTAATTTTATTAATGATTGCAATCGGAACTCAATTAAAGATTTTTTTGATATTTGTGTGGACTACGAGTATGTGGTCGTATATGATGTGCAGCAAATGTATATTTAAAATTATTTCTAGCAATTAGACTTGTATTTTCCCGAAGGTAATAGGTGCTAAGGTCTACTTAACGGGCTTATACGTTTGAACCGATGTAGCCTACTCGTATATGGTCATCGTTACACAGCTCACTGCATATGCGGTAGAAACTTTTCCTTCCTTGTCCTCTTTGCACAGGGGATCTAGTTATGCTTTTCTGCTGTTTTTGTCTTGCTTGAAGATGCAGATTATAACTTTATTGAACAATTTTAATGATGGTTTGATCTTTAGACGATTAGCACAATACAGGTGATTTGCCAATAAATTTCATGATACAGGGTTCTAAACCTTTAAGGTTACGCTGGATAGGATTTTATATGCCTCTGCAGTTCGTGGAGATATAGGATTTGACATATAAAGTTGCAATTCTACTCACCGGATATGCAAATGGGATGGCCATATACGATTAATGATGGATGGATGCATGGCCTCATCAAAGGATCACCTTTAGCTTTAAGAAGACCCGTGGGTAATCCGTAGGCCTTTTTGTAGTTACCGGTCGTGTTTCAGGTAATCCAGTACCCTTAAAATGATCTAGCCCTTCATATTAAAGCATGTGTCCTTGAATTACTGTTTCGAAGAGACAGTGGTGGTAATAACATCCAGAAATGGGTCCAGAAATGGAAGATATTACCACGCTAAAAAACGATTATAATGCTAAACTTTTAAATGCATTAACAAATGTTTGGAGCTCTGGTAATCGAAAAAATTATTTCCTTAGAAGCAATAGTTTTGCTTGTAGAGCCAGTCAAATTTTATGGATTTTTAAGGTCTCCTAAAAATCGATTTTTTTTTTAAATTTTTGTTTTTATGTTTGAGTGTAAGAACTAGGTAAAGCGTTTCATTGTATCCTTTATTTTTCATTTAATGTGATCATTTCATTTATGAAATCAAAATTGGACACAGTTTTTTTGTAAGACTATTTAATTTAACATTTTCTGAAACCCTACTTCCGACGCACTTTTTAGACTTTAGCTTGAGTTTAAAGAAAAGGTCCTCAAGGGCCTGCCTCAACTCAAAGGAAAATTAATTGCTATACAGGGTGTCCAGGAAAGAATGGATAAGCCTGAAACACCTCATAGGTGGGCTATCGAGAGCTCAAAATAAAATACAAAAAAGGTCTATTCCAATTAGTACATAAAATATGTAATTTTTTTTTTTTTTTTTAAAAAGTCTATTTTTTTCACATTTTCTTAACACTACGGCATTAAAAAATTAAATCTATCGGTTTCTTTACGTTCTTCATAGACTATTTCATTTGATAAGAATTAGATATTATAAGTAGCTGTTGCTCCATTTTTGAAAAAAAGGCATTTTAACTTTAATATTTAGCATGAGAATTTGAAAAATGAAAACCTAAGTGCCCAAAAGTTAAAAAAAAAATACGTGTTTAATACAGATTTTAAAATGGTATAATACAATCTTTTATTTAATGCAAGTATGTAGTTATCAAAATAAAATATCAAAAATTTTAAAAATTGATCTTTTCTTATTTTTAACTGCACATGCTCATAAGGATGTTGTTGTTGCGAGACAAAGAGGGTCTGACTTGTAACAAACAGCGCCGCCGTTAATAAATAACAAACAGGTCAGGCAAGTAGTTATTGCGGCACTGGACTTGTGTCGCAAGTGTTTGTTCCGTTTCCATTTTTCTGTGATTGTAATTAATATTAAACCGACGACAGCTCGCTATTTGACTAGACGTTTTGCTTACCCATAGGACTTTATTTGTTTGGTGATTTGACGACTTGGATTGTATTGGGACGGAATTTGGTTATAAAAATGCCACGTATTCAGTATTCGTCACAAGAATACGCAAACATGCATTTTATTTATGGTGAATGCAGAGGCAATGCAAATGCAGCTGCAGCCCTGTATAAGGAAAGATACCCTAATGCGCGAGTTACGTAACCAATAATACTTTAAATAAACAACAATAACAAAGAACCAATCTCAATGTCTGCATAAATACACAACAACAAGAAACCAACCCAACAATAGGATGCAACTCAGCAACAATATTTTAAATTAAATAAAAAATTGTAATTCTTAGAATTGAAAATGTGAATTGCACAGGTGAAAAACTCTCTCATGCATTTTTGAAAGCTACGAGTAAGCGTCTGGCGACATCCGGCAGATCCGAAAGTTCACCTTTGCAAGTTAGGTGAATATTTCAAAAATTGTAATCTTGTTTAGTCATTTGTGCTTGAAGAAATTGAACGAGATCTATCTACTTCTACAAGAGCAATAGCACGACATACTGGAATCTCAAAATCGACCGTACACCGCGTACTGAAAAAAAAAAAAGTTCCACCCTTACCATATTACACGAGTGCAAACTCTACAACCGATAGATTACCACGCAAGATTTCATTTTTGTCAAAAGATTTTTGTGAAAATAGAAGGAGATCCGCAATTCTTTGATAAAATTCTGTGGAGCGATGAATCAACACTAAAGAGAGATGGATACTTTAACATGCACAATCTCCACAGTTGGCAAATTTCAAATCGCAAATCATCTAATGCGAGAAGACAGGTCCCAGTACCGCTTTAAAATAAATTATTGGACCGGCATATTAAACGGAAAGATAATTGGTCCATTTGAACTTATCCGGTCAAAGCTATTTGGAATTCCTTCAAAATGATCTGCAAAATTTAATGGAAGAGGTGCCCGAGGAGGTTAGGGAATCTCATTGGTTTCAAAATGATGGGTTTCCTGCGCATTATGCAGTAAATGTTCGTGCGTATTTTAATACAACGTACCCCGATAGATGAATTGGCCGCCTGGGGCCTATTTTATGGCCTCCACGTTCTCCGGAACTAAACCCATTTTATTTTTTTTATTGGGGCTGCTTAAAAGAAGAGGTTCACTTTAAGCACATCAGGAGCTTAGAAGAGTTGCGTAGCCGTGTCCAGGAAGCCGCTTCAAAAATAACGCAACGGCATTATGCGCGTCTTCTCAAAAGAGCTTTTGTTCGAAGATGTAGAGCTTGTATCAGAGTCGGTGGGAGACAGTTCAAACGTATACTGTAATTTTAGGTTAAATAAAGTTTAAATAATGTTTAAAATCGTTATTTAATACATCCTTATGAGCATGTGCAGTTAAAGGTAAGAAAAGATCAATTTTTAAAATTTTTGATACGAGTATCTAGTTGAATTTGCTCCTTCTGAACATTAATAGCAATAACTACGTACTTGCATTAAATAAAAGACTGTATTATACCATTTTGAAATTTGTATTAAACACGTAGTTTTTTTAACAGTTGGCCACTTAAGTTTTCATACATTTTTTTACACCCGAACTGCTTAAACTTTACAAAAAATAAACATTTTGCAAATTCTCATGCTAAAAATTAAAGTTAAAATGTTTTTTTTTCAAAAATGGAGCAACAGCTACTTATAATATCTACTGCATATCAAATGAAATAGTCTACCTATGAAGAATATTTTAACGTAAAAAAAAGATAGATTTAATTTTTTTGATGCCATAGTGTTAAGAAACGTAAAGTCATGTGAAGAAATTGCCTTTTTTGTAAAAAAAATTACATATCTTATGTACTAATTGGGATAGATCTTTTTGTTTATTTTATTTTGAGCGCCCGATAGCCCACCTATGAGGTGTTTCAGGCTTATCCATTTTTTCCTGGACACCCTGTATATTTGTAGATAAGATATCTATACCTAAAAACACAGGTGCGTCAACTTGTATCCCTTTGATTTGGTTTGAAGAAGTCAGCCAAATTGAATTTTATCTTTCTCTCTCTCTCTCTCTCGCTCTCTATCATGTAATAAACATTTATTATTAGTTTTGTTTCAAAATATTGTCACACGATAACAATTCAGGAACTATGATTGCGATTCGTACAGAGTCATCAAGAGGAAGGCCAAGCAAATCAATAACTGAGTGCTCGACGTTCCCAAATACAAAACCTAATAAATGCTACCGAAACCATAACCAATAAAAATCTTTCTAGCACCTTAGCGATAAAGTATAATAAGTATAATGAAAAGATGAAACCTGATGTAAAACAAGGTGGTCTCTGCTGCCAGTCCACTGCGAGTCAAAAGAATAAAAAAAAGCATTTATACTCCACAAAATGATCTTATCAAGTGAGAATTCATTGGTTTTGTCTATGGATTTTGGTCTGTCTGTCAAAAGAAAAAGAAATTAAGAGGCAGTTCCGGAAATACTAGCTAGAGTGAAACTTCAAGACATGATAGCTGCAAGGCGGCTTTTAGAAAACAAAAGTGATAAGGAATTAATTGCAATTCAAATTCTTGCATTACAAAACATGCATAATCTGGGCAAGGCGCCTACAAGCAAAAAATAAATACACCAGATGGTAAAACAGATGCAAACATGTTTATGGCCGCAGTTCTCCCACTGAGGCTTAACAAATGGTGAACATTGGTGGAACCATCGTCCATTGTCAGTTAATTTTTGCCGAACCATAATGTTCCAATATGCAAAGGAAACTGGAGAACTCATAAAAAGTGCCGTCAAGGATATTAAAAATCAAATTGGTAAACTTCACCCTTCTGTATATAAAGTTAATGACGAAATAGGAATAGTTGTCAATCACGAGATCATTTTAACTATGATTGACAGAAAAGTTGTGAATGCAAATAACAGATTCAAAACAACGCTGTTATGTTCCATATGCAAAGAATATAAAAAAATCTTCAACAAAGAAGACAAATCAAATGATGACGAACATAACTACGAATTTGGAATCTCTCCATTACATGAAAAATCAGATTTTGAAACTTACATAAACTCGTACACTTCGACAAGAGCAAGAAGATTTGATGAATTTATTGGAATCAAGGAGGCAGAACAAAGAAGAAAACAATAGCTCCAAAATCATTTTCGCCATGAGATTCAAGAATCAGAGGCAATAGCCCATATATCTGGGATCAATAGAGTGGTAACAATGAGGCTTGAAGTAATACTTAATGTTTTGAATTGCGTTGAAAAGGTTGACACTGTCAAGTTTGGGGAGTATGCCAAGAAAAGAACAGAGTTATTAAGGCAAATATATCCCGAAAAACAACTCAGATGTACTCTTAATAAAATTTGGCTCATAGAAAAAATAAATATAATCGAGTATCAATCGTTACCACTTGGAGAATTGTCAGATGTAGCTCAGGAATCCAAAACTAAAGACTACAAAAAATATAGATATCAATATACATTAGGTGCAAAGTTTCACGAATGCGGCAGAATGAAAACTTTTTCAACTTTCTTTTTGCAGCCTCATTTCACTCATTTCTTCGTTAAGACATATCAGAACCAAAAAATATCTCAAAGAACAATACTGTCAAAAAATGATAAGTTTATTAGACATTACCCCAGATATTGACGAAAGTTTCCAAAAAATCTGATTTTTCTTTATATAAATTGTTGGACCGTTTACTTTTTTCTCCACTGTTTGATGTGAATGATTCACTGAAATATTATATTATGTGCTCTGATGTGCCACAGAATAAAAAAATGCTATTTTGATACACCTTTAATTTGTTCACCACTGTTTTGATCGAATTAGCTTTTAAACAGCCTGTTATTACTTCAATCGTGGAATTTTGAATATTTTTAAAATAAAATATTTTGTTTATCCGCTGCAGTAGAAGTCTTACCTCAGCAAACGATTCTGAAACATCCTGTAAATCATTTTCCTCAAAATTCAGTAATTTCATAGCCCTTTGAATTTCCTTTAAGTAGAAAAAAAATGTCAAGACTTATTCGTTTGGAGTTATGATTTTTGAAAGCAAAATGAATCACTGTGCGGCGCCGGTTCCCAGTTCTGTGAACCTCATCTGCATTTTTAGCGCCACAGTGGTACATCTACACCGTTATGGTCAGACGTCATTCTGACTGGCACTAGGCACCTTGGGGGGCAAACTCGCAATAATTTGGAAGTAACTTTCGTGAGTACCAGTCCATTTTCCCTTGTATGTTTCTTATATTGGAATTCAGTGTTTTCTAATAAGGATGTGTTATCGCTTAAGTGGTAAACTGATCACAGTATCAGCACCCAGTACTTGATGCGAGCATAGACCGGACAATCAAAAAGTGCTCTGCGGTATTATGATCACTCTCGCTGTAAGTGTAACAGGATGTTATGTGACTTGTGCCACGCACATGTAGCTCCTTAGCAGATTGTAGTGTCTTGTCACGACGTCAGAAAGCAGCCTGCAGTATTTCCTACTGAGGAATAACACGAAAGTTGCTGACCCTTAGAGATGTCGGAAAGCATTCGTTTGGTCTGCCGGCAATCTGTAGTGTCATGCCATCTGCAGTTATGCTAATATGAAACCCAACTGTCAATAAAAACCGAGAAACTACACAGGTTCGGCTCCTCAAAAGCTGTCCTCTGAGAGTCATATGGTATTGAAGGTCTCGGTGAACTTTCCTGGACTGAAACCGCACTGATATGGGCTAACCAGATTGTTCATGAATGGTTTCAGTAGCTCACATAATATCTAATAAGCCCTGTTTATAAGACGTATTCCCCTATATTTGACGCAGTTAAAACGGTCTCCTTTCGTGTGGGTCGGGCACACGATGCTGAGATTCCATGCTTCGTGCATGCTTTCCTCCGACCATATTTTACAGATGAGCTGGTGCTGTTCACGGCAAGGCCAACTCCAGCTGCTTTAAACAGCTCAGTAGGCTTTGTTTTATAATACTTAAGCTTCGATATTGCCAAGTTAACTTCATCTAAATCGTGGCGACTTAATTTTCTATCGTTTTCGTCTAGAGTGGTTGGTTCATTCTGCCTGACAGCAGTATTTCGTCTGTCATCACCGTTAAGTAATTAGAAAGAATTAGTCTTTAAATATTATCAGCAACGACTGCCAATTTTCTACTAGTTATCCATGTTTATCTTCGGATTTGTAACCCTGGCATGATCGTTTTATTCTCTGATATACATAATTTCTAACGTCGTTCCTGCAGTAACATCTATCCATTTCCTCAATCGCGCTCTTCTTGTGCTTTTCCTTTTTTCTTCTGATAAGTCTGTGTTATTTTTTTAGTTTTTGCTATTAAAGCTCACGAGCGGAAGTCGTCCTTCACATCAGAAGCAACTTCTTTGATGGCCCGTTGACAGCATTCCGCATTGGTGTTCTATGGTTTGTGTATGCGGGCTAAGATCTTAAGTGGCAGCCTCTTGCAATTTCTGCTCTTCAGTAATATTTGGTGGTCTTATTTGACCCCGTTGTGCCTGTAATACCCGCATTCATACCCTGGATGCAGATTGAGGAGCGTTTGGTGTCGATCGCATTGTGATCAATCCGCGCTCGCTACTGAAAGGTAGCACCCCATTACAAATTAGAAACATCTGAATCCATTATTGGACATGGAGTTATGCCGGCTGCGTTTCCAATGATACACTCAAAGACGTCTTCCTTACCCAGCCTTGCGTTGAGATCTTCTAGCACACTTTTGGTTTCATAGCTGAATGCACATGAACGCAAATCGGGCTTATATTCCCGGTGTAGAAGAGATATTTCCCCTTTAATTTGAATTGCAGTTACATCACAGAAGCTTTGACGGGAGTGTACCATAAGACGGATCAGCAACCCTTTACAGATGGTTGGTAGATGTTCTTACTAATCATAACTTCCTAGAGAACCACACCATAAAACCAAATATCAGAGATGGCGTCATAAGTTGGTTCTACGGTGATAACACATTCAATCCAATGACGGGCCAACTCCGTTTTTTATTCACTGCCTGAGTCTCTGGAACTTGAAAAATTCTGGAAGGTATCAATGTCAAAACATTCAAGAACTTTCTAATGTCCCACTTCCAATCTTTAGTGGTTCATTCACAGATCAGAATGAGTGGACAGTGATTGATGATCGATGAAGTAAAAGAGCTTTTTAAAAGATGTCCGAATGGATAGTGAATAACCAACAAGCTTCTCTTAACTAGAATAGACTAAAACAGCCAAAGGAACCTTTTAATAAATCAATACAAACACATTTTCGATATGATAATAAATTGTTATTATTTTCCAAAACATAGAACTACGAAAGAACAACAAATTACTTGCTCAGACACTCATCAAGATGTTCATTGATATGATCAACATCTACCTCACGGGCACAAGCTGGACAAGGTCTTGTTGGCGTGTACAAATTTTTCGTGCGCCTCTGCCGATCACTAAGATTCAGATCATCATCACTCGGACTGGTTATCGGCGTATCACTGACATCTGGAAGAGCATCAATATCCTCTTCTGTATAGCCGGCACTGAGGAGAATATTTCTTTCACGAGACGACGTACTAGAGCCGATACGTTTTCTGGGTGAAGTTTTCTTTGTGTTCGACGGCTTTGGTTTGATTGACTTGGCTTTATTGTGCCGCGGCAGTTCAAGTTTTACAGTAATCCCCCCACAACCATCTAAGTGATCAGAGAAATTTTCACGTTTCAATTTCTCCTGACAAATGGGACATGTGACGATGTCGTTGCGTGGATCATCGGAGTATTTTGAACAGGATGGCGCGACAGCATTCTCCCTTTTGAAATCCTTTAGGAGTGTGTCTTCGCCAAAGAGATCGTCTACCAGTGAGGTGTCTGCTAGCTCGATTGATGTATTTATTGTCGCATCATCGAAATCACCGTCGATGAGGACGATATCATCGTCGATTCCATCCAGTAGATCCCGGGAATCATCGAGAATTTCCTTTTTGATTTGCTTCTGGCGCTCATCTGAATCAGCAAACACCGTAGCTTTGCGAGGTTTGCTTTGACTTTCATTAGAATCCCCAGAGTCGTTTTCATCTTCCGAAGATGATATGGCTATCACACTGTTTTCGATTTCGTGCACCATGACGTCTTCATCAATGACCACCCAGTCGGCTTTGGCCGTCGTTTCATCTGCGACAAACGTAACGTCATCATCGCTTGTTGTTAATCGGCGACGTTTGGCATTGCCAGCGAGGTCTTCATTATTTTCTTCCGGCGGCTTTGGGCTGGTGTCTGTTGTTTTTCCAAATCTCTTGAGCCACACATTGCGCAGGTGATTCATATCAACGCCTTTATCGACAGTTAAAGTGCTATTCGAGTTCGACAGGGAATAGCCTTTCCCAGCTGACGAAAAGTCTTGCGGTTGCGAAGTCGTCTTTGGGTTGCGCGGTGTATTTTCGTCTCCTAGAAGAAGACCTTCAGTTGAGCTTAAATCGTTAAGAATAGGAACATGAGTATACCTAGATCTTTGAAGCCAATTACATTTCCCAAGATTCCTGGCTTTCTCTTCGCATCTGGCACTTTCGCGGCTGGCAGGTCAGGCTTTTGGATTGTTTTACTTGATTTTGGATTCAGGAGAAGCGTGCCATCACCACGCGATTTTACAGGGCCTACAGAAGCACGGATGAGGATTGGGATTAACAGAAACTTTAAACTTACCATTAGAACGACCTTTGCCGGCAGTTGGAGGAAAGAATTTTCTTAGATCGTTTCCAGTCCCTTTTTTCACAGCATTAGCGTCTATCGCCTTTGACTTGGTTCTCCGTGCAGGCTTTTCAGGTTCTTTGATCTTCATAAATGTACCGCCGCAGGAATTGACATGCTGGCTCCACCAGATATCATTTGGACCCGGTGCTCGATTAGAAGTACGTTTCACATATCCAAAAAACGGCGAGTGATGCTGACAAACGCCATTACATCGCCACCAGTGCGTCTTGTAGGCTTTAACCTCGTCATGGAATGTATGGTAGACCTACAAAAGACTAACATCAAGAGAAGAACGTCCAACTTGACAGGTAACTCACGGTGATATTCGTCCCAGCGACTTTATTGATTCCTTGCATAATTTTTTTGAAATTCGGTCCATGTCCTCCGTTACCCTCGCGTATACCCAGCACAAAACAGTACGCGTGAATCATTTCATGCTGAAAAGACCGACACACATTTGTGACTAACCAAATGATTTAACAATTTAAGAAAATACTTACCAACATGGTCTCTACAAGATCCTTTCTGGAGCGTAATTTTAGCAACGGTTCGCTTAGTCTTATTGTTATATCCATGCCTAGGCGATTGCTACGTGAGTAACAAATCCCCGCACAGCTATACATCCGTTTACTCCACTCCAAAGTAACACAACGCAGCCTCTTTTGAAAGAATTTATCATCGAACGCTCGGAACATGGCCTGCGTATCTGGAGTTGGATCAAGTGTCTCCCATTGTGGATGAACCAGATTGTTGGTGCGATTTAAGTAGTCATCATCCTTGTTGGAGCGGTATTTCCCATTTTTCTGATGCTTATTTGGCGCTTTTTCCTCAGAGATGTTCTCAAAATCCTAAAGAAAACCAAAACGAATAAATTGAAACAAAACTGTCTGTTGCAAAATTACGTTATCGGAAAGGCCATCATTCCATTTTTCTTGCATTTCTAATGCAAGCAGGTAGTCACGGTCTTCTGACATATTCGGAGTTTTTCAATTTTCATTTATTAACTTTTAAGCGAAATAGGATTTGTTAACGTTATAATCTGTTTAAAATAAATTTTGTTTTGTACTGAGGGTAGGTTTGTTCGATTTTCTTCCTAAACACCTTGGATATTTTGACAGTTGTCAGTTGAATTATCAATGAAGGTGTATACACAATGATGTAAAAATTCAAATTAAAGAGGAGACACTCTACTGCATTTTGTTCTTTAACCATGAAAATGATGAAAGACGATAATGCTTAAACAGAACAAAATGATGATATAATTTTGATTTTCCTTTTGTATTATAATAATTCTTTTTGTTATGTACTAATTGTTGTTGTTTATTGTCAATTGTTGTGTTTTATTTTTTTATTTTTTATTTTACTTTTGTTTTAGTAAATCTTTGTGGGATTGATGGAAAGTAGTCTGCTGTGCTTCCTGTCGCTTACCTCATGACTTTTGTTTTTATTAATTTAGGCTAGATACATATGTGGCCGGATATTAAAGGCCAAGGCCCATAGAATCCGTTGCGTCCGTTGCGTGAATTGCGTCGACTGACAGCTCGATAGAATATAGACGTTGTTACGGAAACAGGCCCATAAACAAAGGATATGACGGAACGGACGGATAAAGTAGATTTAATTTCTACTTGTCAATCCGTTGGCAGTTCACACATTCACACATTGAGGACCATATTTTCACATATTGAGGTTCATGCATTCACAAATTGAGAGTAAGCACTTTCATTGGTGGAGACATTGAGAGAATGAAAAGAAATTGTCATAGCTTGAAAGAAAATATTGAGATTAAATGACATTTAAATTTTTTTGTTTCGTTTCGTTCGTTATTCTGCCAACGTATGCAACGGATTCTATGGGACTGTCATTTCCGTCAAATACATTAACGTCAACCTATCCGGCATCGTAATGGACGCAACGGATTCTATGGGCCGGAGCCTTAACTACTTGAATTCTAACCAGATGAATAGTCTACTTTTGTGTCATTTGAACATACTAAGTCGGTTTTAGAAGCTTGACAAGCTAAGGGATTTGTTGATAGGTTCCAATATTGATATTGTCAATTGTGGTTTAAGGGTGGTCTGGTAAATGAGGTGTACAATACTGATGGGTACAGAATTTTTTGTGTGGACCAAATAGGTTGATCAGGTGGAGGTGCTGTCACATATTGGAAAATTGGTTTGAGATTCTACTCGAAAATAAAGTCTCGGTCATTGATGGTATGTACTCACTTAGTTTGTACTCAGTCAATACATACAACTAATGCTACACGCTTTTCTGATGCAACTAGTACATTTTTAGATGTTTTCTTTGTGAATAATCCAAATGACCTAGACATAACCTTGTTAAAAATGAAGTTTCACAGCGCAAGAAAATAAAAAATACGGTCACTTACAAAGTTAAAAAGGAAAAAGGGAAGAGTTTTATTCTTGACTGCTTAAAATATTAAAATTGACAAACAGAACCTTAATACTGAAAAGAATTGCCAGAACTATATAATTTTAAGTCTTACTCTCTACAACAATACTCCCACAAAAACGAAAAAATTCAGTTATTGTATATATGCACCTACATTAATCAGCAAACTCCAAATCCACTCCCTGGGCACAAAAAAAACATTCGTCTGCTTCGGAACCGCCGCTGTCATCTGACTTGCTACCATAGGTTACAAGGCAACATCAGTATCGTGCCCCAGTGACTCTGAAGGCAAATAAACAACAGCAGTTGATGTTTACAGAATTAATTACCTGATTCTGATTTCTATTTTCTAAAAAAATGACGTCTCAGCTGATGTATAATTTCTTTGTTTGCGAGTTGATAATTCCATAAGCCTATGAGCCTTCACAAAAATGCATTACAGTGACTTAAGGTAGAACTTCTTGCGTTTGTTCTTTGGTATGTGGAAAATCGCTTGGAAATCAAACACTATGAAATGCTTTAAGTTCGACTTCTGCCCCGACAATGCCTTTTCTGATGTCTTGATGTGAAGCAACCGCTTCACCTTCAATTTATCAACGCCTGTTGGATTACTCACAGGCCATAACCTTCCAGGGGCGCATACAATAAAGTTGCGCCTTACCGACGACGATCTCTGCACAGGCAATGGTGACGTGTACTCACGAAATGGTGCCCTCTACTTTCTGTGCTCTGTCCCAGTTTCAGTAATTTGAGATAGAATAAGTTGCTACTTCGACAATATAGCTATCTGTAGTTTAAATTACATCTCTTTTCAGGCCCAAAGAACAACTAATGCGAGACCAAAAACGGAAACCACTATTAGCAACCACAATTTATGTTCCATTCCCTCCCAATTAACCCAGCAGGACATTACAATGTGTCTACACAAATCTAAGTGGGATGAGGTATAATGTGCTTTCGGCTCCAGATACCACATCCACCCGCAAATCTAACCTAACCTAACCTAACTCAAAATAGTTCTGTATTAGGCCAATACGATAAATTCATTAGCTTTCTCTGGATCTGAGGTTGGATTACAATTCTAGAATATAAGGTCAGCTTTGAAACTGTCACGAGCTCGAAGCCCGAAATGCAAATGGCGGGCGATTTGTCACGATTATCACTAAACACAATTTTTTCTTTCCAATAAAAATAAGCCATAGTCTGTTCCGGCAACAGCTGTCGCATACTATGAGAACACACGAGAGAATTTTGAATATACGACAACGCAATATTACCTTCGTGGTTTGAGATGAAATTAACTGACTTTTTTTTATTTGTAAATACTATTCATAAGTTCACGTTTCAAAATTACAAAAAGTTTGGGTTAATAAGATATGATGACAAAGTCATTTGTTACTAAACACGCATCTATTTAAAAGATGTTATTGTATTTTCAAAAGGAGTCAAAATAGGGCAGCGTAAGCCTTTGCTTAAAATCTCATTTCCGACCCTCATAGCCATACGATTTTTTTTCTCAAAATACAATATGTCAAGGATTCTTCTCTTTCATTATACTGAGCACACTGTATATGACGGTACATTTTGTTTCGAGAGGGTTTAGGAAAAGTCTGTTTGTTTCTAACCAGCCTGATATACGTTCTAGGTCAATGTTTAAAGCGTTTGTACAGTTCTCTGTCATAGCAAGAGGGCAACTTCGGTAGAAATAGATGTTGTCGGCATACACTTGATTATATGAATTCACAACATCGGGTGAATCTCATTTACATAAAGTGAGAACAGAAGAGGTCCCACGATGGAGCCCTATGGAACTTCTCTATTATTGTGCACAAAGTCAGGCGATATTTGGCCCACTGAGATAGCTTACTTTCTACACTTTAGGTAAGATGATATGGGATTTGTTACTGAGTTCGAAAAACCAAACAATGTCAGCAGCTTGTTACAGATGTTAATATGGTTAACTGTTTCGACGGCTTTCGAAATATCCAAAAGTACTAAGAAAGATAATTTGTCTTCATCCAGCCACTCTAAAACTTTAATTATCGTCGTTTCCTAAATACAGATTGCATTGGATCATTGCAAGCAAGTTGTTGTAATGAATATATGTATATACGAGTATATAGTGAATATTGTAACGAATTTATACAGCAGAATTTAAAAGCGCTATCCATGAAGTTAAAATCAAGCGAAATTATACGAACAACATTAAAGGCAGCGCAAGGGAAGGTAACAAAGCTTGTATTCAGAGAATTTAGATCCAAGCCAGCATCAATATTTTTATTATTTCCACAAATTCCAATTTCCAGGATACTTACGAATATATTTAGTTAACGACCAGTTTCTAAAAAAATTCTTTCTCGCAATTCGAATTTTATAGACAACCTATTTGCGCATGTAACGATATATGTAGATGCTGATGAACATCTAACTTGTAGCGCTTCCAACTCGCGTAGGTACGATTGCGCTCATGGATCAGTAGTCCAATTTCGGATGTAAAGCAGGCCAAAGTGGATACGTTTGGTTCTTAAAGGAACATGAGTATTGAAAAGAGTACATATATTTTTATTTAAGAACTCAACTTGCTCACTGGGACAAGACAATACTCCGCGAGCTGAACTCTAGTTGGTGATACTGATAATCAATATTGCTAAAAGCTCTCAACTCAGAGGTTGTAACTAGAGCTCTTGATACCCGCATACCCGAGTACCCAAATACCAGTATTTTCGCGTATTATTTCTCATATATTTTATATATCAAGACCAGACAAACAATAAAAGAATAATTATTAAACCATTACTTATAAAAACATTTTATTCTGAAAAGCCTTAAAAATGATGTTAAAATAGAAATAAAAGTAGACTGTAAGATTCGTCGAAAGACATAGTTTAAGTGTTAGGTTTATCTTAGAGTGCCCGCATGGGGCCATTAAGTTAGAATAAGATTATTTTTAAGTAATTTAAGCTAATTTTTAAGCGTTTTTTGTTTAGCATATAAGAGTAACTTAAGTTAAAAAATAAAAATGCATAAAAAACTGAAAAACTGAGCCTTAAAAATGAACACAAAACTAAAATTAACCATAATCACAATTCAACAATGCCACCAACAAATAAACTGTGATTTATTCACAAAAACAAGTTTTATTTCGTTAAGTAAATAAAATACATATATACATGCATGTAAGTAACGTTAATCCTAAATTCTGACTACTAAATGTATGCATAAAAGAAATGACCTATATTTTAATCGCTGCTTTCACGCTCTCCGTGTGGAATATATTCCCCATCCCCACCAAGGGTGTACGAGTACATTACTAACTTTTTTTAAATTATACATAGTATTTCTGACCCTTGAGTACCCGTTACCCGATATTGTAGGGTACACGATTTCTGACATTGCCGGGTAACCGCGAATTTGTGCATTATCCGTATTACCCGGTTACCCGGGTTGTTGTAGCACAACAAAGATAGGGAAATTCGGTACTTTACAATAATATTTTTTAACAAAAACTTCCAGCGGATGCTTAAAATATTTTGGGATTAGTTTTACTCACCAAATTTCATTCACACTATGGCACCGTCATGCTAACCATTGAAAAACTTCGTGGGAGGGAACTATGACACATGGCGGTTTGCTGCCAAAATCTTTTGGTGCGTGACCGGCAAAAATGAAAACAAAGACGAGAATAATCCTTTTGATAGAGGTATTGAATTACGTTCACATACAAGATGTTTTTGGAAGTTTGGAAAAGACTACAAGACGCTTTTGAAGATTCCGGTCTGACTCGTAGAATAGGTTTATTACGAATCCCGATTTCCACACGATTAGAGTAATCTGAATCAGTCGAAGAATACGTAAATAAAAATAATTACCTAGCACACAAAATTAGAGGAATTGGGCTAGCGATAAGCGAGGAGTGCGTAGGTAACTTGCTTCTTTCGGGTCTTCCAGATCAGTACCAGTCAATAATTATGGTCATCGAAAGCTCGGAAATGAAAATTACAGCTAATGCCATAAAAGCTAAATGGCTCCAGGATGTGAATCGGAATCGGAAGAAAATTTAACACCACTCAATTCAAGCGGTGACAGCGTGTTATACACATTACTGTCGACTAGGGAAGCTAACACAAAAGACAGGTATTTGGATGCCGGGACTTTGAAGCACATGACATTGCAGAGAGATTGACTGGAATACATTAGTACAGCTGAAAATGACAAAGTAATCATTGCAGATAAAAATGTGATGCCTATTGGTGTTTGTGTTGTCAGCTGGTGAATCAGTCATTTAACAGGTATTGGAAATTCTGTTATATTTAAAGGGAATCGTTCAGAAATTTATAACAGCCAAAACCGATTAATTGCTACTGCTTCAAAGGAGACAGGTGTGTACAAGCTGGTTCAATCAGCTGTGGCATATGCCAATATGCAGACACATTCCTTGTGGCACAGTCGAATGAGACACTCGAATTCAGAAAGTTTACTGAAGCTTAAAGGCATGGTAGAGAGAGTTAGTTTTCACGAAAGTGAGGTTTGTATAAGAACGAGAGAAACCAGGTTGCTCTTCAAACACACTGGAAAGAGAGAAACAGAGCTACTCGTATTAGAGCTGGTACATTCTGACTTTATATTTTTTAATATTCGTAGATGACTTCAGCCAAAAAATTTGATTGTAGACACCTTATGAAGACTAAATCAGTGGTGAAGGAAAAATTCGACCGAAATCGAAAAATTTGAATTCAAGATTTTACGTACCGATAAGGGTTATGAATACTGCAATCTGGGGTTTGTCAATCTGTTTGCACTGGTATGGAATACAACATCAGAGGATCGTACTTTATACGCCAGAACAGAATGGTTTAGTAGAGAGAACCAACAGAATGCCAGTTGTTTACTCTTCGATGTTGAGTTTAACACCGAATACATAGTGTGGTGAGGCTGTTGCGACCGCCACACAGTGGCTCATTTAGGCAAAAGTGCTTGCATAATCCAATTTTAGGGTGGGTCTATAATGCAATATTTTTGTACTCACTGGATTTACAAATGTTTGGAGCTCTGGTAATCGAAAAAATTATTTCTTTTGGATCAATTGTTTTGCTTGTAGAGCCAATCAAATTTGAGTAGTTTTTGAGGTCACCTAAATACCATTTTTTTATGTTTTTTTAGTTTTGAGTGTAAAAACTGTTTAAAAAACTGTGTGATATACCTGTTCATTTGTGAAATCAAATTTGGGCGAAGTGGTTTTTTTTATAATTTTTTGAAAAGTATTTAATTTAATGTTTTTTGAAATACTATATATAAATCCAAACCCAAATTTTAATTATGCTTGTATTCAGTAATAAACATTTATTAATTTTGAGAAGTTCCCTGAGAAAACACAAAGTATTATAGATGTTCTTCCAAGATGAAAATAGACCAAAACAAGGGTTTGAAAATACTTCAAGGAGATTTTTTTAAGAATCAGAGGCAATAGCCCGTATAACTCTGATCAATAGAGAGGTAATAACGAGGCTTGAAATAATACTTAATGTTTTGAATTGCAGGGAAAATGTTAACATTCTCAAGTTTGGGGAATATGCCAAGAAAAAAGTAGAGTTAGTGAGGCAAAAATATCCCTAAAAACAACTCTTGTCTACTCTTTATAAAATCTTGGCTCATAGACAAAATATGATATAATCGAGTATCAGTCGTTACCACTTGGTGAATTGTCAGAAGAAGCTCAGGAATCCAAAACTAAAGACTACAAAAAATATAGGTATCAAAACACGAGCAAGGTTTCAAGAATGCGGTAGAATGAAGACTTTTTCAACATGCTTGCAGCCTCATCGGCCTTGTAAGATGCAACTTTTTTTTTAACATCTTGAGTTAAAACTCAACACATATTAAAAGGGATCGATAGGCTTAGCAATACCTTAGGTTCAGTTTCGTTTTAGCTACAAGCGTATGTACTCCGTCGCTTCCATATATTCTTCACAACATAATTTAACATTGCCGTAATGAATGGTAGACACCACATTTTTCATTCATTCATTCATTCATTCATGTTTTATGCATTTTTATTATGTCCAATTCATTTACACTTACAAGCTAGACAAAAAATGCTTAAAAATTAGCTAATTAATTTACACTATACTATGATAACTTACTGGCCCAATGCGGGCGATCTAAGTTAAACCTAAAACTTAATGGAAGTAATTGGACAGCGTAATTCATTTATTTCATTATTATTATTACTAACACTAAGGAAATGGTGTTTTACTAAAAACTTGGTACATAGATTTTTTTTACATTTAAATAAAACCTACAAACTATCTTAATAATTATCTTAACCTACTTAAACTATTTTAGTTCTAGAGAAGTTCCAAGTTCTCTTTTTTCTTTTATTATTATTTTTTAATTATTTTAAAATTTTCATTATTATTATTATTTTTTTTTTATAATCTTAAACCTACTTTAATCCTACATAAGCTATGTAAGCCGGCCATTGCTAAAAATATTAAATATGGCGACTTAGTCCCCAAATGGGGCTACCCATAATTAGAAGGAAACGACGAAGGAGTGCTGCCGAGTAACATCTATCAAATCGCGACTCCCTACTGTTCTACTGAAGCGGAGACACGTCGAGCGACGTGAAAGATTAGCGGCACCGCTAATTTGTCTTGGATCAGCTCTTTTTTTTATCAAAATAGTGGACCGCCTCTGGGGAACAAAGCCATTGAAGAGCACGCTCTCGTGATATATTGTAGATAATTACGGTAATATGCACCGTAGATCAGATTCTTCGTCGAGGTCATAACTCTAGCAATGTGCCTTCGAATCAACTTTCTGACGAAATTGTCCTCTCTTATTAGGTTCGCCACGTTGTAAAAGACTTCATATTAGGATAGAATTTAATGTACTCTGGCTCTGGTGCTCTCTACAAGCGAAGACAAGCACTTAAACAGGCTCTCTTAAACATCTGAATCTTTCCCATTAAACTTTCTCGCGATGAACGGGACATCTAAATACAAGCATAGGCTGGATAAGGGCCATGTAGCAGATTACCTTTACGCATCGAGTTGGCTGCTATAAAACAGTCTCATTGTAAGGGCATCTTTGGGTATGGCTAGGCCACCATATCACTGGTGATCACTAGGATAAGGCCATACATTTTGCAATCGATTTTCACTCTTTATACCCGTTTGAAATTTTGTACTCACAAACTTTTACTACCTGTGAACAGGTACATATTTTCTCAACAGGAAGTCATAAAATTAAAGGGTAAATAAGAAACGACCGTTGGAATTCCCAAAACCGAACAATGAACTACTCGAAAAGCGTATAAAAAGATGCGCCACTAGGATAAGGCCACGTGCAATATCTTCAATAGAAAGGAAAAAATGAATAAAATGTTTACATTTTATGGTTTTTAAACATTTACGAGTATTTATTACGTTTTTCTACATTAATAATAAGTATGCCCGCCAAAAGTGGCAAAAGTTCCACGTCTTCTGATTGAATCCAACTGCTCACAACCCTGGAAGTGTGGATGGGGGCATTTCTTGTTGGAATATCCAAGGCAGGGGTCCGAAAATGTTTTTCACTTTTGGAAATCACCGTTCCAGCAAACATTTGTAGTTGTTTCCGTTCGTTGTTGTGGACAAAAACTCGAACTCGATTGTGCCATAGTAGGTAATAGCTCCCCACACCATTATACCTGATGTACGGCTGTGATGGCTTGCCAAAATAAGTTCTTCCTTTCTTAGATCATGGAAATAAAAGTTGTAGCCATCGGGGCCGTCAAGGTTAAACTTTTTTTCATTCGAGAAGACAACGCCTTTCCATTCACTGCTCCAAGCGACGTGTTCTCCTGGAAAATTCATTCGACGCTCCTAGCCTCAAAACAGGTTTCTTTTTAAGTTTTATTCTCTGTATAGTACCACTTTTTCGTATTATCCTTCGGACCGTTGCGTTGCTATGCTGGCTGATACTTTGCTGTTGGCCCTTATTTTAGTCGCTGGTAGAGTAGAATTTGAGGCACGACGTAGAATTAACCGCTTTTCTCGCAAAGTTGTTGTTTCTGCTGTGCGTCCTTTTTGATTTTTCCCATAGTGTTGTGGATCCGCAGGATAACTTTTTACCAGCCGTCACGTCCCAAATTTCCTACGCCCAAATGGCGTGAGGTGGTACGCAACACATGTCGTAATGGTGGATCAAACTTTGAAAGTCCTTGCGGCGAATGTTAATTCACTGATTAGGATCGAACGAAAAGCCGTGATGTTTAAATTGCTACAAGACCAAACTCCGGATGTGCTTTTCGCTGGCGAAACCAAGCTAACCGATAAGCACAAACTGGAGTACAATAATTATATTGTTAGAAGAAGAAATCGGCCCAGATCCAAACGTGGAGGCGGTGTCGCGATCTTCATTAAAGAAGGTATAAAATTTCACAGAGTGCACAAGTGAGTGTTGCACAGGTTCCGGGTGTTGGAGGCAGTCGTCATTTACATACCGTTCCGCAGTGGAAAGCGGCTGTACTTGGCCCCTTTTTATGCACCTGAGGCTTCACAATCCACTTTATTCATAACAGAGTTCGACACGCTTTTTCGGCTTCTGAGACTGGAATCGGGGGAGAATTATTTTATAATTTATAAATAATTTGCCAAATACTAGAGGGAACCTACTACTCGATTGGTGGGGTCAGCACGATGTCATGTGCTTAAAGCGACGGATAACCCGTCGTTTTCTAGAGGCGGGTCTTATTTGGATCTACTGCTGTACGACGAACGTATACGACTGACAGGTACGAATTTACAAACGCTAAACTGTTTGCGCACATTCGTGTATGACAGCGACCATTGCGGTTTTAGCACCGAAATTACAGTTCCCAACGAAATTGCGGAATTGGAGGAGTATGTCCAAAGATATTCTTACAACTACAGTAAGACTCGATGGACACGCTTCTCTACAACCTTAACACGAGCACTCTCCTCAAACACGCTCCACCCTCCGTCCAATAGGAATTTGTCAAACGAGGAGATCGACAATTACCTAAAACAAATGGACAAGACAATTAAACAAACGATGGACACTACAATACCGCGGTATCGACGTGCGACTAACGAAGACCTGTTCCGCAATCCTACTATTGACGCACTACACCGACAGAAAAGTAGACTTCTATCAAGACTTAAAAACTTGTACAGACAGTTAACTGTCAGACAAGACCCGGAGATTAGGACACTGAAGTCGGCGATTAAAAACCTTCAAACGTTAATAAAAGAGAATTACAGAATTTTTGTAAGTTTGTACTGGAACAACAAGGTTCTGGCTGTAAACACCAGAAACCCGAATATGTTTCCGCAAATAAATAAACTATTTCGGAGAAAAAATCAAAACGACCTTCAGTGTCTTAAAATAGCCCGGACAACAGACAACGAACGGTTACTGACAATAGCAGATATTGATCCAAATGAAGCCGCTGACGATGAAGACTTCTTTGTGATCGCGGATCCACATGTCGCGTCTGGAGAAGGCCTTCGACACCGTATGTTTAGAGGGTCTTTTCTATAAGCTGACTAGGCTGGGGATCAGTAAACCACTCTTGTACATTCTTTATAATATGCTAACCAACAGACACTTCATCGTGAAAAATGGTGATGTGACTTATGTTGGAATATTTCAAATTAAATATGTATTGTATATGTATATTGCTGAAGAAGGCGTGGTCAATTCGCCGATCCTATTCAACATTTATACAAGCGACTTGATAGGTTCACTTCCCCATACTATTGCGTACGCAGACGATTTGACAGCGTACAGAGCAGGTCCAAAAATCGAGGCAATTAATACTCTCTTGCAGCGTGACTTCGATAAGATAAGACGATTTTGCGATGACTGGAAGTTGAAAATCAACTTTCAGAAGTCGGAAACCGTTCTCTTTAGGACGCCGTTGTCTGGAGCCTCTAGAGATACCAGAAAAAATTGGCGTAAGTTCTTGATCATTGGACAACACGGGCAGTCTCTTGCCTGTCGAAATGTAGTCAGATACCTTGGAATGTATGTATATAATTGTGTATAATGTCTATGTGTGTGTATGTTTGTATTGTGTATGTTGGTTAGTTAGGCTAAGGTTTAATTTAATTTAGATATTAAGTTTTTATAAAAAATAAAAAATTATATGGACAAGTTTTTGTTAACAATGTTTTTTCTTAGCTTTAAGTATAGTAAATAAATATCCGTAAAGAAAATGTAAATAAAGTCGAAAGACATAGTTATAAGAATTATAGAGTGTCTGTGTGGGGCCAGTAAGTTATTATAAGATTATTAAGTAATTTAAAGCTAGCATTTAAGCATTTTACATATATTAGTATGTAAGAGTTAGTGATTAAGAAAATAAAATGCATTTAAAACTGAAAAAAATTAAAAGTAACCACTTTTCTGCGTACTTGCACGTCTGTAAATACAGACCAGCGCCCACACCTCTCAAATCTCTCTGCTCTGAAGCTACCTGCCACTATTCTTCTCTTACCACGGTCTCGCCATTTACGTGCGTAATGATGTACTCGTAGCTTACCAAACCACCACAATGTAGTCTCTGTTCCAATCCGGAATTCAATTTCAGAAGCCCCAAACTGGACAGTAATTTGACCTTTAACGAGTTAGATGCGCTGTCCGACTCCATACAAAGAATTTTGTCACTTTATCCTCATACTGAAATCCTCATTACGGGCGATCTCAATAATTACAATTCTGGGTGGCTTCGACATTCTGGACAGACAACACCCGAAGGACGGTGTGTTGAGATCTTCGCTGCGGAAAATAACTTAACGCAGTTTGTAAATGATCCCACATGTTGCAAAAGCAACATGTAAACATCCCGGCCTCAAGGCAGCGCAATGCCTTTTCCGTCGGCAAAATAGATGACGTCAAAATGCAACAAACCGACGGCAAACCACCACTGCATTCCCGTGCCAAAATTGGGAGAACATAAATAAAGCATAAAACTAGCACACATTTAGTGGGAGTGACGAAAACAAAACTCAATATAAAAAAAAATACTATGTTTGTTTTTATAAGCGCCTCCCACTGATCTGCATTCTACGCAGTTCATGTTGGTGTGTGTGCATGTATGTCGTGTATCACACATACACGGAGATGGAGAGAACTCTTTTTCGCCGGCATTGACATAAAATCATTGGAGAGGTCAATGACCAGGACAACGAAGCCAACGGCCGAGACAGCTGGCCGTAGAGGTTTCGCAACAGAAACAGCTGGCCGTAGATGTTTCGCAGCAAAAACAGCTGCACGAAGAGATTTCGTTTGGGCGAACAACAACGAGTCGATTGATTCCCAATCAAGACTCAAACAAATAAAGTTCGAATTAAGTTAAATTAAAGGACGAGTTGTTTTTTTATTTTTTTTATTTTGAGTACTTGTATGTTCGTGTGGTTGTGTCGTTGTATTCTTTTTTTTGCACTGAAATCTAAAGGGTTCTGCCGCGCAATTTTTCAAAGAATCGGATTGGACAAGGTTCGATCAACAAAATATCCTTTTTTGCTAGTGTCCTTGCGATACATTTTGGTCCTTCGAGCCGGATCTAGTGCAAAAAACAATTAAAAACAGCAAACAGACATTGCAAAAGTGCGTTTAAATTCGAATTCGTTTGTCGCGGAAGAACAATACGTTCGTTATTCGCTTTGACTTCAGTGTGATCATCCAGATTGGACTGCAGCAGCGAGGAAGCAACGATCTGCATCTGATTGCAGCAACGAAGGAGCAACGCTAAATTACAGGTGTGTGGCAATTTAATTAATTCAATTATCAATTCAATTATTACATAATACATCCTCAAATTGATTTATCAAATTAATAAAAAAATTAAAAATTGTGTGTGGGTTGTTCTGCGGTTAAATTTAATTCGTCGGCCTTATCATGAGCAAGTGTAAAATCTCTACGCTTATAGATGCGATCCAGTCAATTTCTCAAGAGCTGGTCGCGGATTATGAAGCGTATATAGGTTTAGAGTTAGCAAAAAAATCTGTGCATATGAATGAGGTCCGCTTAGGGAATTTAGAGAAGTCGTTTGAAGAAGCTAGTGCTCTTCATCAAAAGGTAGTTGCTGCTCCTAGTGAAGAAGCTAAGGTGAAATATATGGAAGCACTCACATTTCATCATTTGAAGGAGCTTTACTTCAAATACTCCTCTGAGTTAAAAGAAAAATTAAGCAGCTTCGAGGGCAATCAAAGTTGTCTCAACAACTCGGTTGCAGGATCAAAACCACCATCGGCAGAATTAAAGATCCCTCCTATTAAAATACCGACGTTCGATGGCACTCTTCAAATGTGGCCTGAATTCAAAGGATTGTTTGAAGGATTAGTTAATAAAAATTCAACAATACCTGACGCTCACAAATTGCAATATTTAAAGAGCAATCTAATTGGTGAAGCGGCTCGAATGCTGCGAAACACCGACTCCAATTTTGAATCAGCATGGGCTTAATAAAACGATTTCAAAATCTTAGATTGTTGAAAGACAATCAGTTCAAATTGCTGTTTGACCAACCGAAACTGACTCAGGAATCATCTGAGGACCTTAAACTACTGTTAGACACAACAAACGAAGCCAGGCAGTCACTCAAAAATCTTGGAGTGTCTGTAGAGGCATGGGAAGATGTCCTCATTTTTCACACCGTGCAAAAACTTCCTTGCATTACTCGAGGGCATTGGGAATCACATATCTCTTCGTATGTCGATTATCCAACGTTCACAATATTAGAAGACTTTCTCTTTATGCGAGCAAGAACATTGGAAGTCATAGGACAATCATCTGATAACAATCTAAATAAAGCCAACAAATTTACATCAGGTACAGTTCGAGCACATAATTCGACAATTCCGAAATGCTCACTCTGTCACAACGCACATTCCATCCGGAATTGCTTTAAATTTAAGGCACTTAACCCGAAAAAAAGACAGGAAATAGTAAGGAAAACAAAATTATGTTTTAACTGTCTTTCAAATGCGCACTTTACGCAAAATTGCACAAGCACTTTTACGTGTGCTTCGTGCCATCAACGACATCATTCATTACTGCACTTAAATGAGTCAGGTAATGCAATCCATGCGAACGAGTCATCGACATCACATGCTCACCCAATCCCCTCTCTCAGCCAACCTTCACAATCGGCACAATTTGGAACCCCATCATCCTCGAACCGAACTGCTTCATCACATAACGCGTGCATAGCCGAAAACAATTTCACACAAAATGTTCTTCTGGCTACAACCCTCATCAAGGTTTTTACAACCGATGGCCAACCGTTACTGATGCGAGCGCTATTAGATCCTGGATCAGAGGCGTCCTTTATTTCTGAAGCTGCCACTCAAACGTTAGGCCTGAAGAGAGAAAGGTTTTTCGTCAACATACTTGGCGTGGGAGAAGCCAACACATCCACCTCCAAACACAGGGTTTCTCTCAGGATTTTTTCAAATCTGAGCGAAAAGTTCAGCTTACAGTTTAACGCTTTAGTTCTACCCAAGCTAACAGCTGTTCTACCAACTCACAACATTCCATGTGCAACATGGAGTCACTTACAAAACATTGAACTTGCCGATCCAACGTTCAACAAACCAAGCAAGGTCGACATTCTTCTTGGCAGCGATGTTTATTCATCAATTCTACTTGATGGCATTGTTAAAGGGGAACCAGGTACCCCTATGGCACAAAGGACGGAATTGGGATGGGTACTCTCTGGATGCATTTGGCCTCGTAACCAGTCAACGATAACGTCACATCACATCATCACAGAAGACCAACCCTTGGACAATTTGTTGCAGAAATTTTGGGAGCTTGAAGAAGTTCAAGTAATGAAAATGCAATCACCGGAAGAAGAAGCGTGTGAGACACATTACTGCAGAACGCATCAGCGGCAAAATGATGGTAAATATGTGGTTCAGCTTCCATTTAAAGGCGGAACACGGCCAGATCTAGGCTTGTCTCACAGATCAGCGCTTGTTAGGTTTTTGTATTTGGAAAGGAAATTCAAAACAAATTCGTCCTTTTATGAGGAATACAAAAGAGTTTTTGATGATTATAAGGAGTTAGGGCATATGACAGAGGTAGATCCCATTTCAATAACAAGCGCTCACTACTTCATTCCGCACCACGCAGTGATGAAGGAATCAAGTTCCACCACGAAGATGCGAATTGTTTTTGACGCATCGTGCAAAACTTCGGATGGAACGTCACTGAATGACCACCTTTATGTAGGCCCGAGATTACAAGTCGATATCTTTGATCACATAGCTCGATTTAGGAAATACAAATTTGCGTTTGTAGCAGACATCAGGAAGATGTATAGGCAAATTTGGGTCCCATCGGAAGACTCTGTCTACCAACTGATACCAACTGGCAAGCAATAGTGAGAGGTTGTTGTCATCCGTTCCAGAGGAGCATAGAGAGGTACCGGTACCACTCTCATTCGATGAAGGAAAGGCGTCCTGCATCGTCGTGGGTAAGATTTTAATGCAAAAGATCTGGAAGGAAGAGAAAACGTGGGATGCCGAATTACCATCAACAATTCAGCTTGGCATAAGTTAAAAATGGACTTAACTGCACTAAACGCAATAGAGATTCCTCGCTGGGTAAATCTGGAAAACGATTCGCAACTTGAAATCCACGGGTTCTGCGATGCGTCCGAAAAGGCATATGCGGCAGTTGTGTTCATTAGGTCAACTACAGGAGCGAAATCAGCAACAAATCTACTTGTCTCCAAAACTAGGGTTGCACCATTAAAACCAAAATCTCTTGCACGATTGGAGTTGTGTGGAGCCCAACTGCTAGCACACTTACTGGTACATACCGTGGAGACTATGGAGCTGCAATCTGCAAAAATATTTGCTTGGAGTGATTCGCAAATTGCACTCGCGTGGATTAAAACGGCACCATACACCAGAACCACCTTCGTGGCCAACAGGGTGTCAGAAATCCAGGAACTCATAGAGCCTCATAGCTGGAACTACGTGCCGTCTAAGGACAACCCGGCAGATATCGCGTCTAGAGGACTGTTACCAACGGCTCTCCTGGAAAATCAGCAATGGTGGCATGGGCCTGAGTTTTTGCAGGCCTTTGATGAGCGATTTCATCCTCCGTACGAATTTAAAGCCACGGATCTTGAGACGAAGACATCAAGGGTTTCAACAGTCAAAAACGAGTTCATCGCATCTGGGTACCCCATCAAAAACATTTTTCAGCTCTGCGTTCACTTTACGGCTTTTGAAACCAACACACTTTTCACTCGGTTTTCATCATTACAGCGTTTACTCAGAGATACAGCATATTGGCTTCGTTTTTTCACCAATCTTCGTTACAAAATACAAAAAAAATCATGCTTACTTTCTGGGATGCTTTCAGAGGAAGAAATTTCATTAGCTCGAGTGCGATTGATTTCCATCGTACAGCAAGAGGCTTTTACAGACGAAATAACAAAGGTAAGCAAGGGTGAAATAGTTTCGAAGAAAAGCAAATTATCACGACTTTCGCCAATCATGGATGAACAAGGGATATTGCGGGTAGGAGGCCGATTGGATAATGCCGATTTACCCTATTCACAGCGGCATCCAATTATTCTTCCTTCACATAATTTTTTTACATCATTGATAGTACATGATATTCACCTCAAATCTTATCACGGCGGCCAACAATTAATGATGGCGACAATTCGATCGCAGTACTGGATTTTGCAGCTTAAAAATAATGTAAAAAAATGCATTTATAAGTGCTTAAAATGCTATCGATTTAAGGCAGTAGAAATGCAGCAACAAATGGGTAATTTACCGGCACCACGGGTCAACCCGTCGCGACCATTTCACACATCCGGTGTCGACTATGAAGGACCTGTGCAATTAAAGGCTTGGAAAGGCCGATGCAGCAAAATCACGAAGGCCTACATAGCGATTTTTGTATGCTTTTGTACAACGGCCGTGCACCTCGAGCTGGTAAGTGACTATACGACATCCGCATTTCTTGCAGCGTTCAAGCGTTTCACAGCGCGTCGTGGAATCTGCAAACATCTTTACAGCGACTGTGGACCCAATTTTAAGGGAGCTGCAAAAGTCCTGGAGTCAGAAAATGTGCACATAACAAGGCAATGGACAGAGGATATCGCGAAAGAAATGCAGACCAACGGCACGATTTGGCACTTTAATCCCCCTGCGGCTCCACATTTTGGCGGGCTGTGGGAAGCAGGTGTGAAGTCGATGAAACACCACCTAAAGCGAGTCATTGGGCATTACACTCTCACCTTTGAAGAGTATGCGACGGTATTAGCGCAAGATGAGTCATGTCTCAATTCGCGTCCACTTTGTCCAGTAAGCGAAGATCCCGATGACCTATCCATTTTGACACCAGGACATTTCCTGATCGGTGCCTCGCTAAACACTGCACCCGAAAGGGATTTAACTGAAACAAAGGAAAACTACTTGCACAGATGGCAGCTTATGCAAAAAATTCAGCAGGACTTCTGGAAGCGATGGAAAACAGAATACTTGGCTCGTCTTCAACAACGTCCGAAGTGGCTGACAGCAAACACGGAGATAAAGGTAGGACAGCTAGTAATCCTGCCTGATGCACAAACGCCCCCAACTCTATGGCGACTTGGACGAATAGAAACTACTCATCCCGGAACTGACGGAAAAATTCGTGTCGTCACAATTAAAACTGCAACTACGAGCTTCAAGCGACCTATAGCTAAACTGTGCATTTTGCCAATGTTAAACGTATAAAGGTACATTCACACAATCCCACACACTTATAAAATTATATATTTAACTTATATGAATTTAATGAAATTTTCCTAATTTAAAATTATAAACTATTATTGCCACACACCATTCACCACACCTACACTTTTTCCTTTTCATGCACCTACTTGTCAACACTTCGAGGAGATTACGACCAGCAGAATTCAACACGCAACATACATCAGTCATAGAAGAGAAAAATTACCAAATCCCCGACGTCGATGTCCTTGCTGTGGCCCGGCAGGATGTTGCAAAAGCAACATGTAAACATCCCGGCCTCAAGGCAGCGCAATGCCTTTTCCGTCGGCAAAATAGATGACGTCACCACTGCATTCCCGTGCCAAAATTGGGAGAACATAAATAAAGCATAAAACTAGCACACATTTAGTGGGAGTGACGAAAACAAAACTCAATATAAAAAAAATACTATGTTTGTTTTTATAAGCGCCTCCCACTGATCTGCATTCTACGTAGTTCATGTTGGTGTGTGTGCATGTATGTCGTGTATCACACATACACGGAGATGGAGAGAACTCTTTTTCGCCGGCATTGACATAAAATCATTGGAGAGGTCAATGACCAGGACAACGAAGCCAACGGCCGAGACAGCTGGCCGTAGAGGTTTCGCAACAGAAACAGCTGGCCGTAGATGTTTCGCAGCAAAAACAGCTGCACGAAGAGATTTCGTTTGGGCGAACAACAACGAGTCGATTGATTCCCAATCAAGACTCAAACAAATAAAGTTCGAATTAAGTTAAATTAAAGGACGAGTTGTTTTTTATTTTTTTTATTTTGAGTACTTGTATGTTCGTGTGGTTGTGTCGTAGTATTCTTTTTTTTTGCACTGAAATCTAAAGGGTTCTGCCGCGAAATTTTTCAAAGCATCGGATTGGACAAGGTTCGATCAACAAAATATCCTTTTTTGCTAGTGTCCTTGCGATACACCACACGAGTAGCAAACGTTGATAGTCATACAGCAAACTCTTCACTTCTCACCCTGACAAATACAAGATCAATGTGCTATCCCCTCTAGGCTTCAATTTATATGCATTTTTATTTATATACTCGTACTTAATTTACTCTTACATGCTAGATAAAAAACGCTTAAAAATTAGCTTAAATAACTTAAAATTATCTTAAACTAACTTACTGGCCCCATGCGGGCAGTCCAAGTTAAACATAATACTTAAAAATTATGTCTTTCGACGTTTATGACGAATTTTATTCTTATTCTACAGTGACTTAACTACAGCTTAAACTAAGAAAACATGTTTAAACATTATAAAACTAAAAGCTAAAAGCCTGCATACTACCTAGAACTAAATCTTAATCTACTTAACCCACATGCATATATATATATATATATATATATATATATATATATATATATACATAATATATATATACTTAATATATAAATATATGCATATATACATATAAATTTTTTTTTCTTTTTTTGATTTTATATTTTTATTTATTTTTTTTTTATATATTTTTTTCTTAAAAACTAACTTAAACCTACTATGTAAGCCGGTCACGGCAAAAAAAAAAAAAATACCGCCTTAAATCCCCTCTAGGCTTGCCGGACCACTTTGTCATATCAGCTAATTTCTCGCACACTGACCACACAGTTAGAGAAAAAAAAATTCCTAAAAGAACCGTGTGGCAATACGAGAGAGCCAATTGGAGCGCACTTAACAGCTCCCTTAGGAATTTTAATTGGTCGTTACGTTTAGTCGATAAAGACGTGGATGCCGCTGCTGATATGATCTTAAAAATTATTCTCTTTGACACGAGATCCTTTATCTCTCATTGAATGAAGAGTATTAAACCAAAAGAAAAGGCATGGTACGACTCGAGTTGTAAAGAGGCTGTCAGGGTTAGAGAAATGTTTTCTAGGTCCTATATGACCAACCCGACAGAGGAAAACCGGAAAAAGTTTAAACGAGCCATGAATAGCTGCAACGTCTCTTTAAAGCATGTGAAATTTCAATACGACAAAATTTAAGGCAAAAAATACTACAATATAATGTCTACAATAGGTGCTGGCTGCAAAGTGTGCAGCTTAACACTTCCACTTGTCCCCACCTACATTTGAGTGCGTCGAACCTTCAATGGGACGAATCCACTTTCGCACTCGTGTAATAGCAAGAGTACTTAAAGATCGTCATATAACATATGTATATAAATCCGCTGGTCCAGATGGTATATCTCCCCTTCTTCTGAAGAGGTGTTCTTCCTCGCCTGCATAACCACAGCGTAAGCTTTTTCATCAATCCTACTCTTTAGGAGCTCTTTCCGAGCAGATGGAAAACAGCATTTGTCCAGATCGTCCCTAAAAAAGGTGAATCTTCTACTCTTTCCTCCTACAGACCCATTGCACTCACGTCCCTTCTTTCCAAGATCATGGAAACGCTGATAAGTCGTCAGCCAAGAAAGCCAACAAGAAAACTTCTTCATGACCGGCAATACGGTTTTCGCAGCAACAGGTCCACTCAGTCGTTCACATAGAATAACTATACCTAGATATTAAACTTTCCAGATATTGGAAAATCAAAACCGGTTTTCTACTGATCGTCACTATCCGTGAGATTCTGTCTGTGAATACGTGTGAATTGTTATCAATGGCAATTTATCTCATTTTTTATACAAACCACGCCCATTTGAACCAATAAACGTCATCCACAGTACACACACTCATGCAAATCGCTCTCATTCTAGCAATTTTACTTGTAAATTGCTCTCATTCTAGCAAATTTTGACAAATATATAGAGATGCAAAAGTGTTGGAATTCACTTACAGTGTGTCTGCGCGAGTGTTAAGGGTTTGCAAAAGTATTAGTAGAGTTTGACATTTAGTTTAGTTCATAGACCATAGACTAACTATACTTAGATATCAAACTTTCCAGATATTGGAAAATCAAAACCGGTTTTCTACTGATCACCCCTAACCGTGTGACTCTGCCTGTGAATACATGTGAATTATGATCAATGGCAATTTCCCTCCTTTTTTATACAAACCACGCCCATTTTAACCAAAAAACATCATCCACATTACACACACTCGTGTAAATCGCTCTCATTCTAGCAATTTTACTTGTAAATCACTCTCATTCTAGCAATTTTACTTGCAAATCGCTCTCATTCTAGCAATTTTACTTGTAAATTGCTCTCATTCTAGCAAATTTTGATAAAGTTATAGAGATGCAAAAGTGTTGGAATTCACTTACAGTGTGTCTGTGCGAAAGTTAAAGGTTTGCAAAAGTATTAGTAGAGTTTGATATCAAACTTTCCAGATATTGGAAAATCGAAACCGGTTTTCTACTGATCGTCACTATCCATGAGAGTCTTTTCTTGAATACGTGTGAATTGTGATCAATGGCAATTTATCTCCTTTTTTATACAAACCACGCCCATTTGAACCAAAAAACGTCATCCACATTACACACACTCGTGCAAATCGCTCTCATTCTAGCAATTTTACTTGTAAATTGCTCTCATTCTAGCAAATTTTGACAAAGTTATAGAGATGTAAAAGTGTTGGAATTCACTTACAGTGTGTCTGTGCGAAAGTTAAGGGTTTGCAAAAGTATTAGTAGAGTTTGACATCTAGTTTAGTTTATCTATGGTTTGGTTTATCTATGGTCGTTCACAGACCACGTTAGTATACAGACCTGTTTCGGCTTTTCTTCAGCGAATTCTGTAAATTATTATATAATTAACACACAAATTTTCAAAAGCACGGCTGGTGTAGTGCAATAGTGCGCGGACGCGAAATTTTAATATTTCAAATTGTGCGGGTTCATTTCATTCCCTGCCCGCGGACGGCATTTATTTAATTGATATTATTATTTAATTGAAAATAAATAATAAAATTAGTGACGTGGACACAAATAGAAATAGTGATGAGTGACAAAGACTGTCCCGTTATCCCCATTGTGGGATTAGTGGACGGCACAGCAATAACAGTGGCGAGTGAAGATCAATTAAACGGAGGAAAAAAAAAGTGGATTATCGAACTTAGCAAAACGCCCCTCTCTTTGCCCCTCTAACGAAATGCTGCTAAGTAGTGAATTGGTGGGGGGGGGGGGGGGGCGTTAACGTCTGCGGCAATAATAGCAGCGCAAAAACAAAGACGTCACGAAACGGAAGACGAATACGTCTCTGATAGAGTGACTCATGACAAAGTGAGTAATAACAGCTTTGCATCGTTGGCGACTTCTGAGTCGGAAGACGAAGATGAAGAACTAACCAATCTATTTGCTCAGTAAATAGCGATGGCCAGCTTACATAGGTTTAGGTTAGCATTTAAGAAATATATACATATACTAGTATATATAAAGGTATATGCTAATATATGTATATTATTGTGCATAATGTCTTTGTATCTGTATGTGCGTATTGTGTATATAGGTTAAGTAGACTAAGGTTTATTTTAAGTTAAATATTAAGTTTTTATAAAAAATAAAAAATTACATCCATAGGCTAAGTTTTTTGTTATCAATTTTTTCTTAGCCCTAAGTATACAAAATAAACATTTATAAATAAAATGTAAATGAAGTCGAAAGACATAGATATAAGAATTTAGATTAGCTTAGAGTGCCTGTGTGGGGCCAGTAAGTTAGTATAAGATTGTTAAGTAATTGTAAGCTAGCATTTAAGCATTTTTTGTTAGTATGTAAGAGTTAGTGATTAAGTAAATAAAATGCATTGAAAACTGAAAACTGCAACAGGTCCACTGGAGATTTGATGGCATGTCTCACCGTAAAGTGGAACCAAAGCATACATCAATCTGGCGAAAGGAAGATAGTTGCGTTTGATATTTCTGAGGCATTTGACAGAGTTTGGCATCAGGCTCTTTTGTCGAAAATGCGTGCATTTGGGATCAACGATTCTCTTCTGCAACGGGTTATAAACTACCTTTCGGAACGTTCAATTCAAGTTGTCTTGGATGGTTTCAAGTCTGATACTTACAAAATAAATGCTGTTGTGCCCCAGGCCTCGGTTCTGTCTCCGACCCTCTTTTTAATTTTTATCAATAAGAGATCCACTTCTAATCCAATATATTCGTTTGCTGACGAAAGTACTCCTTGCTTTTCATATCTGTTTCCGGACTCACATCCCTGCTCTTCGGCTCTAGAACGGGAACGGCAGCGTATGTTAAGTTCATTAAATTCCGATATTATTATTATTATTATCGTTTATTAAAAAGTAATTAAAATTACAAGATAATATAAAAATTAAAGAGCCTAGCTGCGGAGACTATTGGCTCTAATTAGTTAAAGTTAAATATTTAAATTTAGATAAGAGATAAATTTGTTAAAATTTTCGATATTTATAGGATTAGGATTCTTAAGTATATCATAGATCGATACATTTTTTAAAATAGATTTTATGATAGGTTTTAATATTTTAAATTTTTTTAATATGTGAGTGATATAAAGAGCTACATACGTTGCAAATCTGATCGGAATCCAAGGGCGCAAAGTTTTAAAAGAATTACTTTATGCGAGATTTTATCGAAAGCTTTGCTGAAGTAGGTGGTTATTACATCTACTTCTTTGCCATCTTCTAATACACATAGAGTACTTGATACAAATCCAATGAGATTAGTGGTAGTTGACCTGCCCTTAAGAAATCCATGTTGGTTTCTTGAAATCACTGGTTTACAATAAAAACACATAGCATCATAAATAATGCTTTCAAAGAGCTTGGGTATTGTGGAGAGTTTCGCAATAGGTCTGTAATTTGAGATTTAACCTTTGTGGCCTTTTTTATGCAGAGGGATTATATATGAGTTTTTCCAGGAATGGGGAAAGGCGCATTGAGATAAGGAAAGTCTGAACAAGGCAGTGAGAGGTTTTACCAAGTAGGAGGCGCACTTTTTTAGAACTATGGGGGGTACACCATCAGGTGACCGTGGTGTAGTGGTAGTAGCAAACGCTTCTCACTCGGAGGGTCCAGGTTCGAATCCTGCCCATGGCAAATCAGTTTTTCATTGTGTAATTGGAACTCAGACAAAAAAATTCTGAGTGTGAAGGCATAACACTGACACGTAGATTTGGCTGTTATAAGAGTTTCAAACAATGAAAAAAATACTGGGAATTATATCTCGAATCACTCTGAGTGAAGAAAAACTCTCCGTCCTATTCGGACTCCAACCCCTGGAGAGCAAACATAGAAACCTAACACACCTGAGTTTCAAACCACTACAAAAACAATTTTCCTTTCTCCTCCTTCTATCTTTCCGCCCGCGCCCTGGCAACAGTAAAAGGGTATCTAACCCCTTAGGCGCGCGTAAATTATAAAAAAAAAAAAAAAAAAAATCAACTAATGCCATTGAGATATCCACCGAAGTAAAGGATGTTTGTGGACAGCTGTTCAAGTATGAGAAATAAGATAGATCGGGGTTTTGTATGTGGCAAGCAAACGATTGGCTAAAGAATTCGGCAAAATAAGTTTGCTATTCTTTGCGTATCATCAGACGATGAATTGTTGAACTTCAGTATGGAGGCATAACTGTCCGACTTTCTGTTAGAGTTGATAAACTGGAAAAAGCGTTTGGGATCAGAAATAAGATGCGTGCGGCTTAAATAATTGGAATACAGTGATTCACATAGGTCTGAAAATTGGGTATAAGCAAGGTGTTATTTATTAAAATCCGCTTCAGAACGTGTACGAAGATAGGCGGGTCAAAGTTAATTTCTCTTATTTCGTATTGACCGGAGTTCCTTGTTATACCAAGGTGGGAATAACGATGGATTTTTTTGGGGTAGAAAAGGAACGGACTGGGAAAAGCAATCGAAGATGATATTGCAAAAAGAAGTAAGTGCATCATCAACGGGAATACTAGAGTTGAAGAGAAAATTGAAATTAGCTTTACAAAGAAGATTGTTTAATTTAGAAAAGTTGGCTCTTCGAAAATTAAAGCTGTAGACGTGTTCAAAGCAAAAAAGTTTTGAAACGTTGTACGAAAACGTCATAGAAAGAGGCAGATGGTGAGAATCTAGAGTGGTAAGGAGGTGCTTGATGGCTGAGACTATGCTGTTATCTACGTCAGTGGAGAATATAAGATTGAGTTTTCTACCGAGATAGTTGGTTATTCCACTTAACTGAAAAAGTCCGGAGTCCACGAGGCAGTCAATAAAAAGAATTTCTTCCTCCGAACTTGCATTGTTGGCGGTGTAGTGTGAATCATCAGTGCGTATCCATTTGAGTCGTGGTAAGTTAAAGTCACCCATAACAACAACAGTGTCATTTGCGTCAGATTTGGCAAACAGAGCATCGAGTTCATCAATAGCTAGTTGGTAGCTGTAGGTTGGTTGCGATGGGCGAATGTAGCAACAGCAAATAAAGAGATTGCGCTTAGAAATAGGAATTCTTACGCAGACAAATTCAAAGCAAACTGTAGATAGTTGCTTAAATAATTTAGAATTAAGGCGAGTAGGTACAGCCAAAAGTACTAAGCGGCCAGTTGATTCGTCGTTATTCATAAGGCCATCGTTTCGGTGGACATCATAATCATGGGTAAATAACTCGCTATTCTTAAAATTAGACTAAAGATTGGTCTCAGTAAGAACGAAGTTATCGTACGGCAGGTTTTGCGAATTAATATAGACTTCAGATGTTTTTGTTCGAAGTCCTCTAACATTTTGATAGTAAATGCTGAGGAAATCAGGGAGTGCAAATAGAGGCAGAGTTGGGTTAGGAGCGAAAATAGTTATTAAAACTAGAACGCGTTCTTTGAAGATGCCAGAGTCGTTGTGAGCTGACATGGGTGGCATAAGAGGAGAGGTCGTTTGCAACGTCGGTAGGCGTGATATTAAAGGCTTCGTGAAACCGTAAGGAAATCTGACGTAGGTCTTTTGGGTTTGTAGGAAGTCCTTCTTGCTGAATGGAAACCATAATATTTGTTTTGGTTAAGTCATCAATGTGAATGGAATCAGGCTTATCGTGTAGATAAGCTAGATAAAGGCGAACGTTTTCGTAAATTCTACGATCTCTAAGCCGGAATTGAATGTAACGCCATCATCACCCGAAGCGAAGAGTTGCTTGGTTATCTTGGGTTTATAAAAGTTGTAGGGTTTGTATCTGATTTAGACGGAGGGGACGGATTGAGGGTGTGCGAGTAAACGAAAGTAGTGTAGGTGGACTTATTAGAAGCCGATTTAGTAGAATCAGTTTTGCTTTCTTTCGGAACGGGCTTGGATGGGAGAACAAAAGATACCCGTTCCAGCCGATGGATTATTTAGTTTAGAATAATTATTGGAGGAAGCGAAAGGAGATGTGGAACGTATCGCTTGGGAAAAGGAGGGGAATGTTCCTACTTTAAGACTCCAATTTGTGTCGGAATTATGTATGCTGGCTTGGTTGTGAGGTTTGAGGCTTGGCTTAACACTAGTCTTAGATTTAGTCTTAAAATTAATCTCCTTTGCGTTCATCTTGTACATTTATAGGCTTTTGGTTGATTACTTTTTTACGGTTGATTTTCCTCATTGTTAATTTCTCTAGCTTTAATAATTCGGATGTGGTTCTGGAAAAGCCATTCATATTTTGAAGGAATATCAACATTGAATAGCTTAAGCTTTGAGAGTTTACCGGCCGATTTTTGTTTACAGTTTCTGACATTAATTTTAAAATGCTGCTTAAGGTAATTGATCACCCAAGACGGGTTTGCATGTGCAGATGCAACTTTAGTAGAGAAAGTGGTTGTTTCCTACGTATTAGACTCACTTAGCTCTTTAACATGACTATTCCATTCAGATACGGTCCAGGAAACTCCAAAGCGGGTAATTGAAAGTTCAGGAGATGCTGGGAGAGCGGGAGATGCTTGAGATGCTGGAAGTGCTTGAGATGGAGGAAGCGCTTGAGAAGCTGAAGGTGTTTGAGATGCTGGAGGTGCATGAGATGCTGGTAGTGCGTGATATGCAGTAAGAATCGAAGATGTGGGTGTAACTTTAAGTTCAGGAGCCGTATGCAATGGAGAGGAAGGTGTTAAGACGGCGTTTTCAAGCATCTCAGCAAGTAGCGAAGCGTTGTAGGCCATGCTTGATTAAGGCTGGATGTGTGAAGTAAATTCCTCAAACTTACCGAAAGTGATACTGATTTCATCAACAATGCTGCTTAGTATTAAACGAGACTGTAAGGAATCGTTACTTATTTCGTCGATTTTGCACATCATTTTGTAAGCCGTGGATCATTTCTGTTAGGAGAAGGTGTTGTTCTTTTAGACGGAGTTTGGAAAAAAATATCAAGGTCAGAGCGTAGCAAGGAGATGCCTTTAATTCACTTAGAGTTGATAAATGTGAATTAGAGGCCGTTTGAATAGCACTTTCCAACTCGATACTCGTTTTATATTCACTATCACATTTTGAAAGTTCTGCATTTTTGGCCAACAGCTTGTCGTACTGCATAAATTTAGATCTGAATTGACTAGAAGATTGGTCAACTATGCAATACAGATCCTCAAAACTCTTTTAAATTTGGTCAAGTTTTTCGAATTCAAATTTAACTTTCTTAAAAAACAGTTTACTAGGTGGGGTGAAAAGTAACCTCCTTGGGAAGAAAAAAATTTTTTTTATATGTTTTTTTATTTTATTCAATATAGTCCACTTTTAGCTTGATACACTTATTCCAGCGATTTTCCAATTTCTTGATCCCGTCCGAAAAGTAATTTTCCGGAAGGTCTGCAAAAAACTCCTCCGTCGCGTCGATGATTTCCTCGCGTGAGCTGAATTTTTTATTGATGAACTAGACTGTGAAGGAGAAGTTCCATATCTGCCAATGAATTATAACAATGTTCATACTAGCTAAGCAGTCTATGAATGCTGGACAAAAATAAATTTTCACAATGGTAACTCAGTCCATACAAAGTCAAATGTCGTGTGCCGAACAACGCTTAAAAATATTCTTTACAGGTGGAGCTGGTGTTGGCAAGACATTTCTACTGAATTTACTACGAGACTAAATTAACAGATGCTAGGCGAAGTATGCAGTAAAAGTATGCGCACTAACGGAAGTTGTAGCACGATTAATAAATCGAGCTACCATACACAATACCTTAAAGTTGCCAGTACAGAAGAATGCTCGAATAACAGGTATGTTGCCCCTATCCAGAAACTATTTACGAATAATCAGGCAACAATGGAAGCAGACGGAGTTTCTGGTTATCGATTAAATTTCTATGGTATCATATCAAATGCTGTGCATGATTGACGCCCAATTAAGGCAAATTAAGAACCGTGAAGTTGAGTTCTTTGGAGGAGTAATCGTTTTACTCTTTGGTGATCTTTTGCAACTGCCTTCTATCAGCTCCGGAACATCTGTATTGAATCAGTCTGAATATCTCCAACCAGCCACTTGTTGGAAATACCAACCCACTTAGGCCTATTGGCCCATTGTGATGCCACGTCGATTTATGATCCTCTTACTACTGGAACAAGTTTGAGCTTATAATAAAGAGTAGGAAACTGTTAACGTCTAATTTTTCTAGATCGTTTAGGTCGTCATAGAAGAAGGCTCCTATATGAAGCTTTCTTCTCTGGGAGAGAGCTGGACATGTACAGATTATGTGAAGGATTGTCTCCTCCTCTTCCTCGTCCATGCAGCTTCTACAGAAATCGTTAGTAAAAGCGCCAAGCCTTCTCGCGTTCTTACCTATGAGGCAGTGTCCAGTGATGACACCTATTATGGCGTTGAGATGTTTCCTATCTAAAAGGATCAGACACTTAGAGCGACTCAGATCCAGCTTTGACCAGATCTGTTTGGTCGCTAGACATGTTTGTCCAGCAGTCCACCTAAGGTCTGTTCTTTTATTGGCATCCAGCTTTAGTGTTAGTTTGCACGTAGCGATTGGTATACCTATACTACCTTTGTCCGGTAGGATAGGTAGAGTGGTTCCAATTTTGGCGAGTTCATCGGCTCTGCAGTTCCCTGGAATGTCTCTGTGGCCCGGCACCCAACAAAGGTGAATGTTGAACTGCTCTGCCATCTCCATAAGAGATGATCGGCATTCAAGGGCGGTTTTAGAATATAATGAGACCGAGTCCAGGGACTTGATGGCGGCCTGACTATCCGAAAATATGTGGATATCCTTTGCAGATATCACGTTTTTCTTCAGTCAGGACAGAGCTTCTTTAATCGCCAAAATTTAAGCCTGGAACACGCTACAGTGATTTGGAAGACGGAAAGAGAGTCTTAGATTTAGCTTATCTGAGGAAACACCACCACCAACTCCGTTATCGGTTTTAGATCCATCTGTGTAGAGATGGATTGACTTGTCCTCCATGAAAGCATCCTCCTCGCAGAATGATCTAGAGGGGAAGCTTACATGGAAGTTTTTGTCAAACCAAAGTTCAGTTATGGTGTAATCGATATTGGTCTTATGACCGAGATGTATAGCCAGTGGGTTATGCGAGGTTGAAGGCCCCATTTGTTCCCAATGGCTTTTTTGCAAGAGAATAAAGCTATTGTAGCTTTATTGACTCTTTCTTGAATGTTAGGTTTCCTGTTTAGTTTCCTGTCAAAAATGAGACCCAGATATTTTGCTGTATCGGAGAAAACTAAACTGGTACCGTTTATTGAAGGAGGGTCTATGATTGGAATTTTATATTTCCTAGAAAAGAGGACAAAATCAGTCTTATGGGGGTTTATTCCCAATCCACAGCGATCTGCCCAGCGGGTTAATCTGTTGAGATTTACTTGGAGGAGTTCTTTAATGGTATTAAGATGTTTTCCTGAGACGGCTATGGCAACGTCATCCGCATAGGCAATCACTCTGCTACCACCCGCTTCCAGGTATATCAGTAGTTCGTTAACTACTAAGTTCCAGAGAAGGGGAGAGAGGACACCGCCTTGCGGCGTACCTCTGCTGACATATCTTTTAGCAGAAGTCTCAGCCAGTTTGGAGTTGATTATCCTGCTTTTTAGCATTACACCGATCAACTCCCCAAGTGAGTCGTCTACCTGCAGAGTTGATTGCGGATGTGTTGATGTTGTTAAAGGCGCCCTCTAGGAAAGCAACCATTGTGTACTCCTTACATTGTAGGAATCGTTCGATGTGGCTAGTCAGAGAGTGCAAAGCCGTTTCCACCGACTTTTTTTAAAGTAGGCATGTTGAGCCGTAGACAGAAGTCTTGGATCAACTTTAGCTCGAATATGGATATCAATCAGTCGTTCTAAAGTTTTCAGAAGAAATGAAGATAGACTTATAGGTCTGAGGTCCTTTGGGACTACATGAGAACATTTTCCAGCTTTGGGAATGAATACTACATTGACTTCTCTCCATAACAGTGGAATGTGGATAAGTTCTACACAGCTCCTCATAATATTTTTTAACACTGGTAGAATAATATCTGAGGACCTCTGTAGCTCGGCAGGTATTATACCGTCCGGACCAGCAGACTTGTATGGTTTGAAGCCATGCAGCGCCCAGAACAATTTTTCTCTCGTAATCAGACAATGAATTTTGATCACGGTTGCAGTAGGCCTGTTTGGGCTGCTACTGGCCGCGAGTTGGGAGCTACCTGGAAAGTGGGTGTCCAGAAGCAGGTTGAGTGATTCATCACTTGAGGTTGTCCAAGAGCCATCGGTTTTTTTCAAATAGCTAGGCATCATAGGATTTGTAGAGAGGATTTTTCTTAGCAGCGATGCCTCAGAGGTTTCTGTAATTTTGTCGCAGAATGACCTCCAGGATTGTCGCTTTGCCTTCCTCAGTTCTTTTTTGTATAATTTGAGGGATTCTTTATATGAGTCCCAGTCGGTAACTTTTCTTGTGCTTTTTGCTGCGTTGAAAAGTTTTCTGCAGGTGTTTCTGAGCAGTCCTAGTGCCGATGTCCACCAATGTGGCTTTTTCTTGCCTCTTGGTTGAATAAGAGGGCAGGAAGCGGCCATAGCCTTATTGAGAGTCAGAGTAAATTCCCTGACTTTTATGTCGAGCTCATTGGTGTCACGCGGGGGACTTGATAGTTTAGAGGATATCGTTTCCGACAGTATTCCTCTATATTTTGTCCAATCAGTCTTCCGGTAGTTCCGGAAAGCTGGTTGGCTGGGGGGAGCATCACTCAGACTGAATTGGATGTATCTATGGTCTGAAAAGGAGTGTTCAGACGATACCATCCAGTTTGTTAGCCTTTGGGTGATGCTGTCGGAGACAAGACTAATATCTAATACTTCTTGTCGGTTTTTTGTTATGAAAGTGGGCTCATTGCCAATATTGCAAATTAAGAGGTTAGTACTTAAAATATAGTCTAAAAGTGACTCACCTCTATCATTGATGTCGGTACTGCCCCATACCGTATGATGTGCGTTAGCGTCGCATCCGATTATGAGGCCAGTTTTTTGCCTTCCCGCTTCCAGTACCACCCTTTCTAGGTTATCACCAGGGAGAGGGCCCACTTGGTCGTGGCCAAGGTAAGCCGATGCCAGCCAGTAAGAGCCTTTGGCAGTCTCTAATCTGGCAACGGTTAGGTCGGGGTCACTGAGGTTGGGAAGTAGAAATACATTAAGGCTACGTTTCACTAATATACAAGTTCTAATCTTACCTTTGTCTCTTGTATAGAGCGGAACGTATGAGGGTGTCCTAAGTCCACGAACCACGCCTTCTGCAAACCATGGTTCCTGGATTAGAATTATGTCTTCTGCGCTTTTGGAAAGACGCAGAATGAGTGCGGCCGAAGCCTTTTTTGAGTGGTGGAGATTAATCTGGAGAAACCGTATCATTGCTACAGTCTTCCAGAGTCGCCTCCACCACGGTGTTGTTGAGGTCCTCCGATTCTGAAGATGTGCCCAAGAGCTCATCTTCTATCTCTGATCGTGTATAACCTCTAATTGCTTCGTCATCGGTTTCCATTTCCGACAATGTGTCAGAAGAGGAGACCGACAGCTTGGTAGTCACCTCGGACAGATTGGAGTCGTCGCTATCCAATTCTGGAAAGGATATCGACGCTCCAAGATCCAAGGTTGTGATATCAGGTGTTAAAGAAGGAGGAGGTTGCTTATCAGCATCCAGCTCATCCTTTTTGTACACCCTTAAGTGAATGGACTCGAATCCGAACTGAATCATGCCTTTCGTCTGCGCCAGAGGATTAAGGGATTCCTTATTGATCACAATTAACGCGCATCTATAAGAACCCCTTAGTTCCTCCGGTTTTGCGACTTCCCAGTCATGAGTCGGAAGAGTCGGGTTGCTGAGCCGGATGATTTCCAGGATACTTTCTGGAGAGGAGGGTTCGGCTGGAATCCAGGTACGAGTTCGAGGTCTACTAGGAATGTCTTCCTTAGATACGACCTCGTATCTGGCCAAACCTCTCCTAAACCATCGATGGCCTTGGTGAAGAGATCGAGAGATCTCTGGTTGGAGCAAGCGATGAGCTTGACATGGCCTTTGTGCCAGCCAGCGTCGCTTGTGATAGGAGGTGGTCCTGGGTTCTCTCGCATGATGGCCAAGAGGTTGCTCGAGAGCTTCAACTTGATCAATTGCCACCGTTCCGGTGTAATGGAACCGTCGGTATCGCTTCTGTCGATCACCGCGATCACCAATGCGTCCTTTAGGACTTCATTATAAGACCTCAGAGATCTGCTGTTGGATGGCCCAGGGGTTGTGGAACTGTGTGTTTTGGGCCTCTGTGGCCTGCCACAAACTTGCTGCTGCTAGGGGTGGAGGAGGTGATAGGACCATGGCCTGCCACAGTCCTAACACTTCCTGAATTCTTATTTTTTGGCTTGTCCCTTTTGCCTTTAGAGGATGGCGCACCTTGGCCTGCCACAGTTTTGCCTCCTCTCGGCAATGCAGGAGCCTTGCCGGTAGTCGGTGTAGTCACCGTTCCACCGCCCGGTAATGAAGGAGTACCGGCCTCGGTTTTTGTTTTTTGGTTATTATCCATTAATGGTCCCACGAGTAGCGGAGAAAGGAATGTCCATCTGTACAGAGATCCGCCATATACAGATAAGGCTAGCTAATCCGGAGGTCGCCAGGTATCCGAATACTCCGTTTGCGACTGAGCTATTTTTGGAGATACTGGGCCCTCAGCGAGGTTGATCTTCGGCACGGGTCGTATAACACCTTGTTCCAGCAGAGGGGAATGATGGAGTGCTTTGAGAGTTGGGGAGGGGGGGAGCATCCTTTGGTTTCAGGACTCGTCTGGAGAATTTCTTCTCGAGATTCATTGACCCTACTCAGCCTCTACAACTCGACAAGTTCGATGCTCGCGGTAGAAGAGCATGCAAGAAGCAGACAAGACTTCCGACAACGGCTGGACACTCTTAAACTAGCGATACGCAACCTAACTAGAGCCATCAAAGAAAGCAAAACAACATGCTCCAAAAGTCTCTGTCAAGAAGCCGACATGAATCTAGTGGCATAACATCAGCCACTATGTGCAACATCATAAGGGAAGTAATTTCAGACGAAATTTAATCACCATGGAGGAGTTGCTAAAGGCATGTGGCAATAAAGCGTTAAAGGGGGCTGTCAAAAAAAAGATCGAACTCTTTCATAGCAACAATGTAAAATGTCTAGAAGAAGAAAAAGCCTTTCCCGAAAGATGAAAAATACAACATTTGGTTCTACTACCAAAAGGAAAGAGACCCACCAACTTCTAATCAACTTCCTATCGCCGAATATGCCTCTTAGACACCATGGGAAATGATTCTCGAGAGGATAATTTATAATAGACTGCTGCAGTAGCAGAAGAGGCCGTCTCAGACAGGCAATTTGGCTTCAGACTGTTTAACTGTTGATGCCATATGAGCGGTAGTTGATATCTCAAAGGGTACCATCAGGGAGAAAGATGCCTCTACGGCACAAAGGAGAACTGTGTAGTAGTTACGCTGGATGCGTTAGAAACGCAGCGAGCTGGTTATCCAAGGGTACTTCCTAGGATGGACCAACAGTACAATTTGTTGAGGATAGTGACGAACTTCAGCAACAGGAAGCTGGCGTATACAAAATTGGATTTGCCGACGACATTGCCATGGTGACAGTAACCAAACAGATTCATGAAGTGGAATCAGCCAAATATGAAGAATTCGCTCAGATAAAAGATTGGCTTATCAGATAAAAGATTGGAACTGGCCGATTATAAAACCGAGACTGCCCTTATAGCAGATCGCAAGACCATTGGATTCGCCAATTTTTCAATCAGTAGCCAAACGATCTCGTCCAAAGGAATAATTAAGTACCTCGAAGTTATGTTGGACGTCAAACTGCAATACAAAAAGCACTTGGGTTATACGTATATCTGAAAAAGCCTCGAAAGTACAGGCAGCTCTATTGCGAATATTACCTTATATCGGGGAACCTGGATACATTAGAAGAATTCTACTTTTCGACATCAATCCTCATGTATGCCGCCCTAGTCTGCTCAGAGGCACTAAGAATGAAGTAGTCTAAAAGGAGACAATCGTCAATATGAATATATAGACTCTGCGCGCTAAGGACAATTAGCGGTTGTCGAACAATCTCAGATGAAGCCGCCTTTGCTACAGCTGAAATGGTCCCCATTAACATCCTTGCAGACGAGACGCTCAGAATTGTACATTAGAAAAATTTTAAGCCAGCATGGCGCAAACAGCATCAGGATGGTTAAAACTGAAGAAATGGCTGCGTCAATAACTATTTGGCAAGCCCGTTGGACTAATACAACAAAAGACGGATGGACTTTTAAATTAATACTGACCGATATGTCGAAGACACAGGGACTGTAACTACCATCTAACGCAGTTACTATTTGGTCACATTGGCTATCGGAAATGCAAAACAAGCTGCGAAGCATCTTAAGAATAAGACGCGCAGATGCAGCGTATACGGTATAGAAGATATAAATTAAAACATTACATTAATGTTTTTTAAAAAAATATTTTTTTCGAGGTTTGAACCTCTTTCTTTATTCGAGTCAAAATTACAACTGGACTTAAACTTAACTTATAATTATAATGAAACCTATGGAATTTCTATGTACGGCATGAACCTGGTGTCGAATGGTGTTTCAGGTGCTGTGTCAGCAACATGATGGTGGAGCATGTCCGGTGCATAACTCTATGTGTTTCTGAGAAGGTGTTTGATGACACTCTGGGAACATTGACTGCTGTTGTTTAAACGGCGCGCATGTTGGATATCGAATGACTCTGTGGGAACGGGTGATGCGCATGTTGATACTCGTATTTGCAATTGTGGATTGTTGGTGTTAACTCCTCCCCCTTAAGTGCAGACGTCCTCGTTTGCAGTTTTGTTAGAGAGCAGTTCTGGAATATCTTCAATGCCAATTATAGCTTGATTTCGAGTCCTTTGAGCCGGAAATGGTGTGGAAGTTTTGACTGTTTCTGTATCGGTTTTGCATTTTATTTATTGCAGTCCTAGCTATGAATGCTATGAGTACGCTAGTTATCGAAAAAGATAGGCATATGTTAATAATCGAGTTAACTTTGTTTTTTGTTTCTAAAAGCTCTATTTTTGTAGTACTATTAGTGTTTAATTGTTTTAACATTTCGAGAGATAGTACTTCTTCTGTTCTGCTCATTACGGATGATGGTTGTAGGATTGCAGGCATCAGCTGGTGATCTGTTACCTGATTTGTTGTGATTTTTCTGTCACCAATTTCGATTGTTATGTTCGAGTGTCTGATGATGTAAGTGCCTTTAAGGACTACTGTTTCATTATCAATTGTGACTGGTCCCTCGAATTGATTAAGCAGTAATATGTCTGTTGTGATCTCTTCTATAGGCTGGATGTGTTGATTGTTTGCGATGTACACGTAGGTTCACGACTTTTTAGAAGCTTCGGGATGCAGGTGGTGTTGCTAATATCTATAACATTCTTAAGTCTACATACAGAAAATTTATTATAGGTTTCACACGGCTTAGAAATACCAAATATTTTTTCGTAACAATTCAAAATTGAATCAAATGAGATTTTGTTAATCTTATCATTTAATTTAACAGCTCTTAATAAATAAACTCTTTTAGTTGTAGGTAAATCTACTCGTATAATGTAAATTAAATTCTTTACATCGGTTGCAATTCTGACATTTGCACACTCTAATGCCTCATCTAAGTTAAGATATGGTATTTTTTCGTTTTTTAATATTTGTTCAGTTTCGTTAATTTCATTACTTGAAAGTATAGATGAGTTAATTATATTGGCCTTGGCCCAATGAATAGCATTTGACAAATTAACAATTTCTTCTTTTAGAATTTCTAGTTTATATTTAATTTTCATAATAAGTTCACTTTCTAAATTAGTATTTTCTTTTACTGACTTTAAAATCTTATTAGTAACATTAGTTATTTCACTTATCTTATCTAAACTTAATTTATTTATGATTAACTGATTATTATTATTGGATAACACATTGTTTATTTTATTTGTTAATATTTCGTAGTCGTGGTGATCGGGATTTCCCGCGATCCATTTCCACGCACTACCTATGAAATCAAGAGAGCGCTTCGGTCGTTTAATAACTTTTAATTTAAGTAGGTAATTTTTTATGCGGAGTATTTCAAAGGATATAATGGGTTGGATAGGATTGTCGGATGGGATATCGTTTGATGCTTCTTCTAACTTCCTTACGATTTCGTCATAGGATTCAAAAGCGACTATGTGGATTATTTTGAATGATCCATCTTGCAGTTTGGCTTGGCCAGTTTTGATTTTAATTAGTTGGGATTTTGAATAATCTAGTATTTGGATATTTGCGATGCACAAGGGCACAATAAACCTGTTGAGAAGAAAATCATTTTAATTTTTAATTAAACTTTTGTGCACCGTTTTGTCGGATTCAGTAAGAACGACTTTATTTTTATTTTCTTTTACTGTTTCTTGTTTAAAGCGAGGTGATAATTTTGTGCCTAATCTTTTATTTATTTTTAAATAAATAATTTCACCGGGAGAAAAATCTTTTATTGGATGCCTCTTTTGATTGTGGTACTTTAAGTCATTATTTTGTTTTTCCTGTAATCTTTTAATGTTGTCCTGTCGTGCTTTTTCGTACTGTTCGGGATCGGTACTAACGTTTCTTCCGAAAAATACCTCAATAGGTCTTTTTCCAGTCGTCGAGTGAATAGAGTAGTTGTACTCGTATACAGATCGATCCAAGAGTTCTAGGAAGGAATTGTGGGTGCGATTCGTTTTTAGACAACACATTATTTCTGATAGTGTGGAGTGGAATCGTTCTACTTGTCCATTCACACTACTGGAATATGGAGGTGTTTTGAATATTTCTATTCCTAACTGGTTTTGAAGCATGAAACATATGGATGATGAGTTGAATGATTTCTCATTGTCAAAGACAACAATTTTTGGGACACCGAAAGAGAATAATATTTGTCTTAGTGGTTGTTTGACATCTTCAGTAGCTTTAGATTTTAAAAGTTTTGTCTGAGCATATTTAGAGAACTTGTCTAAGGCTGTGAGCACAAGATGCTTCTCGGTGGAATATATGTCCAGGTGAATGATATGTCCGGGGAATTGTGGAATAGGAGTAGCGTTAAGCACTGGTTTACTTGGGTGGCGATCGTATTTGTGCTCTTTACATACACGACATTGTTTGACAAGTTTGTTGATCTTAGAACTCATTTGAGGGAATTAGAATTTTTGTAAGATTTGGGCTTTGTTTTCCTTGGGATTTTTATGTGCTCTTGCATGGGTATCTAAAATAACTTCTTCCTGTTTTGATGTGTCAGTAAGGTCATCTATTTTAGTTTGAGTATGACGAACTTTATAGTTTGAAAAGTAAAGCTTATACAATTCTTGAATTTTTCCTAGAGTTTCTTCATAAGTCGAAAGCCCGTTTATCACTGAAGGATTAAGAAAACGCTTGAATATAGAAATTATGTTTTCTTTACTATAGTAGGGTTGATTGAAACAAATTCGGCGAATATTGGGAAAGGGGTATTCAATTCTATGGGGAATTTCTTCTCTAACTAGAAGGATAAGTTGATTCCTAAAAACATTGATGGGTGCTTCTACGGATTGGATTAGTCTATGGGATGAGCTATCGTCACTGTGTTGGGAGGCTGAAATAGAGTTTACTTGTGGGATTCTTGAGAGCGCGTCGGCGACAAAGTTCGTCTTGCCGGGCTTATACTTGAGTTCGTAGTTGTATTCCTCAAGTATTGATTTCCACCGTTTCATCTTACCGTTGTGGTTTTTGTGACTAAGAGCGAAAGTAAGCGGTTGGTGGTCGGTAAATATTGTAACTTTCGCGGAACCGTAAAGGTAATTTCTCAAGGAAGTGAGTGACCAAATTATCGCAAGCATTTCTTTTTCATTTGCTGCATATCCTTCTTCGGTTTTATTTAACGTCCTTGAGATAAAAGTTATAGGTTTTCCATCCTGTTCTAATACAGCGCCAATCGCATAATTGGAAGCGTCTGTAGTAAGGTGGAACTCCTTGTAGAAATTAAGGTACATTAGAATTATATCGTTCGATACTAGTGAATTCTTTATTTTCGAGAATGCCTTCATGGCTACGTCATCTAGGGTGATGATTGTCTTGCTTGAAAGATTCTTCGAAATTCGCCCGTCCTCTCCTCTCAACAGAGATGTTAGTGGCTTCGCTATTTTTGCGTATTCCTTTATAAATCGTCGGTAATAACCGTTCTACTTGTCCATTCACACTACTGGAATATGGAGGTGTTTTGAATATTTCTATTCCTAACTGGTTTTGAAGCATGAAACATATGGATGATGAGTTGAATGATTTCTCATTGTCAAAGACAACAATTTTTGGGACACCGAAAGAGAATAATATTTGTCTTAGTGGTTGTTTGACATCTTCAGTAGCTTTAGATTTTAAAAGTTTTGTCTGAGCATATTTAGAGAACTTGTCTAAGGCTGTGAGCACAAGATGCTTCTCGGTGGAATATATGTCCAGGTGAATGATATGTCCGGGGAATTGTGGAATAGGAGTAGCGTTAAGCACTGGTTTACTTGGGTGGCGATCGTATTTGTGCTCTTTACATACACGACATTGTTTGACAAGTTTGTTGATCTTAGAACTCATTTGAGGGAATTAGAATTTTTGTAAGATTTGGGCTTTGTTTTCCTTGGGATTTTTATGTGCTCTTGCATGGGTATCTAAAATAACTTCTTCCTGTTTTGATGTGTCAGTAAGGTCATCTATTTTAGTTTGAGTATGACGAACTTTATAGTTTGAAAAGTAAAGCTTATACAATTCTTGAATTTTTCCTAGAGTTTCTTCATAAGTCGAAAGCCCGTTTATCACTGAAGGATTAAGAAAACGCTTGAATATAGAAATTATGTTTTCTTTACTATAGTAGGGTTGATTGAAACAAATTCGGCGAATATTGGGAAAGGGGTATTCAATTCTATGGGGAATTTCTTCTCTAACTAGAAGGATAAGTTGATTCCTAAAAACATTGATGGGTGCTTCTACGGATTGGATTAGTCTATGGGATGAGCTATCGTCACTGTGTTGGGAGGCTGAAATAGAGTTTACTTGTGGGATTCTTGAGAGCGCGTCGGCGACAAAGTTCGTCTTGCCGGGCTTATACTTGAGTTCGTAGTTGTATTCCTCAAGTATTGATTTCCACCGTTTCATCTTACCGTTGTGGTTTTTGTGACTAAGAGCGAAAGTAAGCGGTTGGTGGTCGGTAAATATTGTAACTTTCGCGGAACCGTAAAGGTAATTTCTCAAGGAAGTGAGTGACCAAATTATCGCAAGCATTTCTTTTTCATTTGCTGCATATCCTTCTTCGGTTTTATTTAACGTCCTTGAGATAAAAGTTATAGGTTTTCCATCCTGTTCTAATACAGCGCCAATCGCATAATTGGAAGCGTCTGTAGTAAGGTGGAACTCCTTGTAGAAATTAAGGTACATTAGAATTATATCGTTCGATACTAGTGAATTCTTTATTTTCGAGAATGCCTTCATGGCTACGTCATCTAGGGTGATGATTTTCTTGCTTGAAAGATTCTTCGAAATTCGCCCGTCCTCTCCTCTCAACAGAGATGTTAGTGGCTTCGCTATTTTTGCGTATTCCTTTATAAATCGTCGGTAATAACCGTACAATCCAAAGAAAGATCTTAAATCTTTGAGGGTTTTCGGAGGTGGAAAATTAACAATTGTTCGAACTTTTTCTGGATTCGTTTTTATGCCTTCCGACGAAATGACAAATCCAAGGAATTCAACTTCATTCCGTAAGAATTCACATTTATCTATTTGTACCTTCATATTCGCTTTTTCAAGAGTATGAAAAACTTTTTGGATGTTTTCGAGGTGCGTCTGTTCGTCTTAGCTAAATATTACAATATCATCGATGTATACATAGCATATTTTACCAATATGCTCCCGAAGTACATCATCTAACGTTCTTTGAAAGATAGATGGTGAATTTTTTAGCCCAAATGGGAGTCGTGTAAACTCGTATTTTCCGTTGTTGACGGAAAAGGCTGTCTTTTCTGTATCAGATTCTTTCAGAAGAATCTGATGAAACCCGCTTTTAAGGTCTAACACAGTAAACCACTTGCTTTTTCCAAGTTGAGAAAGCACCTCATTAATCTCCGGTATGGGATAACGATCAGGGATGGTAACCTGGTTTAACTTCCTGTAATCAATGACAACTCTGTACTTTTTTTCGCCTGATGCATCCAATTTTTTTGGCACTATCCAGATTGGGGAGTTGTAAGGTGATTTTGATGGTCTGATTATTCCATTATCGAGCATTTCTTTTATTTGTCTATCAACCTCGTCCTTTAAAGACATCGGGTAAGGGTAATATTTTGAATAAACCGGGCCATCGGTTGTAGTTCGTATCTCGCCCCTGACGTTTGTGGCGTATGTCAGTTTTGTATCGGGGTCAGCAAAGAGAGTAGGAAACTTACTTATTATTGATTTCAGAGCAAATTGTTGTGTTTGATTTAGGTGATTAGTTCTTATGGATATTGAATTGACACTTTGAGAGGTTTGTTGTTTTATATGGACTTTAACTTTGTTTTGGATTAACATGAAATTTTTTTTCGTGTGGATTACAGCCGATAGCTCCTTAAGGCTATCGTTCCCTAGAATTCCATGAAAAGAAGTGAGACAAGGCAATAGAAAAAATTTAATTTTTGTGTCGTTCAGACCAAACAGATTGACGAATGTGTGGTGTGAAACTCGTACGTTTCCACCTATTGAATTTGCATAAAAAGGTTTTTGGTTTGTTATTGGATTTTTTACCAGTGAGGGTTGTGTATAATTCTTATTAGAACCTGTGTCAATAAGAATCTTTAACACTTCGTCGCCCTTTTTGACTTCGAAATAGGGAAGCGACGAGTCGGCTAACCTAAAAAATGAATATCACTTAATTGTGGTATAACTTGGGTTGGGACTTGAGGAGGGTTTTCTGTACTTTCTTGAACTTGTGAATTTATGTAATCCCTTAGGTTTTGTTCATAAGATATGTCATTTCTTACAATTTCAGTATTGTATTGGGTAAGTTCATTTTGAAAAGACGTGTCTACGTTAAAATTTCCTTGCATCTCATATGGGTTAAATTCTTGTTGAGGATTATTCGCGATATCAATACTGTATTGATCAGATGGATTTTGGGAATACGTATCTAAATGGAATGCATTTTTTGTGGGATATTTTGTTGAGATTGTATGTATGGCCTTTTTTGTGCTACTGGTCCATTTCCTTGAGGTCTGTTCATGTAGTTTACTCCCATGGTAGATGTTTCCATAGGTTCTCCTTTATGCGGTGGCCTTGGTGGTGGTTGAGGAAAATTTCCGTGATTCTTATTTACGAGTACTTGGTGTCTGGGTTGGTTCGGGTTATAATTTTGACGTTGGACATTAAAATTAGGTAGTTGTTGATTAAAACCTGAGTTTCTAGTGGGTTGCGGAATGTATGCGATTTGAGGGTAAAACGGCATTTGCTGTCTGGGCATCGAAGGGTATCGGTTATCCTTACGAGGAGGAAGAGGTGGAGGGTAGTTCGGATTTACTTTTTTACCTTGGTTGTTTGCGTAATTGGTTCGGTAATTTTGGTTTTCTAGCCTAAGGCATAGATAAAGTGCTTGGGGTAGGTCGGCTGGTTCACGTATGCCGAGCAATCTGGGCAGATCCCCTTTCAATCCTCGTATGAAAGTATCCAGGGCTTTATCCCTGTAGGTCTGCGTCAAGAGTGAAAGTGCTTCAGGGCCAACATTCATACACGATATTTTGTTCAGGATTAAGGATAAATGAGAGTATACTTGCTTGTAAAATTCTTGAATAGAATTGTTGCCTTGTATAAGGGAAGTTAACTGGTATTCCAGTGTGCCCATATCGCGTTTGTCTGCATAGTGTAATTCTAGGCAGCGCGAAATGCTCTGCCAGCTCAGAGGGGTATTGTATGATTCGAGTGCAACGTCGGCGTTGCCGACAATTTTGTTTCGTATGACACTAAGTGTTGGGGAACGTTTAGTACACATACATTTGCATAACAATTATTTAACGTAACGTAAACATAACACACGTAACTCATTGTTTAATTCTTGCTTCACATGCTCTTTTATTACTCTGTATCATTTATCATAGATTTGTAAATTTTCCGTTAATTTTTTTAAGTCATACCACTTGTTAAAAGCTGTGTGCAGTTGAAGTCGAACCACCAGCGAATAAAGAAGAAAAAAAAAAACTAATTTGTTTCGCTAAATTATTTCGTTTAATTTCGTTCATAATCATAAAATTTGGTCCTTCTCAGTCGGATTTGTTTAAATCCATAAGTATAAAAATAAAACAAAATTTTGCTTGATCGTGGTGTAAAATATTAGAGTTGGTATTGGCATTCGTGCATTCGGCAGTTTAAACCAAAAGCTAAAAACAAAAAAAAAAATCATTGGAACACAACAGAAAGCAGCGACATTGGAGATCATTTGGAGCATCGAAACATAAGGAAAGCAAACAATTCTAGTATCGGACAGCAGTGAAAGGGGCAGGTTGCAGGTGGAATAACAGGAAATTTTAAGAAGTTGGTAATTGACACCAACGTGAAGGTATTCCTTTGACCTTTTACTTATATTTTACATACATATATCGTGAGGAAAGCCCAGTTATTCGATATGCATTCGTTGCAAGCGACTAGAAGTCGTTTGAAGGGCACTATCACGCCTTTGCTAAATTTTGCTGAAGAGTTAACGGATGATGATCCCATCGAGTTTATTGAGGTTAAGTCGGAAAAATTAACGGAGACCTGGGATGAGTTTATTAAAACTCAAAACTCAATGTACGCGTTTCAATTAGAACCTGGTTACATAGATCCGGATTCCGATTCCGAAGTTTACGAGGATAAATATTTTAAGGCCCGCGGGTTAATGTTGGTTGCAACTCGTGCTCGTCATGCTGTTTCGCCAAAACCGTTAGCTGCAAGCGGTAATGATAGCAGTAGTGATGCAATCAATCGCTTAGTGGAACAGCAAGCTTCGTTTCTACAACAGTTAACCAGCACTCCATCATCGCGCCAGCAGTCTACGGTTATTAAAGAATGTGATTTGCCAAAAATTATTATCGCACCTTTCGCTGGTTCCTATAAAGATTGGCCGTCATTCAAGGATTTATTTCAGAGCTCCATCGCTAGTAAAACACATTTATCCGATACGCAAAAATTCCATTATCTGAAATCCTTTCTGCGCGATGAAGCTGCAAATCTTGTTGCTCACATATCGGTTTGCGATCAAAATTATAATCAAGCCTGGGAGCGTCTTCAAATCCGTTACGATCGCCCAATGCAAATCGTGAACTCGTTCATTGACAACTTCATGAATCTCCCCTCCTGCAATGCCACAGATCTGGGCATTCTGCGTAAAATCTCTGATGGAGCCGACGAGGTAGTAAGAGGTTTAGATGCCATGAAACGAAGTGAAAGAGATTATTGGCTGATCTTTCTTTTGCTTAACAAAATTGATCCACACACTCGTCAGGCATGGGCAGAATCTGGTGTTGCCAAACTCAATCCCACCATAACTGCCTTTTTAAACTTTTTGAATACGCGCTGCGATGCATTGGAATTAAGCTGCAACAATGTCCGTTTGAGTCAAAAGAAATCTCTTCCATCGGCTCGAACTTTCGTAGCAAAACCCTCTGACAATATCTCTCTGGGCTCAAATAAGTGCATAAAATGCAGCAATGACCATTTTTTGTTTCAATGCACACAATTCCGTGCAATGGATATCACTTCTCGACGACAATATGTGAAACAACAGGGTCTCTGTTTTAATTGCTTCCGCAAAGGGCATTCATCGAAAAAATGTAAATCATCACATCGTTGCAATGAATGCGGTAATCGTCACCACTCTCTTGTTCATTCGAATTTACTACATTCAGCAGATGAGTCCTCGGTTCAAAACACTTCTTCGTCGCATTTCATTCCACTACCATCTTCGTCATCTCACTCATCGATACTTCACTCATCGCTTCCTCATTCATCGTCAACTGAAACTGTATTATCACCCACTTCGCCATCATACACTTCGCCAAATCACTCTTCGGCAAATCGCTCTTCGCAACCAAATATTTCGAAAGCATCTACATATTCGGTACATGTTGCAACTCATGAAAATCATTCTTTCGCGTTTATTCCCACTGCTGTAGTTAATGTTTTGGACATCAATGGGCACACTCAACCTTGTCGTTTAATTCTTGATTCAGGCTCGCAAATATCATTCTTTTCCGAAAGTTGCATACATCGTCTTGGTCTTCGGAGAGAATCAGCAAATCTGTCGATATCAGGAATATCATCATGTGATGGTGGAATTACTCGCGGTCGTTGTAGGCTTCAAATTCAGTCTCGCGTTTCATCTGAAGTGATTCAGCTAACTGCGTATATCCTCTCATCATTGACTTCTAATCTTCCAGCACTTCCACTAGATATTACAACATTAAATAAAGTTAGGTCATTGACATTGGCAGATCCATCGTTTGATAAGGCATCAGCTATTGATATTCTATTGGGGGCTGATCAGTTCTGGAATTACTAATGACAAACTATTTGACGACGATGGCCATCCGATAGCACAGTCTTCGATATTCGGTTGGATAGTCATAGGGGCAACATCTACTTGTATTGAGTCTACTCGTGTATCCTCTTTCAGTAGTACTATAAATGTTGACAACACTTTAAGGCTGTTTTGGGAACTAGAGGAAGCAACGTCAATGACAAGGAAAACTTCGGAAGATGATGATTTCGTTGAAGCTCATTTCAAATCCACTGTGAGCAGATCTACAGATGGAAAATACTGTATCTTTTTACCGTTTAAGACTGAAAGGCCAGTTTTTGGCAATACATATAGTGGTGCTCTCTCTCGCTTATTATCCGTCGAACGTAGATTTACAAAGGATTCGTGTTTAAGAGGTCAGTACATCCAATTCATGCATGAATACTTGGAGCTGGGATACATGAAGGAATTGTCCACCCATGACATAGGTTCCAAATCAGGTGATGTTTTTTACCTTCCTCATCATCCAGTCATTGGAAAGAAGCTCAGAGTGGTATTCGATGGTTCCTACCGGGACTCATCCGGCAAATCACTGAATGATCAACTACGTATAGGCCCCAGCATTCAAAGAAATCTCGTAGGAGTCTGTCTTCGATTTCGTTTGCACCGATATGTTTTTTCGGCAGACATAGTAAAGATGTTCAGGCAAATTTGGGTAGCAGAACCTCATCGTCGTTATCAGCGAATTCTCTGGAGGGAGAGCTCTACAGATGCAGTTAAACATTTTGAACTTTGCACAGTTACGTATGGAACTTCATGTGCTCCGTTTTTATCAGTCAGAGTCCTTGAACAGTTGGCAAAGGATTATGCCATCGAGTTTCCCTTGGCGTCAAACATTCTCCTTAATGACTTCTATGTGGACGATGTACTTACGGGAGCAGACACTGTACCTGATCTTATTAATAAAAAGAACGAATTAGTCAAATTACTATCACTAGGAGGCCTGGAACTAAGTAAATGGATCTCGAACTCGTCTTCTTTGGTGAATTCAACAGAGTCTGATCATGTCAACATAACATCCCTACTAGAAGGTAGTAATAGCTTATTAGCGAAGGTCTTAGGACTTTTTTGGAACCCTTTTGATGACAATCTACTATTCAAAGTAAATCTTAACGATACGAGTACTAGTAAGCCGACCAAAAGGCAACTTCTATCCGATGTTGCAAGGATATTTGACCCTCTTGGATTACTAGCGCCAATTGTCGTATCATTTAAGGTATTGTTTCAACATCTTTGGCTTCAAAATCTTGACTGGGATGATGAATTACCGAAGCAGTTCACAGATACTTGGCTGAAATATCGAAAAGATATCCAGACTGTAAACAACCTTACAATTCCTCGTTATATTCCTAACTCGTCTGCTTCCCTTGAATTACACGGATTTTCCGATGCATCACTAAAAGCGTACTCAGCTGCTGTGTATTGTCGCCATCGCGAGGCAAATGGAAATTATCGGGTCACACTAATTTCAGCTAAAACCCGTGTCGCTCCACTTAAACAAATATCAATTCCACGATTGGAACTCTGTGGCGCGTTGCTTTTGCCACGACTGATGAACACAATAATATCTTCGTTGCAAGTGGAAAATGTTAAGTTGCATGCATGGTGCGATTCTAGCGTAGTGTTGGCGTGGCTGTCATGCCCACCGAGACAACTTAAGACTTTCGTAGGAAACAGGACCTCCGAAATTTTGGATATCTTGCCGAGATCTATATGGAGATACGTACCATCAAAGGAAAACCCTGCAGACTGCGCTTCTCGGGGCATGCTTGCATCAAATCTACTCGCATTTCATCTCTGGTGGAATGGGCCTTCGTGGCTAAATGGAGACATCGATGGTCGGCAAGCCAACATAGATTTATCGGATACTTTACAATCCCCAGAAGTGTTGTTGGAGACAAAAGTCCAATCATTTCCTATTCAAACATCATCCGCCGGCTACGAGACCCACTTTCTGCATCGCTTACTTCAACACGTTTCTACATGGGGAAGGCTTATTAGAATTGTTGCCTTTGTGAAACGATTTTTACACAACTGCAAAATGGACAAGGAAAAACGCCAAATTACTAGCTTGTCCTTTGAGGAGTTGGAGGTAGCTCGTCATGCCTGCTTATGCTTTGCACAAAAATTGTTAAGGTCTGATGGAAGGTCTTTGTCGTCATTGGACTTAAGTCGAAACTCAACACTCAAAACACTTTCCCCATTTTTCGATAGTAAAGGTCTATTACGAGTGGGTGGAAGAATAAAACACTCACACATAAACTTCGGAACTCAACACCCAATAATTCTCCCCAAGCATTCCTTTATTACCAAATTGATTATTTTGGACGAGCATAATCGAAATTTACACCCTGGAGTTGATGCTCTATTCGTAATTCTTCGTCAAAAGTTCTGGATCTTGGGATGTAGAAATTTAGTCCGGAAAATAACACACGATTGCTTGAAATGCTTCCGACAACGTCAACATACCAGTCAACAATATATGGCAGATCTTCCTCCGACACGTGTAACTCAATCATATCCCTTTGAAAATACAGGATGTGATTACGCTGGACCGCTTAACCTTAAATTATACCCTGGACGTAATCCTCGTAAAACGAAAGGATATATATGTTTGTTTATATGCCTTTCCACCAAGGCGATCCATTTAGAATTAGCGTCGGATTTATCAACAGAAGCTTTCCTGGCTGCATTTCGTAGGTTTATATCCAGACGAGGAAAATGCTCCAATGTTTATAGCGACAATGGAACAAATTTTAAGGGAGCTGCACGCATAACTAATGAAATGCATAAACTTTTATTATCACAGCACCATAATGATCGCATTTGCGAGTCACTTGCCAATGATGGTATACGTTGGCATTTTATTCCTCCATTCGCGCCACACTTTGGCGGAATATGGGAGTCAGGGGTACGATCGGTGAAGCTGCATTTACGACGCGTTATCGGTTCATCTATCCTAACTCTCGAACAAATGCCTACTCTTCTTTCGCAAATCGAAGCTGTTATCAATTCACGACCCTTATGTGCTTCCTCTGATAGCGATTTAGATTATTTAACACCATCTCATTTTTTAATAGGTCGCCCTTATACGGCTCTTCCTGAAGGAAACCTGTTGCGAGTTCCGGTTAACAGATTGACGTATTGGGAGAGCACTCAAAATATGTTTCAAGGATTCTGGAAAAGGTGGCATAAGGAATATCTAACTTCCTTACAACATCGCCCGAAGTGGAACCAGCCACAACGTAACTTCAAGGTCGACGATGTCGTGGTAATCAAAACGGATAACTGCCCTCCATCCAAATGGCAGCTGGGCAGAGTGATCAAAATACACCTTGGTGGTGATGACATGGTACGAGTGGTGACGCTGCGAACATCAAGCGGAATATTCACCCGGCCAATTAGTAAACTCGCCCTATTACCTACATTCTGAAACATGCTTTCAGGGTGGCCGGGATGTTGGGGAACGTTTAGTACACATACATTTGCATAACAATTATTTAACGTAACGTAAACATAACACACGTAACTCATTGTTTAATTCTTGCTTCACATGCTCTTTTATTACTCTGTATCATTTATCATAGATTTGTAAATTTTCCGTTAATTTTTTTAAGTCATACCACTTGTTAAAAGCTGTGTGCAGTTGAAGTCGAACCACCAGCGAATAAAGAAGAAAAAAAAAACTAATTTGTTTCGCTAAATTATTTCGTTTAATTTCGTTCATAATCACTAAGGATTCTGAAATATTTTGTAGTCCCTTTCGAACTTTCATATAAGCATAAATCCTATCAACGCTCTTCTTCCAAGAGCTGAATTCACCGGGCTGTCCAGAGAATTCTCTGAGACAGCGGACAACATTCGGTATTTTATCGAGGTCTGATAAGTTGCCTCGGTGATGAGCATCGATTGTTTGATCAATGCCATGGGAAAGGTCTGCGTAAGGATTTAGAATGTTTTGTATTAATCTTGGGCCTTGATTATTTAATATCTCAGTTAAGATAGATGCGATTAATGTATGAAGTGCCGGTGTGGCATTTGGCTCTTGTTGATTAGGGTTTTGTTGGGGATTAAGGATGGATGGTCGAATTGGATTTTCGTTTGCCATTTTAAAAATTTAATTTGAACGCTTCTTGTTTTCAAATGGAAATATGTACTGATAAGAACTTAATGTTATTTAAACGTAACTCTTAAAAAATAACTTTAACGTGTTTCACTTTTATAAAACTCTACTAGGCTTATATTATAATTAGTAACAAGTAAATGCTTTTGTATGGAAAGAGTTTCTTTCTTAAACTAAAACTGATTTTATAAAATTTGTAGAGCTATTTTGAAATTGGTTACAAGTAAAAATTTCTTACGCTAATAATAATAATTTCATCGTGTCCCCCGACGGTAACTTGGATTTCCTCCTTTTTGCGGCTGCTACTTAGGATCCTCAGTGTACACTTTTTCGGATTCTCTCCTCTTTTCGGGGCTTGTAAGCGATTTTCTTACGATCGTCTTACAGTTTCAACACTGCACTTGGGTTCAAAACGGTTTTTTTTATTTTTTATTTCCGTTTTTATGTTTGGACCACAGTTTCTTCACACAGCACTACCGCGGCACTACTTGAGGGCGTTTTGCGTTTTTATGTGTTAGAATAACTGGGTCCCTGCTCGGGCGCCAATTAAAACATTACATTAATGTTTTTTTTAAAAAAATATTTTTTTCGAGGTTGGAACCTCTTTCTTTATTCGAGTCAAAATTACAACTGGACTTAAACTTAACTTATAATTATAATGAAACCTATGTTTCTATGTACGGCAAGAACCTGGTGTCGAATGGTGTTTCAGGTGCTGTGTCAGCAACATGATGGTGGAGCATGTCCGGTGCATAACTCTAGGTGTTTCTGAGAAGGTGTTTGATGACACTCTGGGAACGTTGACGGCTGCTGTTTAGATGATGCGCATGTAAGGTGTTTGATGACACTCTGGGAACATTGACTGCTGTTGTTTAAACAGCGCGCATGTTGGATATCGAATGACTCTGTGGGAACGGGTGATGCGCATGTTGATATTTACAATTGTGGATTGTTGGTGTTAACTTATAGCATAGTTTGCTTACCAATCACGCGCAGTGATATTATACAATACTTCTCAAAACACTTATCAGAATCCGTCTAATTTGGGTGCCAGTTCACGGTGGTTGTGATGTTATGCTCTTTTCGGGGCTTGTAAGCGATTTTCTTACAATCGTCTTACAGTTTCAACACTGCACTTGGGTTCAAAACGGTTTTTTTTATTTTTTATTTCCGTTTTTATGTTTGGACCACAGTTTCTTCACACAGCACTACCGCGGCACTACTTGAGGGCGTTTTGCGTTTTTATGTGTTAGAATAACTGGGTCCCTGCTCGGGCGCCAATTAAAACATTACATTAATGTTTTTTAAAAAAAAATATTTTTTTCGAGGTTGGAACCTCTTTCTTTATTCGAGTCAAAATTACAACTGGACTTAACCTTAACTTATAATTATAATGAAACCTATGTTTCTATGTACGGCAAGAACCTGGTGTCGAATGGTGTTTCAGGTGCTGTGTCAGCAACATGATGGTGGAGCATGTCCGGTGCATAACTCTAGGTGTTTCTGAGAAGGTGTTTGATGATACTCTGGGAACGTTGACGGCTGCTGTTTAGATGATGCGCATGTAAGGTGTTTGATGACACTGTCTTGACAATCTAATATTTTTTAAATTGTTTAATTCAAATTAAAGCTTGCATGCAAAAAATGAAAAATCACGACTACTTCTTGTATAAATATCTTTATTATTACGAGTATTAAGTTTAATTAAATTTCCGACCGATCACCACTATGTCCAAAAGAGAAGTGAAGTAACAAATGGTATGACAATGATCACTTAGCTAATATTCGGTTATGCAGTTACACAAGAATAGGTGAAACATAGAACGTTATCGCCTGATAATGAGGAGAATAGAAAGCCAATACATAATATTTACATGGTAATGTGAGTTTTTTACAAGATCATGACAGTGGTGATAAAAAGTAATACTTTAATTGCGGAAACATATTATGTACATATGCGGTATACATTTAGGAGTTTAGAAAAAAGATTATAAAATATGATTGAAGGTAAAATAATATGACACAATGTTGAACATACTCCCCACCTTGAAAGCTCATACTTTCAAAACAGCTAACTTGATTGTTCGCTTTCTTCAAGCGGAAGAATGCATATTTTGGAAATCCCCCTTTTTATAACGCCATCCAATGTTTTGAGAGAAACAACTCGAACATGCTCATCTGCGCCCTTAAAAATTTCAGTGACTCGACCCAGCTTCCATTTTAAAGGTGGTTGATTGTCGTCCTTTATTAGCACTAGTGCACCAACAGAAATGTTTCGAGATGAGAGCTGCCATTTTTGTCGCTGTTGCAAAGTATTGAGGTATTCGCGGCTCCATCGATTCCAAAAGTGCTGTTGCATAGATTGTCTTTGTTGCCAGGTAGCGAGCCGTCCAATTTTTTGCATTGTGAAATCTGGATCAACAATCGAAGTCAAAGGAGTTCCAACCAGGAAATGTGCGGGAGTAAGAGCATTCAAATCTTCCGGATCATCTGAAAGTGGGCTTAAAGGTCTAGAATTAATGATAGCCTCTATTTGACATATAAGGCTGTGAAGATGATCAAATGAAAGAATCGTATAGCCGACAACACGACGTAAATGATGTTTGGCCAATTTAACGGAAGCCTCCCAGAGGCCGCCAAAGTGAGGCGATCGAGCGGGTATAAATTTCCAATCTATGCCTTCATCAATTAATTTTTTCTGAATGGTATTAAAGTTGTTTGAGTCGAGAAGTCGTTTTAATTCCTGTAGTTGAGAGTTTCCACCGATGAAATTAGTCGCGTTGTCCGAAAAGATAGTTTTTGGTTTTCCCCTTCTCGAGATGAATCTCCTTAGAGTTGACAAAAATGCTTCACTAGATAAGTCAATAGCAAGTTCCAAGTGAACGGCCTTGGTAACCATGCAAACAAAAACGCAAACGTATGTTTTTATGGGACCTTTACCACGTATTCCTGATTTAGTGTAAAAAGGACCACAAAAGTCGATCCCACAATTAAGAAAGGGTCGCGATGGTTGCACTCTTTGTGGTGGTAGATCACCCATTATTTGTTCGCATATTATTGGACGAGCCTTGAAACACCGAATGCACTTGTTAATCACCTTACGGATAGTTTGTCTTCCACCTAAAACCCAAAAACGCTGCCTCAGATGATGAGTAAGAGCTTGACATCCTGCGTGAAGATTAGTATTATGAAAATGATTAATTAATGTTTTTGTGAACTGGTGATTTTTAGGTAAAATAATTTGATGCTTGGCATCATACTCAAGCGATGAAGTTTTAAGTCTTCCTCCAACACGAATTATACCTTCGTCATCCAAAAATGGATGCAGGGTTTTTAGAATGCTGTCCTTTTTAATGCTAATGCCATCTTCAAGCCTTTGATAGTCAACCGGGAATGACACTCGTTGGATTCCTTTGATTAACAGCTTAAGTCCCCCGTCTATATCCGCAGCTGATAATGGATTAACTGCTCGTTCTCTAGACGAAGAAGTGTTTGCAATGAATCGCTTTATATACGCGAATATTCGTCGCATACGATTAAAGTCGTTAAGATATTTGCATTGACTCGCAATGTCATTAACCTGAAGTGTGCTCAAGCATATTTTTGGAATTCGTCTCTCAGGAATTTCCTCTGTTGAATGCCCGTTTAAGCTTGGCCAGGAGTGGCTTTCGGTTTTAAGAAACTCAGGTCCATAAAACCATAAAGTGGCATTGCTCAATTTAGACGGAGACATTCCACGCGAAAGAAGATCGGCTGGATTTTCGTTAGTCCGAACGTGATTCCATTTGAAATTTCGGGTAAGATCTTGAATTTTGGTCACTCTATTTGCCACAAAGGTGGTCCAGGTGCATGCGGGGGACGAAATCCATGACAGCACAGTAGTAGAGTCAGACCAACAAAACACCTCATCAAAACTAAGTGGGATTATTTTTTGAACACGCTCTACTAATTCAGACAACAGAAGTGCTGCAGCTAGTTCCAATCTTGGAATGGATATTGTGCTGATGGGGGCTACTCTTGACCTTGAGCATAAAAGTCTTACTTGAACGTTACCTGTGTCTTCGACACTTCGCACGTAAATGCATGCTCCATAAGCATACATGCTAGCATCGGCAAAACCATGTAATTGCGTTTTGGATTGCGGCAACAAAACATATCGTGGAATTTTAATGAGGTCTAGAGATGAAAGTTGATTGCGAAATTGTGTCCATTGATTATGAAGGTGAGAAGAAAGGGTCTCGTCCCAATGAAGTTTTTCCTTCCAAAGAGTTTGGATAAATACCTTTGCCTGTAGAATAACCGGCCCTATATGTCCCAGGGGGTCGTACAATCGAGCGATATCGGATAGCACCGTACGCTTAGTTATTTTAGATGGAGAAGGAAGTTGTTTATATGAAAAGCAGAACTCATCAGATTTAGGATTCCAGATTAGGCCAAGTGCCTTTGTAACACTGCTGTCATTGATTTGAAGAAACTCCTCTCTTTCTTCGTCCGGTATATGCGACAAGAACTCCATCGAATTAGAACACCATTTTCTTAGGTGGAATCCGCCTTTCAATAGCAGCGAAAATACCTCATTCTTAATTTTAATTAGATCATTTAACGATCCTGCTCCCGTTAACAGATCGTCGACGTAAAAGTCAGATTTGACTACCTTTGACCCAATGGGAAAGTTGAATTGCTCATCTACAGCAAGCTGATGGAGACTGCGAATAGCCAGAAAAGAAGCAGGCGCAGTTCCGTATGTTACAGTGTTAAGAGTATAAATATTAAGGTCCTTTGAAGCATCATCACGCCAGAGGATACACTGCATGTTATTATTTGGAGACTGAAGGTTTACGCAACGATACATTTTTGCAATGTCGGCGGGTATTGCTAAACGATGTATACGGAATTTTAATAAGGCGCTAAAAAGATCACATTGGATAGTTGGTCCTACCATCAAAATGTCGTTTAATGACAAGCCAGATGACGTCTTCGCAGAACCATCGAAAACAACACGTAGTTTAGTTGTGGTGCTTTGGGCTTTAAACACGCAATGGTGCGGTAAGGAACAATGTGGTTGCTGCAATATATTTGCAGGGGCCTTAGTCATGTGTTTGAGGTGTTTGTATTCTTTCATGAAATCAGCATATTGTTGTTTAAAATGTGGATTACGATTTAATTTGGTTTCTAGATTGTAAAACCTTTTCTTAGCAGCTTCGTAAGAGGATCCTAATTGACTGGGCGACATTTTGAAAGGGAGTTCAACGGAATATTGTCCGGAAGGTAAACGTTTATGAGTTCGAACAAAGTTTGCCTCGCAATCTTGTTCCTCTGGAGTTTTGGTTTGACTGGGTTTATCGCTTGATTCAATTTCCCAGAAACGCCTTAAAATTTGACCTAGCTGAATGTCGTCATTGTTGTTATGATGGTTATTATTGTTATTCATCACGTTAAGACATACGCCAAGCGAAGAAGAAGTCCCGAGAGATCCTGACACAATCCAACCTAATCGAGTTTTCTGCAGAGTTGGTGCATTTTCTCCTAAGCGAATTTGACCGATGGAAAGCAAATCAAAGAATAGCGATGCTCCTATTAAAATGTCTATTTGACGAGGCTTATTAAACGACGGGTCGGCTAGCTCGATATTTTTTGGAATGGATAATGAACTACAATTGATATACTGACTTGGCTGGTTTTCAGTTATTGATGGAAGTATGAAGCAGTCTAATGTAGTGCTGAAGTCATTAATCCGAGAACGAAGGGTGATAGTCACCTTTTGATTTACAGAGGAATGAGTGGAACTAATTCCGCTAATAGACATGTCTGTTGTGGACCTTGGTAATGCCAAAAGCTGAGCAAACCTTGATGTTACGAAATGTAATTGTGAAGCAGAATCCAGCAACGCCCTAGCTGGTATAAACTTGCCGTATTTATCTCGTACTAGCACAATGGCGGTTGCCAGAAAGACGAAATTATTTGGTTTAATTGTATGTTTGGATTGAGTTGAATCCGCTTTGAATGTTGAAGCTAAGACTGCATTATTAAAATCGGAATGAGAAGAAGAGTTATTGTTTAAATTAGGGGGTTGAAACATAGAGGCATTTGTAGAAGGAGCATTTTGTTCGATACTGGTGCTGGAGACATTGGAGGTTATATGTAGTAATGTGTTATGTCGGCCCTTACACTGCTTACAACCCTTAGATCGACAAAATCTAACTGAATGACCACTTCTCAAACAATTAATGCAAACTACTAGTCTTTTTACTTCCGATATGCGTTTTTCTACGGGAAGCGATATAAAAGCTTGACAACTATATATGTTATGACGATTTGAGTTACAAAATATGCAATTGTTATTAGGATTTTGTGCATTTAATGTGTTAGATGTAATGAGTACCTTACGTGAATTCGATTTGTGGTGATGGTTTATGATGCTGCTAGAACTTACTCCTCTTTTGCTGTAGTTTTGAAGTGTGCCTTCCATGTTCTCGAGAGTTCGACTACTTTTGTCCAAAAATTTTGACATCTCCTCCCACGACGGTATGACATTGAGTGGAGCTTCTTCCTCCCATTTTGATTGGGTTTGGGAATCCAGTTTACTATGGATCAGAAATACCAATAAGCCGTCAGATAGCTGCTCTTTAGTGCCAAGAGATTGAAGAGCTCGCAGGTGAGAATTAACGGAATCACTTACGTCTCTTAAGCTATTTGCCGTTGATGAATTAACTGGGCGGAGATCGAATAACTCTCGTATGTGGGCCTGAAAAATCAAACGGTTATTATTAAATCGAGATTTAAGTAGTTCCAAAGCCTGCGCGTAGTTCTCTGATGTCATCTCCAACGACTCAATTGTCCGAAGTGCCGAATCCGTCAGGCATGAACGTAGATGCTGGAACTTCTCTATGCGGGTAAGATCTTCATCCGAATCCACCAGCGTGGTGAACATGGATTGAAAATTAGGCCATTCAGTGTATTGTCCAGAAAATTTAGTAAGCTGAATTTTTGGTAAATGAGCATTTTTAGGTTTAGCCAGAAAATTACCAAACGATTCTTCGTGAACTGCAGGTAACACACGTGGTTTTTTGCAACTAATTAATTTGAGAATCTGAGTTTTGATCACACAGTAGTTTTCCGCAAAATTAGCACGCTTATCACTTTCAAGTTCCTTTTCGTCGAGAACCTCAATGTTGGTTTGATGCTCATCAAACTTAGCAGCATAAGATTCCAACATACTTAACCTGGTTTCTAGTTCATGCACAGACATATTATTGGAGTCACTTGTAAAAACACCCTTTAGCTTTGTTAAGCTTAAGAGAACCGAAGCACGTTTTGTTTTCGCGATGGAAATTTCTTTATCCGTGTTTGACATTGTTCCAAAATGATTTTAACGCGGAATTTTAATGTGTCCTGTCACGGTCGCCAATGTTTTGACAATCTAATATTTTTTAAATTGTTTAATTCAAATTAAAGCTTGCATGCAAAAAATGAAAAATCACGACTACTTCTGGTATAAATATCTTTATTATTACGAGTATTAAGTTTAATTAAATTTCCGACCGATCACCACTATGTCCAAAAGAGAAGTGAAGTAACAAATCGTATGACAATGATCACTTAGCTAATATTCGGTTATGCAGTTACACAAGAATAGGTGAAACATAGAACGTTATCGCCTGATAATGAGGAGAATAGAAAGCCAATACATAATATTTACATGGTAATGTGAGTTTTTTACAAGATCATGACAGTGGTGATAAAAAGTAATACTTTAATTGCGGAAACATATTATGTACATATGCGGTATACATTTAGGAGTTTAGAAAAAAGATTATAAAATATGATTGAAGGTAAAATAATATGACACAATGTTGAACAGACACTCTGGGAACATTGACTGCTGTTGTTTAAACAGCGCGCATGTTGGATATCGAATGACTCTGTGGGAACGGGTGATGCGCATGTTGATATTTGCAATTGTGGATTGTTGGTGTTAACTTATAGCATAGACTGCTTACCAATCACGCGAAGTGATATTATACAATACTTCTCAAAACACTTATCAGAGTCCGTCTAATTTGGGTGCCAGTTCACGGTGGTTGTGATGTTATGAAAGAGCAGACGAATTGCCCACAAAAGGTTCGACCTCAACATTCATGTTGCCACGACAATTTTTCGGGTTACCAACTAGCTCCACAAAAAGATATATAAATAATTGGCTAAAATAAGATATAAGGTACGGAAGGTATTATAAAAGGCAACAGGCAAAATTGTAATTTAAATCTAAAGGCTTGTTATACAGAGTGGGCCACAATGTATGACCATTTAGGCCCTTTGCTTTAGAATGGCGGTTATAGTTCGTACAGTATGCGTCACTGCTACCTCCCGCTGGAACCACATTTCCTCCAGTGCCAACTCATATAATTGAGGAATTAAAAATTCATTGATCATGGCTCTGTAGTGCTCACAATGGATAGTGACCGTTTGACCCACGCCATTCTAAATGGCGTAAACCTACAGCGACTTTGAGTGGATGTAATGGCTCTTCGTTCTTCGTGCATTACTCGGGGACTTTCAGCGCCCCAGAGCCGCAAATATTGTATGTCCACGTGTCCACATAGGTGGAAATGTACAATTCACCAAAACCACTATCAAATTATTCATCAGAAACATCTTGACGATTATTCCACGTTCATCAGGATCATAGCCTTTCATTACTTACTCACACAAATTCTAATACTAATTATGTTCGCTTCACAAAGCTTAAAATCAAATTGACTTTGGACGCCATTTGTAAAACGGATGGCACTTTCCGATAGGGTAAAGCATTATGGCCCACCCTGTACATGACACTCGTTCGTTTAGCTTTAACGTTTGCACAATAAAATTGAACGATGTACGGGAAATATAAGGTAACAATGATAGCGACAGAAATGAGATGTTACGAATGACAGCTGGTGCATCTAAATGTTATGTAATAAGTACACTCATTTGCGGAAGTCTTCACATTAAGACACTAATAGTGGGCCAACTCCAGGCGGTCACCGGAAAATTCGATTCAAAAAGCACTAGAGACCTAAGTTTTAGCCGAGGTTTGAATAAAACGATGGAAGAATAATAATTGGGTCACTCCTAAGTGCACTAATTTAGTCAATCCCTCAAGTAGTGCAGATGCGTGGGAGTAATATGTACTCGCGGCGTCAGATGTAATTCCATATATGCGTTACATATTATTGTACAATACAATGGTTAGTAAAAGAAGAAGGATCATTTTCAGTAGAAGGATCATACTTAACTGTGGAGAATATTGTTTTTTTTTTTTTCAACTCCATCCTATTTGTGCTCTCGAATGAGCAAGAAATACAAATCTGCCACAATCCTGCTACACTTTACAAAGACAACAAAGAAATAAATGGCAAAAAATTAAAAAAATAAGAAAATATGGCGACTAACGCGGGACCAATTTAAATTTACCTTTCCTGGTAAATAATTCCCCACCAGTCATCCTTCTGATAAGATAAATAATAAACCAATAAAAATACCAATAATCCGCATCGTGCAGCATTCCCAAAGCTTCCATTTAGTTCTCGGTCCGTACTAGTATTTGAAAAATTATTGATCCGATCCAGAAGCGAAGCACTGCTCAGCACACCAAAGAAAAAAGCCAATACTCGATTCAGGATGAAAGATGTAGAAAAGCAGCGGGCAAAGGAAAAGAAAAAGAAAACGAAAAAAAACGAAACCGGTGTGCTAAATACGGATTGTGGCAAATTTTGATTATTCAGTGTGCAAAAGGATATCCCCCTGGAATCGGGACAGCCATCATCTGAAGGATGTAAAAACTACCTTCGCAGAGAGGAGAAAAAAAAAACAAACAAAAACTAGAAGAGATTTCTGCTTAATAGGTAGACAACTCAAACCTCATACCTTCTCGCGCTAAATGGTAGCAAAAAGTAGCAGGACAAAATGCAGGGAAACCAATTTTTGTTTAGAATGCCCTGTGGGCGTTAGATTTATGATATTCACTAAGCTGAAGGAAAATCTTAATCTCCCATTCGCTGGTTCCTCCTATGTCACTGATTCTACCACCTTAGCAAATATAACGGATGAATATTGATAAAGTATCAATTTCCTTAAATCGGTTTCGATGTATTTTTAGTTTTTGTTGGTATTTCGCTCGCGCGCTACTAACCCTCACACCCTGCCTTATTCCAGAATAAACAAAACATCAGCAGTGTAGGAGGTTCGAATTAGGTGGAGTCTGGGGAGTCACAAGAAGAAGCATTACTATTGCAGAGGAGAAGGGTATCCGTGCACAGGAACAAAAAAATAAAAATAAATAAAAATTGGAAGAAAGTTATGATTTGGAAAATAGTTTCCTTGATTAACTCGAACGGAGGATCGTTCGCAGTAGCAGTTGGAATATATGTAATATAGACAATTTCCATTTGCAGGTGAGGGATAAAAATAGTGCCAGGATACCGATAAGACATTCAAATGTGCTCCTGCAGGCGCACCAGGATGCACCAAGAGAAGAAGAAACTTTTCAATTCGCTATGGTTCCAATTTTGAAATTGTTGTCGTTGTCGTTGCGGATGCCGTTGTCGGTGGCGGGCGCTGTTGTTGCACTATGTACGCCCAGTTCCGTTTCCGGCTTATCAAAGACACTATACGAATATGAAGGTCGGTGTAGGGTTGGCTTTTTTGCATGTTGTGTCGTTTGTTGGCGGGGAGGTTGAAGTTCTAGATGACTTTTGAACTATCATCGCGCAACTGGCAGACGAAAATTTTAATATTCCGCACAGTTTTTTTGGAAATTATTTTTCTACTCCTTTGCCACCATCAGTAGTGCTGTTGCCGCTGCCACAGCATTAAGCCTTGCATACATTCCTTTTTGGTGTGAGTAAAAACTTCAAAGCAGATTGCGGATCATGGTTGTTCTGGGGTTGTTGATTTCAATCGTCTAAGTGCAATGTTCCCTGGTTTCCTGTGAGATGCTGCTGCGTTGGAAATGCATTGTATGTACTAAAAAGTTTTCTTGGGAACTCAAATGAAGAAGAGGAAATTACTAAAGGAAAAAGGGATAATATTCCCGTACGTATACTAAGTTTCTGTTACGAAATTATAAGGTAGACATTGCGTCTTTCGTTCATCAACTTGTAAGGATCTTTCAAGTTACGTGCCTGCTACATAAGCTTTGTTCCAAGTTTAATATCATTACTAACAGGTCTCAGTCTTATATCATCTTACTTTCTAAGATGGCAGGTTTAGGTGCTTGAAGGGCCTTGCTACCATATTTCGCTATAAGTTTCATGCAGCGGCTGGTCTATTCCTAGGCTTGCAATTTTAGAAAGAACTTTTGGCTTCTTGGATTTTCTCAACACCGATGACTCCTCACCTTTCTTAACGAATAATTATTGTGCAATGCAATTTCCGTAGTTAAACATTCAACGAATTTGTTGCATAGCATCGAAAATGCACAGGTTTCACATCGTACAGCACTTTTTGACTGCAATAGAAATTCAAAGAAATTCCATGCTTAATTTTTCTGAGCACCCGCGACCCGTTAAAGGCTTTAATGAATTTCATGTATCTCTGAATCCAATTTATTTCGGTTATTGAATTTGTAAATAGTAGTTTAAAATGTCACGCGGATTTTCGATTGCAGAATACACTGATATTGTGTTTGTGTATGAATTTTGCAATGGAAGTGCTACAGAAATAGCTTGTGAGTACCAATAGCGGTTTACAAACAGATGACCAGAAAGAAAAACTCAACCATAGTACGGAGTCTTAAATAATCCTGCACATGATTCCATTCTAAATTAATTTCATTTAAATCCAACCACAAGCACAAGAGGAATTTTTCGACATTTAGGCTTATTTAAAAGTACCGTTTGGAGAACATCGCGTACCTGTGGTCTTGTTCCATATCACTTGAAAAAGATACAAGCACAAAACGCCAATGATCATGAAAGAAGAATTGAATTTTGCACCTGGTATTTTTTCAAATTACAGAGTGATCCTCAACGCCACCAAAATATTCCGTGGACGGATGATACGAGTACTTTCATAAGAAGAGGAGTAACAAATTTTCATAATCAGCATGTATGGGCTTATTCGAATCCATATGCTTACCGCGAATACAATTTTCACTAAGTTCACTTTTAAGGTTTCCATTTGTAAGTATTATTAGTATTAATATTGTTGGACCATTCCCTCTTCTTGACCGCGTAAATTCAGAAGTCTTTCTCGACTTTTGGTATGAATGTTTGTTTGGTTGTTTTCAATGCATTTTATTTTCTTACTAATTAACTCTTACATACTAACAAAAAATGCTTAAATGCTAGCTTACAATTACTTAACAATCTTATACTAACTTACTGGCCCCACACAGGCACTCTAAGCTACTCTAAATACTTATATCTATGTCTTTCGACTTTACTTACATTTTATTTAGAATTATTTATATTGTATACTTGAGGCTAAGAAAAAATATTCGTTAAGAAAAAACTTAGCATATGGACTTTTTTTTGTTTTTTTTATAAAAACTTAATATCTAACTTAAAATAAACCTTAGTCTACTTAACCTACATACACAAAACACACATACACACACATATACATTATACACAATAATATACATATATTAGTATATACCTTTGTATATACTAACATATGTATATATTACTTAAATGCTAACCTAAACAACTTTTTGTATGAAATTTGCTTGAGAATGTACTCGTACCTCTTAATCAACGGGCAGACCACTAGATCCAATTAGATGCGATGCGATGCGAAAAATACATTGAACGGAACGGATAGCAATTTGAGCAGTTTCTTTAAACTAAGTTAATTTTCACAATGTAACGTATTTTTATTGTTATTTGTATGTTTTATATATCTACATATATTTATATTGGTTTTATATTATATTATATTTTTGGTTTTTTTTCGACAAATTATTTTAATTGAATTACATTGTGTCTTTTATTTATGAGCTGCTTTTGGGAAAATTATAAAAAAATGCTCTAATAAAGAATATATGAACAACCTGTTATATGTTATTAATGCCATTTTTTTTTAGAAAAAGAATAAGGAATAAGAATAAGAATAAGGAATAATTTACAAAAAATTAATTTTGGGGGCCTTTGTTTCATAATAACAAAGTCTTTTGCTTAACAACAGTGTATAGTTGAACTGAACATTTTTCTAGCGTTCCAAAAACATTTAACTGACCAGATTCCGCTCAGAGCACTAGACAACTTTATCTGATTTATGGCAGAAAACACTTAAACCCCCTATATCTTTGTAACGGGGGAAGTTAGACCCCCTCCCATAAAATTTTTTTCTTGTCCCATTTTGTCCTATCGCCCACTGAAATTTTATTATTAGGTCCTGAATCACTTGTATATGTGGCCATACCTCACAATAAACAAGTGTGGTATCACGCTACATTTGTAGACAGCCTACTGTCACATTCTGCAGTTCAGTTTAGTTTTATCAGGCGTCCGTGGTGGTCGAAGCTATTATAATCAATTTTGTAATAAAGTCATTTGTTAACTAAAACGGAGTTCTCTTTTATTGTATGTGGTCAAACCGCCACATTATTGGTGACCCCGATGTGATTTTATATATATATACATCGCCATACTGCCCTGAAAAAACAGCACTCTGGTTTGGCCAATTGGAAGCTCAAATTACTGTTCATGGAATCCTATCCGACACGCAAAAATTCTTCCGGACAATTCCACTGATTGACACGCGGTATACAGCAGAGTTTGAAGACAGTATCGTCAAACCGCCAGTACTCCAACCGTACAAGGTATTAAAAACAGCGGTCATCACACGTTTTTCTAAGTCAAAGGAGGCTAAAATTATCGCACACCATCACAACATTTACGTAATCTAAGCAGTTTGGTGCCATGCATCGACGAAACAGTGTTAAAAACTCGCTGGCTACCCACTTGCCAAAAGGACAAGAGATTGCCTTGCAATGCAAATATCCCCTACTCTCGCAGAACTAGCCGAGGAAGCTGACATTCTGCATGAGTTTTATTCACTTCACTATTTGGCAGCAGTAACAACAAATGACGTCAGTCAGCAGATAGCCGATTTAACGAAACAAGTGGCAGCACTTATGTCAACACTATCCACCACACAAACGTCACACTGCAGACATCAAAGTACAAATCGTGCACAATGAAATTCTTATTTCATCTGCTGGTATCACAAGAAGTTCAACAACGACGCTAAAAAGTCCTTGTAAGCTGCTGTAAATTCCTGTTTGTCACTTATACCAACACTAAAGACAAATTCTCGATTGACGAATTTGATTGCTGGCAATGGTACCTCGGTGAACACCTTCGCAGGTCTCTTAGTTGGCGATTCATCGTAGCTGATAGTTGTGTATCCCTCATTGAAGCCGACCTGCTGAGTCATTTCGGCTTACTCGTCGAAGAAGAGCCGTATAGTATAACCCAACTGGTAGAGGCAGCACAATCTCATCAATTCTCAACGCTCCACCACATTAAGACTAAAGCCGGGCCACCAATTTCCAGCAAGGCTAGGCGACTCGCTCCGGATCGTCTCGAAACAACCAAGGCTTAGTTCGAAAAGATGGAGACTCTTCGCATCGCTAGTCAATTCATCGCTCTTCGATCAGCACCAGCATCTAGAATATCTGAAGACGCTGTTTTGACGACTACAAGAAGCCGGACTCATCATCAATGTTTCGAAGTCTCTCTTTGGGAAAAAGGAAATAGTCTTCTTGGACCATCTAGTCTCTTCGCATGGAATTTGACACTCCATTGAATTTGAAATGGCCTGACAAACATTGGTCTTCTTCAGTCGTAAGCTGGTCTGCATTTTCAGCACATCTTCGAGGGACGCCATATTACCATTTATAACGACCATAAGCCAATCATGCATGCACTTAAACAACGACTCGAACGCGCTTCACCTTGGCAATTGCGGAGGTTGGAACTTATTGGGCAATTTTCAACAGATATCCGACATGTTGCTGGTGATGACAACATCGTCGCAGATACACTGTCTCGCGTCGAAACGATTTCAAGTTTCGACTGCAGTTTCATCTGACGAGTTAGCCCAGCTCAGCTCAGCTCCGCAAACTAAAGCCGTTGCCCAATGTTGAGCATTTTTGTGACATCACAACAGGATTTGTTAACTAAAACGGAGTTCTCTTTTAATGTATGTGGTTAAACCGCCACATATACATAGGTTACGTGCCACTTCTGTGGGCCACTTTTTGGGCCGTTGAGTTCATTGATCTTAGTTTGATTCTTGCATACATATTTTGGATGGAAATCTATAAATCGGTCCTCTCATGGCAATCTTTCCTACTGAGAGACAACAGGAATGTCATTGACCTCTTAGACACGTCAGAAGGTATTCTTTTGGGCTACCCGCAGCCTGGAGAATTATGCCATCCGCAGTTATGCTCACATGAAACCTAGTTGTCAATGGAAGCCTCAACTGCCGATGAAGACAGCCTTGCCTAGCAAGTTCATCGAATACTTAATTTTCTACGATGCCACTGCGATCTAGGATCCAAACAAGACTCAGTGAGTTCAGCCTTTCGACTGCGTTCAGTGAAGACTTCCGAAAAAGCTTCAGAGTCATAAGAGGGTTTAGAAAGGCCTTAACCACAGCTTGGCAGTCACTACAATATTTTACAATTGCAATTTTTTCTAATGAAAAGTGAAATCTAAAGATGTCGACCGGTTCTGGAGCCATTCACGAATTTTTCTGGCTTAGATTCTGGTCGAAATTATTCCCTGGCATATGAAAATTCGATTTAGTATATTTTCGGCAACATGACTTCTGGTGTCATCGCATCAGACTACATGTCTATAAGTCCGGAATCAAAAGGCAGTCATTAAAACTCTAGCATGTGTTGTACCAATGCTTTAAACGGATTTTTTTTTTTAACGTGCAGCTGGGTGAAAATCGTTGAAAGACATCGCATGCGAACTTTGCCATAGTGTGGGACTTGACCCACTCACTAAAAATACACGGTTCAGTTTTCAGTTTTCAATGCATTTTATTTTCTTAATCACTAACTCTTACATACTAACAAAAAATGCTTAAATGCTAGCTTACAATTACTTAACAATCTTACACTAACTTACTGGCCCCACACAGGCACTCTAAGCTACTCTAAATTCTTATATCTATGTCTTTCGACTTCATTTACATTTTATTTGGAAATATTTATTTTATATACTTAGGGCTAAGAAAAAAATTTGATTACAAAAACTTAGCATATGGACAATTTTTATTTTTTATAAAAATTTAATATCTAACTTAAAATCAACCTTAGTCTACTTAACCTACATACACAAAATACACATAAACACACTTAGACATTATACACAATAATATACATATGTTAGTACATACCTTTATATACACTAACACATGTATATATTACTTAAATGCTAACCTAAACCTATGTAAACTGGCCATCGCTATTTACAAAGCAAATATATTGGTCAGCCCTGCCTCATTAGTGAGGCTGGTCCATAATTGACGGAAACGACGACGAAACATCTTCTTCATCATTCAACCACCAGAAATGCTGGTGCTGCCGAACGACATCCCTCTTATCGCGATTCCCCAAGGCACTCCTGAACCTGAGGCGATCCACACTGCCGTGTGCGACGTCTCTGTTGTAGTAGAGTCTCCTGTCCCCAGCTGTCCGAGCGACATGGAAGATTAACGGCACCGCTGATATATCCTGGATCAACCCTTTCTGATCTAGGTAGAGGAATGCTTCTGGTGGAACGAAGCCGTCAGAGCGCACACTCTCGTGGTAAAGGTAATTGGGATAGTAGGCCCCAGATATCAGGTTATTCGTCGAGGTCATTGCTCTTGCAATGTGCCTTCGAGTCAGCTTAATTACGAAGTTGTCCACTCGTATTAGGTTCGCCCTGTTGTAAAGGACCTCGTTAGGATAAAATTTCTTGTACTCCGACTCCGGTGTTCTGTACAAGCGAAGGCAAGCCCTAAGGCAAGCCGAATCTTTTCCATTAAGCTTGCTCGTACATTGAACCACACGGGACAGCCAAATACCAGCATGGGCCTGACAAGGGCCATGTAGCAGATTACCTTTACCCTCGCATCGAGTTGGCTGCTATAAAACAGTCTCTTTGTAAGGGCAAAAGCACCTTTAGCTCTGGCCAGAGCAGCATCTACATTTTTGCCAAAATACAGAAACTGATCTAGCCAGATTCCAAGGTATCTGACTACATTTCGACAGGCAAGAGGTTGTCCGTGTTGTCCAATGATAGAGAACTTTCGCCAATTTTTTCTGGTATCCCTAGAGGCTCCAGACAACGGCGTCCTAAAGAGAATGGTTTCCGACTTCTGAAAATTGATTTTGAACTTCCAGTCATCGCAAAATCGTCTTATCTTATCGAAGTCACGCTGCAAGAGAGTGTTAATGACCTCGATTTTTGGACCTGTTCTGTACGCTATCAAATCGTCTGCGTACGCAATAGTATGGGGAAGTGAACCTATCAAGTCGCTTGTAAAAATGTTGAATAGGATTGGCGAATTGACCGCGCCTGACCGCTGAAGACCATTTTTAATTTGAAATATTCCAACAGAAGTCACATCACCATTCTTCACGATGAACTGTCTGTTGTGTAGCATATTATAAAGAATGTACAAGAGTGGTTTACTGATACCCAGCCTAGTCAGCTTATAGAAAAGACCCTCTAACCATACGGTGTCGAAGGCCTTCTCCAAGTCAACAAGGCAGGGACCAGTGCACTGTTTCTTGCCTTTGTTCCATTGAATATCGGACACCAGTTTAGGCGCGGCATGTGAGATATCATGTCCCGCCTTAAAACCGAATTGATTATCCGGAACTATATGTTTGTCCTCAACCCACCTAGACAGAGCTCTATTGATTACTTTTTCAAAAACCTTACTGATATTCGGAAGGAGACTTATCGACTGGAGATTCGCCGGATTGGATATATCCTTCCCCTTTTTGGGGATAGGTTGAACCAACGCCGTTTTCCAAAGCGCTGGATAATGTGCATTATTCATTGCATTATTAAACAGGGTGGTGTAAATGTCCACCGCTTCTAGAGGAAGATGTCGAAGCACGATGTTTGGAATACCATCGGTCCCCACTGATTTCTTAGCCCTGATTGTGTCGACGATCTCATGGAGTTCCTCCTTCGAAATGAACGGGGGTAGGTCACCCTCTCTGGAAATGACATTATTTGCCATATTTTCGTCGCTAAACCGGGTGAAACCAGAGCCGTTGGATCGCCAATTCTCTATTTCATTTCGAATGTAGCAGTTGTCCACCAAGACGCGACTGTCCAGGTCATAATTAGGGCCAATGATATCATGGCCTTGTATACTTCCTGGAAAGTCGCCCCTATGGCCTCAACCCTCTCCTGTGGATCCTCGATCACAAAGAAGTCGTCATCATCAGCGGCCTCATTTGGATCAATACCTGCTATTGTCAGTAACCGTTCGTTGTCTGTTGTCCGGGCTATTTTAAGACACTGAAGGTCGTTTAGATTTTTTCTCCGAAATAGTTTCTTTATTTGCGGAAACATATTCGGGTTGCTGGTGTTTACAGCCCGAACCTTGTTCCAATACAAACTTACAGAAATTTTGTAATTTTCTTTTATTAGCGTTTGGATATTTTTAATCGACGACTTCAGAGTCCTAATCTCCGGGTCTTGTCGGTCAGTTAACCGTCTGTACAAGTTTTTAAGTCTTGTCAGAAGTCTACTTTTCTGTCGGTGCAGTGCGTCAATAGTAGGATTGAGGAACAGGTCTTCGTTAGTCGTACGTTGATACCGCGGTATTGTAGTGTCCATAGTTTGTTTAATTGTCTCGTCCATTTGTTTTAGGTACTTGTCGATCTCCTCGAGCGTGTTCGAGGAGAGTGCTCTTTTCAAGGTTGTGGAGAAGCGTGTCCATCGAGTCCTACTGTAGTGAGACTCTGTCTGTTAATACGTGTGAATTGTGATCAATGGCAATTTATCTCCTTTTTTATACAAACCACGCCCATTTGAACCAAAAAACGTCATCCACATTACACACACTCGTGCAAATCGCTCTCATTCTAGCAATTTTACTTGTAAATTGCTCTCATTCTAGCAAATTTTGACAAAGTTATAGAGATGCAAAAGTGTTGGAATTCACTTACAGTGTGTCTGTGCGAAAGTTAAGGGTTTGCAAAAGTATTAGTAGAGTTTGACATCTAGTTTAGTTTATCTATGCAGTGATCGTACTCTGTGTGCGGATACGTTTGTCTTTTACACCGATTTATTGTTTGAAACAGGGGTTGATAGGAAGGAAGCATCCAATTGTGGCAAAAGATGTAGTATAATTTAGGTGGTTTAAGGGTTGTGTGTAGTTGACTTATAAAAGTCAATACGTAGTTGTTTTGCTTCTCTTCCTTTATTCGGTTGATCGTACATTCCTACGTTGTGTTGTGTGTACATTTGGTTGCCGCAACAGGGGTGGATAGAAAAAAAAATTATTGTAAGAAAGGATGTTGTGGTTTTTATTTTTAATTTACTTGCCTATAGTCCGAAGTTTAGGGGTTTGTTAGAAAATCTAGAACAGAATCATTATTACAATATGCCGATAATTCTCAGTAGTGATCTCAATTTAGATCTGCGTAGCCCTGATGGTGCCAAGTTTGTAGAATTTATGCACAACGAACTTGGTTTAGAAATGAACAACAATCTTGCCATCTCAACAACTAGTAACTCAACCTGTATTGATGTCATCTTCTCCCGACACATCGATAATCTTGAAACACGCCACTATATTTCCTACTTTGGTATACACCGACCATTATTGTCTATAACATCGAGTTCTACAATTTAAGTACAACAAGTGATGTCTATACTGGAACTAAACTCATTTGTTCATACAGGCAATACCATAACATAACTTAAAAAACTTGTGTTTTTTGTTACACAGGGGTAAAACTTTAAACCGTTCTTTTTTTGCACAACCACCCTATATTTTATTTATCTTCACTCGTAAAACAATTAAGGAATTTTCGTCGTGTGCCTATAAGACATATCCATGTACCAAAGTATCTGCATGTCGTGTAGATACTTTCAGCAGTTTACTGCTTTTTTTATAGCCTTCCACAGTGAGTATTCTATACTAGCATCGTTCGTCAGATTTGTAAGGTATGATCTTTTTTCTGAGTTTCTGTTTAAACTATTAAGTCTTGTTTTATCACTTGGCGCTCTCGACAATTGCCAGCGCTTACGAGCTCTACTCTTTTCAGATAAAATGTCGCATATTTCTTTGGGATATACGTTTCTTTTTACGTTACTATTTCATTCAGGCGTTGCAGCCCAAGCAGCCTTTTGTATATCTAGGGTGAAAGGCTGTACTTCATTTTCTAATTGCTCTATTGTTTCGTTTGTTATGAGTAGTTCGATGCATTTCTCTAGCAAATATCTGAAATATATCCAATCAGTTAGCTTGTTTACTAGGTGTGGGTTGTATTCCTTCACTATAATTTTAGTACCAGGTGTAAGCAGCATAGATGAGTGGTCTGAGTCAAGTTCTGGCCCTAGATATTTGATTATGTTCCTATCTATTCTGGCCAGTAAGTAGGATTCAACGTGAGTTGAATGGTAATTAGCATTGCCTTCTTTTATAGATTCAAGGGGTTCTCTTCCTCTTGTACTTGATAATCTTGATCCCCAAAGTTTGTTGTTTGCGTTGAAATCTCCGCCTGTTATGAATTTATTGCCGAATTTATAGAAGAGGATTTTAAAATCGTTTTGTTTCAGCCTGTAGCTGAACAATATGCCGCAGCTGCCGTTATCTGGTCACTCTTTGTTTTTATGTTTACGGAATTTGCTTGTGTTTCACACGACTGGTATTCTTCATCTTCATCGTTGCTAACACCTTCCTTAATTATAACTGCAGGCCCCCTTTTGCCGTATTGTGAGGATGTGGGGTATGGTATGTATCCGCGCAGTTTATATTTTGTTCCAATTTTAAAATGTGCCGCGGAGACTAGATGAATGTCAAATTTGTTTACATCGAGACCATTGTTATTCCATAACAAGAGTTATATATTTTTAGCTATTAGAATCCTTTAGGTACAGTTCTTTAATTACTGTTTGGTTTTTCAAGGAAAGATATTCTTTCAAGAATTTTCTTATTATTCATTTCCATATCTTCCATTCTGTTAAGAATTCTTTGCATGATATCCTCTATGGCATTGCTGGAAGGCTTGGGGTTTCCGATTGGTTTGACAACGTTGCCCGGAGAATCCTATGCATATGTTTCGTTTGAACCGGTTATGAGTCTTAAGTTCTCATTTTTGCTTGTGGGTACATTTTCCTTAGTTTTATCCATTTTTTTATTCTTATGGGCCCTCGACCTCGGTCCTATGTCTCTTTTGTTTTGGTTTTCTCTGACTTTAGATGCGTCTTTTTGAGCAGGATATTTCATTTTCTTTTGCTTGTTGTCTTACCTGCTGCATTTTGTGGTTGTATTTTTATCCGTAATGCAATCTTTTGTATGGTGGTCTCCTGTGTTTGTATTTAAAGTTGCAGTATTTGTGAGTTTGAACATACTTGTGACAGTTCTTACATTGAAGAACTAGCTTTGATTTACTCAAAGGATGAATTTGCACATTCTTTCCTAGTATATAGGTATATATCTTCAATTCCATAAATTTTCTTGATGTCTTCATCCTGCTCAAAAGTAATCATGAACGTCGGCAGCGATACTTTGCTTTTATACTCGTACTTAAGCATTGTTGAAAATTAAAAACCCTTTTTTAAATTATGTCTCAAGCTAATTTGGAATCCCCTGCTTATCGTTGTACTTAACTAACTAATATATTTATCTATTTTCATTAATGCCATATGTAATAACTTTTAATGCACATTTGCCTATGTGGCAAATGTTTACTGTTGGTGGTGACAGCTCCGAAGGCATGTTCATTTTTAGTTTTCTTTTTTGTCCTACTGAAGGATGGTTCGGTCTCCCTGTGTAGTTCTTGATGACATGACCGTTTTTATTATCTGCTCATTTTTATTATTATTATTCGCTCTGTTCTTTAAGCAGCTGCTACTAAAGCTTTCATTTATCATTTTCGTTTGTTAGCTTTTCACTGAATTGCTTAAAATTGTCTCTTTCTTCACAGGTTTTTTTTTTTGTAACAAGGTGCCAACATTGATACTTCGTTTGTTTGTTGGGATGGCGGTGTTCTTACCATTTTACGACTCTTTATTACAGGGTAATCTTTTAGCAATAAATGGTTCCCTCCAGAATCCATGGAACCAAGCTACGAAGAGAATGGATTCACTAGTTTACCTGGCGTGCCCCCTGGGGTAGTTATATTGTTAGTTTTGTTCATTGTATATTTCATTTTTGTTTAACTTTTTTTGTTTTAAGTTTAAAAAATTGGACTTCAGTCGCCTCTTCTCAATGCCTGTTAATGCATACATCGAACAGTCATCGAGTTTTTTTTTGGGAGAGAATGGCAAAAGAAGTTGAACAACGATACTGTATTATTATTGTATAAGGCTTGGGAACTCTCAAGTGGAAACTCACTGGCGGTGGGTTTTGGATTTATTAGTAGGTACTATACAGAAATCAAGTTCTAGTCATCATAATGAAATAATACAACATTCCCGGGGCCTAAAAAATCAAGGCAGGTCCGCAGCAATGTGAAAGTCATGCTTACCATCTTTTTTTACTCTCATGGGGTGGTTCAACATGAGTTCGCCCCTCACGGCGCTACTCTCACCAAGGAGTACTACCGAGAGGTTTTGTTCTGTGTCACCTTCTTGATCACATGATTTCGAGCTGCTTAGCTAAACCTAACACACCTGTAGCTCGCCAACCCCTTTACTCTTCAGACCATACTTCCAGTGACTTCTGCCTTTTTTCCAAGTTTAAAATGCCTTTTACAGGAACCAGATTTCAGACCAGGGAAGATATCATGCAGATTGCGACGAAACATCGGCATCCCATACCAGAAGAGGCTTTTCATTCTTTCTTATAACAGTGGCAGAACCGTTAGGAGAACTGTGTAGCTGCTCAAGGGGATTACTTTGAGGGTTTAGAGTTATTTCTTTTTCAATAAATATTGACTTTATGAATAAAAGTCAGATACTTTTTGAACAGATCTCGTACATGAATATCCAGGGAATGCATGCTCGTCAGTGCTTCAAGAGCAAAGCCAGGCGTGCTAGGGAAAGTACTCATGCAGCCGACACTGATCTTCTTTTTTAAATCTGGTAAAAACCTCGGTGACATATTTTGCTGAAAGATTGTTCCACTCGACAACCGACGCATAGTATATAATAGCCTTATCATAGCAGTGTAAATCGAAAGGATTACCCTCCACGTTGACAAATCCCATGTGTTGCCAAAAGCTCCTGCCAGAAGGTCGGCAGCGCCTTGGAGGCTTCCGAAATCCAAAAAAGTTTGTTGTCCCGGATGATACTCGTACACAGATATTTATCTTCGTTAGAGAAACGAATAACACTAGATGAGTCAGCCTTCTATTTCTCGCTACGAGAACAACCTAAGTTTGGGGAGGATCGTCGATCACGTCTAGGGCTGCTGCGACTTGAGCTCATCAAAGGAAGCAAAAACGTGTACGGTGGGCTCTTCCGTCACCACAACCCATGACAAATACCAGCTATGCCGTGTTGTGTTACCCAGCCCAATTTCAGCTTCGTTAATAGGAGCTGGTTGTTAGCTGGTTCTGATAAGATTATATGGAAAGTGAGACTCAATCGTGTGACAGAGAGTCGCTGCTTCCAATTCAGTGTAAGTGCCATAAAATTTTGTGACTGGTTCCAGTCTACTGCATTAGATTGAAGGTATTCGGCTCTGATGTGGAGGGTGATTGGACTGTATTGTACTGTAGTGATTGTACTTTATCATTTACTCACCATTCGACGAAAGTCTGAGAAATTTTAGTAAAAGGAACATGCAAGGAGTACAATGGGCTACAAGGGATGTAAGTGCAATTTCGTAGAGAGTTATAAAGGGTTGGATTGATGAAGAAGCTTATGCAGTTGGTTTGCAAGCGTAGGAATTGTGTATGTTAAAATCTTTAAGTGCTTTAAGATTGGTTCCAACGAAGATTCGACATACAAGTGTAGGCAGAAACAAAGCACAATGTGAAGGCGTAGAACTGGCAGTAAAGTGCCAAGCAATCAGATTGTCCTCATCCAAAAGTCTGACAGCTGGACTGTTTTTGTAAGTGAGCATTAAGAAGAAAGATGAGGCAAGTCAGCAAACTTGTTGATGATACATTTGGTATTACGGTTTCGATGTGAACTTTTTGATGTCTGAAGGCCAACGGAGACGTAATGATTGACCTTATACTTATATTATATAGTATGGGCAAATTGAAAATGATAAATAATAAAGAAAACAGAAGTCAGTTGTTATTGAAACCCGACACAACATTGTGTGTTTTATTTACTAAAATAAATAAATTATCTGGGTTGGCCTTATAAGATGGAAAATGTTCTCTAATCCGAGTCGTAGTACGCCTTCTGTTTTGGCTTAGTAGTCATTGTTTTTTCCATGCGACTATTTTATACAAGTACCACAGCGGCGGTGACATGTTACAGGTATCAGCACTAGAACCCTTGAAGGTCCGACAATGCTGGGTAGGCAGTTGACTTACTTCAATTCAACAAATTAGTGCAAATTTTAGAGTTCTCTAATGCAGGGTTTTGGAGGTCGGCTCGGTTAAGGGATACTTAGTTCTTAAAGGTTTTCGTAATAGTAGGAATTCTACACTGAAATTGCTTTCAAAATTGTTTGTTTTGAAAAAATTTGGGTAAGTCGCTTTGGTCTTTGGTTTGTCCAAAATGAAAGTCTTATTTTATCGTTCAAACATATATTTATTAATTCATTACAAACTCTAATTCTAATTTTATATTTAGGATGTCTTTAAAATTCAATGATTTTATATTGCTCAATCCCGACTTCTCGTCTCCGTCCAAAAACCTTTCTTTCGTATCTGTTAATCGTTAGTTCAGTTCTGTTTGTTCGAATGTCAGTTCGTGTGTTTGGAAAATTTTAGGTCGCGCGAACTGGCCTATGGCTGTAGTAGGAGTCATTGTTTCTTCCACGAAAACATCGATCAGGAATTTTTTAATCTGATGGACACGGGATTGATCCGAAATACTAGTTGTCTTGTATAGACATTTTACGATAAGGAAACTTTGTGTTGGCCACAGTATCATTTCTAACCTCCTCGATGTTGATTAGCTTGAGTTTTTTGCCTGAAGCGTTACTGTGTAGGCTATTCTTCTTTTCAATTGTGCTATCAAAGATGTCCCTTTTATAAGCCTTATATAATAGTTGCCAAGGAAGTTTTCGTTACTGTAGCTTGGGCATTACTTGCATGGTTTGAGACAAAAGCTCATAAATACTGTCTTTGATGCACGAAAGAAAATTCAGCATAACTTTACCATTATATGATGAGACAAGACACTCGAGTTATTACTTCCTGCCAATGTAAACACCTGACATGACAAAATTGCTTCTAATACGTTTTCCGAGAGGACTGGGAGCAGCACACAGGAATAAAAAAAAAGGTATGACCCAAAAATAGAATTAATAATTATATGACTATAGAGGCAATTGCCACCTCTAAGAGACTCATTTCCATTATTCATTTACATCTAGATATTATATTATTACAAAGGGCCTCTTAATTTTAATCTTGCATTTCTACTAGATTCGAGGAAACCTCGAATTTTTCACTACCATTTAAGGGTTAGGTACAAAAATTCCTTCTATTTGCTTATTACCTCCTCAAATCCTAAATACCAACGTTTGTGTACTTGTAACCTTCAAATTCCAAAATAAGAATTATAGTTACAACCGAAATTATTATTTTCAGAATGTAGGAAAAGACTTCTACAGAGTGGCAAGAACCTCTATCAAGTCCCATTTGCATAATAAATTATAAAGTCATCTTAATTCACAAACTTTTCCTTATCAGTGCAGAGGAAAAATAGCCTCGTGCACGTTTTTATGGATACCAGCTCACGTGTAACACTCGTTCGAATGTAAACTATACAAATACCAACTAACAAGACGAATAGCAGAAGCAACGCCAACAGAATAATAACAACAACAACAACGCAAAAGGACATTAAATTCGCAGCAATTTAGTAGAGAGTAATGTCCCGAGGAGGCAAAGGCAGCAACAAAGGCGAACTTAACCATCGCCAAAAGTAACATTCAGTATGACTCCAACTCTGCCTCTGACTCTAACTCTCAGTATGACTCTGATTCCTTCTGCTCCACTAAGTCATGTCGTTAGAACATTTTACTTGTACTTCATTCCCTCTATAATACTATTAGGATCACCTCTTCAGTTATTTTCCCATCAAGTATGCCCCACCTAAAACATCTTTTACACCCTCGACTGGCACTAAACACCATTGGTCGAACGTACTCGTATTCTGGATGTGTTTTCGTGAATTTTCGATTGAAATTCATAGTTAAACCCTTTGGCTGTGCCACAGTCACTTGTGCTGGTGCGTTTGTATCACTTGCTAAACAGTCATAAATACGACCACACATGTACGATACGATGTTGCTTCCAAAACGTTACCAAGAGGACCACTCATATTAGTTCTACTCCTTCTACCCCAAGTTTAGCTCCCATTCCAACGGCAGATACTGGTATATCATCCTTTTGCTGTCTCCCATTCTACGAAGATACTTTAAGGAGCATAATTATTGCAATAATCGTAAATAATAGTCTGGTGAAATATCACTGGCATTAGCAGGAGCAAAGTCCTAGTGCTGGGGAGGAGGAAGCAAGAATCTTCTCTAACCCTAAGTGTATGTTCAACGTGCTCACCGTATATGCATACATATGGGAGTTTGAATTATGCCAGCCATGGTGTACATAATACTTTTAAGGCATACTCCTCATTTTACTCCTTCTGAAATAACACGTGAGGATATGCTGCTCTGGTGCTACATAGTTTGGGCGCCTTATAGCTGGGGCAGGTTTGGCCATCAGGGCACAGGATCTCGAAGTCAAGCTCTATGCCCGTGTGCTTTTGTACACATACTTACTTTCATTATTTAAGACTGGAATGAGAATGAAAAACGGCTCAGAATACTCGTACGTTAGTGAAATGAAAATCCCATAGGCGATTGCATGCTATTGCTGACACACTAACACTCGACAATGGGTGTTTGGGGGTGGATAGTGGGGAGTATAGAGCGTTTACAGATGGACATTTTAGGGGTGAATATAAGGGGTTAAGTTAATCACAGGTGTTGTATTTAGAATGTGCCCAATGTACGACTAAGTGGATGGACGAAGAAAGGGTCATTTCATTTTGGGATTTACACCACCAACAAAGTCAGGTCGTGTTTTGGCATCCATAGCCTGGGAGGCATTTGGTTTTTGGAAGGAATCACTTAGGACACTTTTAGGACACATTTAAGGGATGTTTTAGTTACTTGGCTGCAGAAGCATTAGCCTGCAATGACTGCATACATTTTTCTCTTGAAATGATGTCATAATGTGATTTATGGCAAAGCGCAAGGCTAGGTTAGGTAAAAGTGACCAACCCACTTAGGTCTATTGGCCCATTGTGATTCCACGTAGTTCAGTGATCCTCCTACTCTTGGAACCAATTTGAGTTTATAATGAAGCGTACAAAACTGTTAACGTCTATATTCTTTAGATCGCTTAAGTCATTGTATCATTTTCTTCTTTGGGAGAGAGCTGGGCATGTACAGATTAAGTGGAGGATTGTCTATTCTTCCTCCTCGTCCATGCAACTTCTGTATAAATCATTTGGCCTTCTTGCATGCTTGTCTATAAGGCATGCCCAGTGATAACACCTATGATGGCGCTGAGATACTTCCTATTTAGAAAGATCAAACTTTTAGAGTTATTCAGAACCAGCTTTGGCCAGATCTGTTTGGTCGCTAGATATGTTGATCCAGCAGTCCACCTAATGTCTGTTTTTTTGTTAGCATCCTATTTTAATATTTAATTCGTACGTAGCGATTGGTATACCGATGCTATCCTTTTCCGAAGTGGTTCCAATTTTGGATAGTTCGTCGGCCCTACAATTACCCGGGATGTTTCTATGGCCCGGCACCCAACGTAGGTTAAGATTGAACTGTTCTGCCATCTCCCTAAGAGTTGATCGGCGGTCAAGGGCGGTTCTAGAATTTAGTGCGGCTGAGTTCATGGACTTGATAGCGACCTGACTATCTGGAAAGACGCGGATATCCCTTGCAGATATCACGTTTTTCTTCAGAAAGGACATAGCTTCTTTAAACGCCAAAAATTTCCGCTTGGAACACGCTACAGTGATTTAGAATTCAGCTTATCTGGGAAAACACCGCCACTAACTCCGTTATCAGTTTTTGATCCATCTGTGTAGAGATAGATTGACTTGCATGAAAGCATCTTCCCCCCAGAAGGATATAGAGGGAAAGCTTTCATGAAAATCGTTGTTAAACCAAAGTTAGGGTACAGTGTAATCGATGTTCTCTGTGAGAACTTTAGTATATTAAGAATATTAGAGTGGCTAAATAAATTATTTGTCCAATGTGTAGTCGCTTTAAGGCGAATAGCTGGAGTCGCTGCTACTTGCCTGTTGAAGATATCGAGGGGTGTTAAGTGAAACAGAATATCCAGTGCCGCGGAGGTAGTAGCGCTTAGGGATCCGCTTATGCATAGACATGCTGTTCTTTGGACTATGCTTAGTTTACTGCAGTTGACTGCATTGTCTAAGGACACCACCTTACTGGGTAACTCTGCTGATACATCTTTAGCATAACACTGATCAACTCTCTAAGTGAGTAGTCTATCGGCAGAATTGACAGCGCAGTCATGATTGCGGAGGTTTTGACGTTGTTAATGGCACGCTCTATGTCCAGGAAATTGACCATTGTTTAGTCCCTATATTGTAGGGATCGGTCGATGTGGCTGGCAAAACCGTTTCCATCGACTTTTCCTTAACAGTAGGCATGTTTAGCCGTTGATAAAAGTCGTGGATTAATTTTATCTTGTACACGTATATAGATATTAATCAGTCGTTCTACAGTTTTCTGAATAAAAGATGATAAACTTATAGATCTGAAGTCCTTTGGGACAACATGAGAGCATTTTCCAGCTTTGGGAATGAAATCTACATTCACTTTTCTCCGTGACAATGTGGATCAATTCTACACAGCTTCTCATGATATTTTCTAGCGCAGGCAGAATAATATCTGAGGACCTTAGTAGCTCGGCAGGTATTATACCGTCCGGACTAGCAGACTTGTATGGTTTGAAGCTACGCAGTACCCTAAACAGTCTGTCTCTTGTAATCAGACCATGAATTTTCGTCACGGTTGCAGTAGTACAATTTTGGTTGCTAGTGGCCGCGAATAGGGAAAGTGTGTGCCCAGTAGCAGGTTGAGTGATTCCTCACTAGAGGTTATATATACAAGGCCATCGGTTTTTTTCAAACAGCTATGCATCATAGGATTTGTAGAGGATTTTTTTTAGCCGCGATGCGTCAGAGGTTTCTGTTATTCTGTATATCCAGGCTTGTCGCTTTACCTTCCTCAGTTCTTTTTTTATAAATATAAATATAAAGTTTTTTGCAAACGTTTCTAAGCGGTCCCAGTGCTGATGTCTACCAGTGTTAGGGTAAATAAGAGGGCAGGAAGCAGCCATAGCCTGATTGAGAGCTAGTGTGAATTCCTTTACTTTTATGTCAAGCTCGCTTATGTCATGCGGGGGACTTAAGGGTTCAAAGGATAGTGTTTCTGACAGTATTCCCCCGTATTTTGGCCAATCGGTTTTCCAGTAATTCCGGAATGCTAGTTGGCTGGGAGGAGCCTTACTCAGGCTGAATTGGATGTATCTGTGGTCTGGAAATGAGTGCTCATACGATACCATCCAGTTCGTCAGCATTTGAGTGATGTTGTTGGAGATAAGAGTGATGTCTAGCACTTCCTTTCGGTTTCTTGTTATAAAAGTGGGCTCATTGCCAATGTTGCAAACAATGAGGTAAGTACTTATAATATAATCAAAACGTGACTCATCTCTATCATTGATGTCGGTACTGCCCCATACCGTGTGATGAATGTTAGCGTCACACCCGATGATGAGTCCAGATTTTAGCTCTCTAGCTTCCAGTACCACCTTTTCTAGGTTGTCACCAGGGAGAGGGCCCACATGATCGTGGCCAAGATATGCCGATGCCAGCCAGTAGGAGCCTTTGGCAGTCTCCAGTCTGGCAGCAGTTATGTCAGGGTCGCTGAGGTTAGGAAGTAAAAATGCATTAAGGTACGTTTCACTAATATACAAGTTCTAATATAATAAGAATAATTTGCAAAAAAAATCGATTAGCACATAGTTGGCCACTATTCCTATCGTTGGGTGTTCTTCCTTTAAACCACTTATACATTTTTATGGTTCTAAAAACTTTTTTCATGCGAAGCGAATATAACATTACATTAAGATGTTCAAATATATACAGACTAAGAATAAACAATATGACAATATCTAATATTCCAATCTCAAAAAAAACTGGTTGTTCTAAATTTTATACTGCGACAGCACCAAGGCTTTTTAATAAATTGCCAATACATATAAGAAAAATAGTTCAACCCATTTTATTTTCAAAGGAATTAAAAAGATTTCTGTTCAGTATGGATAGTTCTACAGTCAAAGCTCTTCTCAATACAAATTTGTAATATAAAATGTTTGTGTCATTTAATTATAAGCTTATTTATGTACTTGCTTAACTTACTTATTTTTCTTTGTACTTTGCTATATACTTGTTTAACTTATTTATTATCCTTTTGTACATTGCGATTTACCCCACAAAATATCTTTTAATGTAAATTTATAATTTAGCTGAAGGAACATTCGCCTCTAGTCACCTATAGACAATAGAATGGTTCCTACTTTCTCGAAAATGTTAATTTAAAAAACGCACATGTAAATTTAATAATAATAATAATAAATCTTAATCTTAATCTAATTTTAATCTTACCTTTGTCTCTTGTATAGACCGAAGCGTGTAGAGGTATCCCAATCCACGATCCAAGCCTTCTACGATCCATTGTTCCTGGATTAAGTTGATGCCTTCTGCATTTTTGGAAAGACGCAGAATAAGTGCGGCCGAAAAAATTTTTGAGTGATGGAGATTAATCTGGAGAAACCGCATCATTCCTGCAATTTACCAGAGTAACCTCTACCACGGTGCTGTTTGAGCCCTCCGATTCTGAACATGTGCGCAAGAGCTCATCTTCTTCCTTTGATCGTAAAGGATATCTTTTTAGTTCGTCATTGGTTTCCATTTCTAAGAGGAGACCGGCGGCTTAGTTGTCGCCCCGGAAAAACTGGAATCGTCGCTGTCCATTTCAGGAAAGGATGTCGGCGTCGCAAAATCTAAGGTTGAATTTGCAGTTTCAGTTAAAGGATTAGGAGGTTGCTTATTACCATCTTCCTCATCCTGTTTATAAATATTTAGGTGAATTGACTCGAAACCGAACCGAATCATGCCTTTAGTCTGTGCTAAAGGGTTAAGGGATTCCATATTGGTCACAATTAACGCGTATCTATAAGGGCCCCTTAGTTTTTCCAGTTTCGCAACTTTCCAGTCACGAGTGGGAAGGGCCGGGTAGCTGAGCCTGATAATCTCCAGAATGCATTCTGGTGAGGATGGCACGGCAGGGATCCAGGTACGAGTTCTACGCTTGCTACGTATATCGCCTCGAGTTTTGCACCTGGCCAAATTTCTCATAATCCACCTATGGCGTTGGTGTAAGAATCGAGAGATCTTTGATCGGCACATGCGATAAGTTTGGTGTGATCTTCGTGCTAGCCAGCGTCGCTTCTGATGGGGTTGTGGTCGAGGGATGGCCAAGAAGTTTCCCAAAAGCTTTAGCTTGACCAACTGCTACCATTAAGATGTTATCGATCCGACGGTGTCGTTTTTGTCGATTACTGCGATTGTAATTGCATCTTTTAGGACTTCGCTAAGAGACCTAAGAGATGTACTGTTTCAAGGCCCAGGGGTTATGGTGTTATTAGTTTTGGGCCTCTTGGGAACCGCCACGGTTTCCTACAACGATCTCTGGTGCTTGGAGGAGTCCTTTGGCGTTTTGAGAGCAGTGGGTAATCCGTCTTTTAGGATATTTTTAGCCCACTTAATCTTGCGCTTTAAGTCCGCAGTTCTTCTCTCAACCTCCTTAATGAATCCGAAGGTGCTGATAATGCATAAAGCATTTCGGCGCCTTATGTAGAGTACCTTAGATAGAGCTTGCCGATTCAGCTGAGTCCCTGACTCCTCTTTTAGTTTCGGAATTCAATAAGTTCGATGCTCAGGTAGAGGAGCAAGGTGAAAACTGCAAGCCCAAATTGATAACAGCTATAGCCACAGTAGAATTTCAAAACCAAAATCATAAAACAACAGTTACAATACTCTTACGCTAGCCTCTTTTACTTATTCCCATCGATCAACTCGATATTAGGTATCAAGCATTGACACTTTAAGCAGTTTACATAAATAAATTGGTTGTGGTATCATTGTGCTTGTGGAAAGCAGGACTTCAATTATCGGATTGAGGTCTTAGGCTATGTGCATGGTAGTATACCATATCGATTTTGTCACACTCTTAGCTATAGGGTACAATCGTTCTTTCTTTAATCATAACGAGAATATGGAAGGTTCCCTTATCTAGGTTCTGGGTTATCTGTCACTCTTCGGATAGATTTACAGATTAATCAGCATTTCTTTGCTAATTCTGAACTTATAAAAGTTTTTCGTAGAACAAAAAGTGATTAAGGCATTAATAACGAATGTGTTATTAACTTAACTCTCGCCTGTCTAATTACTGCTGCAATGCTAATTCTATTCTATCACCAAGGCTAAGGATAAATATAAGCCGACATCGAAGATTTTAACTGCTAAACCTTCCATGGCAATGCAAAATCTTACGTATTTTTTGATGTACATACAAAGAACCTTAGAATTAATATTCGCGATTGTTCTTTCGTAGAATCATTTCATGCCTCCAGAGGCATCAAGCGCAACAACGCAAAAGGTCGCATTTGTTCGGAGTTTCAAACCACTACAAAACAATTTTCCTTTCTCCTCCTTCTATCTTTCCGCCCGCGCCCTTGCAACAGTAAAAGCGTATCTAACCCCTTAGGCGCGCTTTAATTATAAAAAAAAGTACTGCATTCTGTTTGAGGTCTCTCCGGCTATTGCTTAAAAAGTTGACTCCTCCGCAGCAGTTGTATATTGCTTGTGTATAGAGGGTGCTGAAAGTCTTTCTGCATGGGTGAGGGGATACCACTGCGCAGCAATAGAGATATCTTCGCACCGTAGAGTATGTCCTATCTATAATCACTCTCATCCTGGTAAACATATCTTTAAGAGATACAGTTGGCCCAAAACATCCTCAAGATGATTCATGGGCATTTATTTATGAAGGTCTGAAGCCAAGCACTACACTCATATAATAATGGTGCCACCGCGGTTAGCGGCAATCTTTTATCCTAAAAATATAGAAGATTGTCTAGTTTATCAATTTCCTATCTGGCAATGTTGAATTGACCGCGAGTTTTAAAGTATTCTGGGCTTTCGTTTTGGATATGCTTATTTTAAGCCCCACTTTGTTGCCAGATGAAACTCTATTTTCCGATGTGAAAGTAGCCAAGTTAATATGTCATATCCATTGGACTTCATTGTTGGCTTCCTTCAATGATGCGAGTTGACCACCAGAAATAACAGCAGTGGCAGTGTGCATCCCTGGCGTATTTCACTTACCATTGTGTTAGATGTGACCGAGATCAATCAACATCAAGTGATTAAAGACGGTAATGGAGTACCTTCCTTGTGATGCTGTAGGCAGTCCTAAACATTTGTTTGCTGCGACTTCGGCTCTTAAGCCAATTAAGCTGATATATATATTTTTATATGCGATATTGAGCTTATGGTCCGGTTCTCTCTAATGTTGAGACCGCTGCAATCTGAGCCTTGATTGCTGTGCGCTCATCGATCTGTTCCTCGGTGTCTGCCCATAGCCATGTAAGAAGAATTTTCTGCATATTACAGACGTAGGTACGTGACCCAGTTACAAAAACATATTTCACAGAATTTAATTGGTCATCCTGCATTGCGCTGCTGAATGTTTCTTTTTCTAGTTATGCTTAAAAAGCCTTAATAGATGGTTGGTTTTGCATAAGTTCACAAACCACCCATCAATTCGACTTTGATTTCCAAGGCAGTGATCTCTTACCACGTACTTATGCACAGTGTTGCCACTTCTTGCTTTGGCGTAGAAATGCCTCATCACCATAACGATTTTCTCATTAATCATTTGATTGGTTGAAAGTGGTAATAGAAATTGTGAAACAGCCTGAATAGCGTCTTCGATTGGATAACAGTGTACGATTGTAATTTATCTTAATTTGCTCTGGTATCTAGCCATTAGTCTCCGGCCACTGTAAGGTTTCCAGGATATGAGACCGTTTCGTACTGCTGATGTAAGCATCAGTTCTACTCTGGATCTCCAAGGGCCCCCAACTGGTCTACCAGAGTAGGGCATAACAGTTGTTTTTTGACGAAACAGTTTTTTGGTGTTATTTCTCATCTTATTTGACTCAACTTTAAGATGTCTATTTTAAATCGCGTAAACCCACGCACGATAACTAGTGGAATGTGGCGTTTATCGTTATGTAGCGAGCGAACAACAATGCTATTCTCACGGGGTATTTGTGAGTCGTTTACCAAGCAAAAGTAGCCTTTAAAAGTAGACAAGTATGCATCCTCGCGGGTTAATGAGAAAAGTGCAGATGATAACAAGTAGTGGTTAAGAATTGAGTTAACATAGCTCAGCAGGCAGGTTTAAATTAACCTCAAAGAGCCACGCCTCTATCTTATCAAATGAAACAATTAAATCTTGAATACGGTTTACACAACACCCTATATTGATTATGAAATACCGACTGCCTAAGGACATTCGCTCCGTCAAAATGAAAACAAAATGTATGAAGCTCTATTGCGAAGCACTTAAAGCTTTGCGTTCAGCATAATGTCAGACTCTGATCACCACAAGTGAATGCTTAGCAACGAGCGCACAGAAATGTTTGCTCGCAATGGATCTATTATACCACAGATTTGTGCATATCTGGCGGACTAAAGTTATTGTACTATCAAGCCTTCACTCTACAGTCTGAGGTTCCAAGTGGATCGGAGGATACAATACGAAGCTGATGATATATGGAAAAACTTTACATTAAAATAGATCTACAATATATGATCGAGGTATACCCAATCAACGAACAAACTTAATCTAACTTTTTGGACCGATAAGTTTTCGATATAAATTTTAATGTTAATAGGTGAAGGTAATGGCTTCAACCTGTAATTTTATAATTAGCAAATGTGGTGTAAAACGTGGTGGTCGCTTTTAACACCAACATGGTGCTCTCTGCGAGATCCAAGACATGAGTACCGTGTTGACCTCCGACGAACGCCCACACATTAATATAGTTCACTCAAAAGTTTACACTCGCTGCTCGTGTATAGTAAAAATAAAAAAAATAAATTAACGCAAAAAAAAAAAAAACGCGCGTGCAACACAAAAAAAAAATAAACACAGAAGCTGTGGTATCTGACTCCATTCAAGGAATTGTATCCTCATACTGTAATCGTATTACAGGCGATATATATATTCAATATACACAATTCTGGATGGCTTCGACATGCTTGACAAACAACACCAGAAAGAGGGCCTGATGAAATCTTCGCTGCGGAAAACAAGTTGACCCAGCTTGTAAATGAGCCCACACGAATACCAGATGTTGATAGTCATACCGCGAACGCCGTGTACTTGTTTTGAATTTCTCACCCTGATAAGTACAGGTTCGGTGTGCTATCACCTCTAGGCTTGTCAGACCACTGTGTCATATCAGGTAATTTCTTGCACATTGCCACACGGTTAGAGAAAAGATTTCTAAAAAAACATATGGCAATACAAGGAAGCCAATTGGAGCGGATATAACATAGAGGAAGGTTTTTTGGTCCTACAAGACCAACTGAAAAACAGAGGAAACCGAAAAAAGGCCAAACGAGCCAGAAATGATTGCAACGTCTTTCTAAAACGTACAATTTCAATACGACGACAAACTTAGGCAACAAATACTACAATGTCCCAAAGATAGTAAAAATTATTGTTCGTTCGTCAACAATATCAAACATTTTTCACCATCCTCCATCCCAACGCTCATTTACAATGCCATTCCAGCTGACAGCTCTCTGGACAAGGTCAGTCTACTTGTTGCAGACTTTGCAGTCAGCTCCAAATTGAGCCCTGACTGCACCTACACTTGAGTTCATCGAATCCTCAATGGGACAAATCCACTTTCGCACTCGTGTAGTAGCAAGAGTACAAAAAGATCTTAACATACATAAATCCGCTGGTCCAGATAGTATATCTCACCTTTTTCTAAAGAGGTGTTCTTCTCCGCTTTCAAAACCACTTCATAAGCTTTTTCATCAGTCGTACTGTTCCGGACTCTTTCCGAGCAGATGGAAAACAGAATTTTTCCAGACCGTCCCTAAAACGGGTGAATCTTCTTCTCTCTCCTCCTACAGACCCATTGCACTTACGTCATTTCTTTCCAAGATCATGGAAACGCTGATAAACCGTCAGCTCATGAAACATCGCAGAACACGAAAACTTCTCAATGACCGGAGGTACGGTGTTCATAGAAACAGGTCCACTTGTGATTTAATGGTGGAACCGAAGCATACATCTATCTGGCGAAATCAATTTAGATGCACTTGATATTTCTAAGGCAGTTGACAGAGAGCTTGGTATCAGCTGTTTTGTCGAAAATGAGCGCACTTGGGATAGACGGATCTCTTTTTCAGTGGATTGGTCTTGGATGGTTTCAAATTGGATATTCACGAAATAAATGCTGGTGTTCCCCAGGAACTCACGACATTCTTTTTAATTTCCATCAATGATCTCTTGTCTGTTACCTATAATCCTATATTCCTTTGCTAACAGCAGTACTCTTAGGATTTACGTCCCTGTCCTTTGGCTGTAGAACGGAAACGACAGCTTATGTTAAGCACATTCAATTCCGATATTAGCAGTCTAACTAATTGGGGAACTATCAACAGAGTTGAATTGAATGCTTTTAAACATCGTGCTGTCTGCTGTCGTGAAAGCGAAATTTAAACACCCAGCTATTGTCCATGAATGGCACTTGCATCATCGTAACCGAAAAACTTTCCATTCTCGGTATGTGTAACATATCAATGGCAACTTACGTTGGAATGACCACATATTGGATGTCGTCAAAAATGCTGCGAAATGTCTAGGTTTTCTCAAACGATGTAAGTAGTACTTCACCCTTCTAATCTAGACTCAATATACTCGTATAAGGCATTTATCCACCCAAAATTGGAGTACAATGTCCATATCTGGTCAAGTGCCCCAGCGCCTCATAGCACTTGCTAGATAAGATTCAAAATCATGAGATTAAACTTATAGGTGTCGTCAATACTGCACAGTCAATTGGCACGCTTGAACACCGACCACCGAAATTGCCAGTATCATTCCGCCACTTCAAACTTTTAGCCATAACTCCCTTCTCGCTCTAAATGTTCACCAGTATACCCTCTAGCTCACTTTCAGACGTACACTAAAATATCGTAATTCTTTTCTAAGCCGTATAACTTGCTCATGGAATGCCCTACCGAGCTCTCTATTTCCTAGTCATTATAACCTTTAAACATTTAAAGCGAACGTACATCGATACCTCTCTTCCTTTCCCCTCTAATTTTCCATCGCTTGTGCGAAGGAAACCCCTTGAACGCGTGCTAATTATAAAAAAAGAAGAATAAATGGCGCTGAAGATCGACTCAGTCGAATGCGGATGAAGATACTCTCAGTTGTTTCGAGAGAAAAGACATTCGTAAAATATTCTGTCCCGTTTTCGTTAACGGGCTTTGGAGGAGAAGATTTAACGACGAACTATACGAGATGTACAGTAACATCAACCTAGTCAGAAAATTGCATAGCAGTAGATCGAATGGACAACAATGCTCTGGCCAGTAGAGTCTCCAAATCTAAACCGGTGGTACAGCGCAGTAGAGGAAGACCTCAGGTTAGGTGGCACGCAAGGGAGAGCACCTCAACCGACTTGGAGTGCGCAACTAGAGGAAGTTAGTTAAAGACCGGAATAACTTATGAGGCTTGTTTTTGGTGTCCAGGTTCACTCCGAACTGTAATGCCGCCTAAGTAAGTAAGTCTGTACTCGTAAGTTAAATTGTGTGACATAAGTTTCGTATTTCCAAAAAGAAACGATTGCGCCTTTCAAGGTTTTCGACTTAAAAACAAGTTTGACAGCCAGTACTTTGCTCCATTGAAGAAAAGGATAGTGGTGCTTTGAAGCACTACATGAATCAGTATAGTCAGATTATCTCTTAAAGAGAACAACCTCAGTTCGATATGTTCTATTCAGTTGGTGGAGATCATCTTGTTACTCTTTTTGCTGCCTTATACGCAGCTCACCAGGAGTAACCACCTTCCATAAACAAAAGCTATCTCTGACAGATATTCATTCAATTTACTTATTTATTTTAGAAATGGCCATAAAAATGTCGGCATTATTGCTATATAGGATGATATCAATAAGAAACTAGGTTCCAGTTGTGAATTATTTAATTTTTCATAACATTCTCTACCATATTCAGGGCATCCCTTGTCAAAGTTAATCATTGCATAAGCGTAAACATAACTTCTCAGATTTAGCATCATAATTGACAATACGTTCCACTGAATCAAGAATTCCCTCCGACTCATAAACAGCACTTAATAAGGGTATTTGCGGTCAGCCAACTAAAACCATCTATCCTATATGTAATCCACATAACTCCAGTACTCGATGGGATCTTGTTACTCTGTTATGATGAAGTTAAAATATTTGAACTGGTCTCGAAAACCACTTATGCGTAATTTCTGGTAGGTAGTCATTTTCAGGACTTCCTTCATCATCGTGCATTATACCTTTTACACAATCCTCAAGTCCCTCTTAACCGCATTCCATAAATTCTCACCTTTATGCATCTCCATTCGGATTCATCCGCTCTGTATAAAGTAACAATTCAAAATTCAAATCTCCCGAACCTGACAGAGATTCCTACCGAATTTACTGCCAGAAATTCTCGGATGAAAACATTTTTAATATTTTTGCTATTTAATAATGATCCGCGTTGCTGTTACACCATCACATAGCTGCCATTTCCATTGCCAAGTATGCGGTGCTAGGCTACATGAATGTATCCATAAACCTATGTAACTCATAATGCCATTGCCAGGATAACATCGGTATTCGGAGGCCCACTTGAAAATAAAAGAAATTTGGCACGAAGTTCCTCAGATCATCCTCCAGATTATATCGTGTATGTGGGTTGGTTGGTTGAAAGTGTGAAAGTATGTATCTATTCGTTTAGGTCTTAGCAATTGTGCAAAGTTCAGCTAGTGGATTCCAAGGGCGCACCTCAGAAGAGAAGATTTCAACGATTGCCAATAAAAATCCTGTTTACGTGAATAAATTTTCGTCGCAGATATTCGTACGAGTGCGATTGTAAAGAATAAAGGCGGCATAAGATTCCATCCAACACCTTTACCCAGTGTTGACAGACTAGGGCTTTCAAAATTTCCTTTTTCTTTTAAATGTTCAGTACAAAACATATCGAGTTTTTCTATTCAGATAAAAATGGTAAGATATTCCCCTACAATGCATTAGATTGCTCAATCAGTTGTTTTATTTCTTCTTCTTTTCTCCATTGCCGGGATTGCTTTAGGTGTTATTTGTACTGCACCAAAATCTTTATATAATCATGAGCAACGTATCCTGATACTAGGCGCCTTTTAGGTAAACTTATTATTGTATATTGTTCATATAGAGTGGAACTCTGTGCATATGGACTAATCTTAGTCCACAGTTTGTATAGGCTGCGCTGTCGACTTATACCTTAATCAACAAACTTCCTTTGCTAGTATAGTATTTTATCAACTTTCTCGAATTGCGCACTCCGAAGCCCGTCAACGCATACTGAACCAAAAATCATTCGAAAAATCTAGCGTTCAATCAATCATATCTTTATCCGCCTTTGCTACTTTGCTAATGACCTTGATTTTGCGCTATAGGACAGGACTAGGATGATGAAGATTTACTTTCATGGAATCACCTAAGCGCTTCCCGACAAGGACTTGCTATTCAATTACATTCTTTTGCCAAAGAAACAGTGACTAAAAAGTGTAATTCTTTAATTCATTTTCGATAACTTATGATGTTTTCTAATCAGGTGCAATCAGGGATAATTGCGAAGTATAGTAGAAGTACGAGTATTGTAGACAAAATCCTTTGGTAAATCAAATCAGTCTGATTCGTCAGTTTTGTGTCACATGACAGCGTATCACCTTTTTAAAGCCCTTCGTTGACATGGAGGTCTAGTTAAAATTGCTTTCAGCTTTTAGGGAGCAGCAAATATTCTTTCTCCATCATCATCTGAGGAATCCGTTGCATCTGAAAGAAACTACTTAGCAGTTGTTGTGTTAACACTGAATCTAGGAAGAATGGTTTCTCAACGGGAGAGGCCGACAAACATAAAACAAATAGATATAAGAAAGGTTGAGACTGCTTGGGAAATTTTGGAACTTAGAATCACATTACCACAGCAAGAAGCAAACTCAATTGATTGTAGCATAAGCCTAAAGGACAAGCAGCAGAACCAGACTGGCAAGATAGTTTGAGTGAATTAAGGAAAAAAAAATCCAATTGGCTTTCTTTTTTGTTAGTTTAAAACTCACAAATTTATACAAAATAACCCCAAAGCCGAGATACGTCCCGAGGCGATTAGGCGTTTAAAAAGGTATAGGCCCCGGACCTTTTTTTTTACTTTATTTCAAAGAATAAACTTACATTAAGTATAAATAATTATATAAAATTTAGTTTAAATATGACAAAGCTTTAATTTCATGAAGTTAGTTTTTTCAGTTTTAAATGCATTTTATTTTCTTAATCACTAACTCTTACATACTAACAAAAAATGCTTAAATGCTAGCTTAAAATTACTTAACAATCTTATACTAACTTACTGGCCCCACACAGGCACTCTAAGCTACTCTAAATTCTTATAACTATATCTTTCGACTTTATTTACATTTCCTTTAGAACTATTTATTTTGAATACTTAAGGCTAAGAAAAAATATTTGTTAACAAAAACTTAGCATATGGACATAATTTTTTATTTTTTATAAAAACTTAATATCTAACTTAAAATAAACCTTAACCTACCTAACCTAGATACACAATACACACATACACACACATAGACATTATACATAATCATATACATATATTAGTATATACCTTTGTATATACTTTGTATATACTTAGTATATACTAATATATGTATATATTTCTTAAATGCTAACCTAAACCTATGCAAGCTATGCAACCATCGCTATTCACAGAGAAAACAGATTGGTCAGCTCTGCCTCTTTAGTGAGGCTGGTCCGTAATTGACAGAAACGACGACGAAACATCTTCCCCATCATTCAACCACCAGAAATGCTGGTGCTGGCGAACAACATCCCTCTTATCGCGATTCCCCAAGGCACTCCTGAACCTGAGGCGATCCACACTGCCGTGTGCGACGTCTCTGCTGTAGTTGAGTCGCCTGTCCCCACCTGTCCGAGCGACATGGAAGATTAACGGCACCGCTGATCTATCCTGGATCAACCCTTTCTGATCTAGGTAGAGGAATGCTTCCGGTGGAACGAAGCCGTCAGAGCGCACACTCTCATGGTAAAGGTAATTGGGGTAGTAAGCCCCAGATATCAGGATTTTCGTCGAGGTTATTGCTCTTACAATGTGCCTTCGAGTCAGCTTAATTACGAAGTTGTCCACTCGTATTAGGTTCGCCCTGTTGTAAAGGACCTCATTAGGACAAAATTTCTTGTACTCCTATTCTGGTGTTCTGTACAAGCAAAGACAAGCCCTAAGGCAAGCCCTCTCAAACACCCGAATCTTTTCCATTAAGCTTGCTCGTACATTGAACCACACGGGATAACCAAATACCAGCATGGGCCTGATAGGGGCCATGTAGCAGATTACCTTTACCCTCGCATTGAGTTGGCTGCTATAAAACAGTCTCTTTGTAAGGGCAAAAACGCCTTTAGCTCTGGCCAGAGCAGCATCTACATTTTTGCCAAAATACAGAAACTGATTTAGCCAGATCCCAAGGTGTTGTCCAATGATTGAGAACTCATTAATAACCTCGATGTTTGGACTTGTTCTTTACGCTATCAAATCGTCTTCGTACACAATAGTATGGGGAAGTAGTTTGTTTAATTGTCTCGTCCATTTGTTTTAGGTAATTGTCGATCTCCTCGTTTGACAAATTCCTATTGGACGGTGGGTGGAGCGTGTTCGAGGCGAGCGCTCTTTTCAAGTGTCTAGAAGCGTGTCTATCGAGTCTTACTGTAGTTGTAAGAATATCTTTGGACAAACTCCTCCCATTCCGCAATTTCGTTGGGAACTGTAATTTCGGTGCTAAAACCGCAATGGTCACTGTCATACACGAATGTGCGCAGACAGTTTAGCGTTTGTAAATTCGTACCTGTCAGTCGTATACGTTCGTCGTACAGCAGTAGATCCAAATAAGACCCGCCTCTGGGAAACGACGGGTTATCAGTCGGTATTTAAATGACAACTGCCTCCAACACCCGGAACCTGCGCAACACTCCTTTGTACACTCTGTGAAATTTTATACCTTCTTTAATGAAGATCGCGACCCCGCCTCCACGTTTGGGTTTGAGCCGATTTCTTCTTCTAACAATATAATTATTGTACTCCAGTTTGTGCTTATCGGTTAGCTTGGTTTCGCTAGCGAAAAGTACATCCGGAGTTTCGTCTTGTAGCAATTTAAACATCGCGGCTCTTCGTTCGATCCTAATCAGTGAATTAACATTCACCGCAAGGACCTTCAATGTTTGCTCCACCATGTGCGTACCCATTCCGACATGTGTTGCGCTAGTCCCGGCAGCCGCGCGTAGATCTGGTCCACTCGCTTGGCCTGTTCTTGTACCTGCTGTTGCAGTTGAGCCATCTGTCCTTGGATTGCGAGCAAGATGGCCAGCATGTTAGGTGCAGCTTCCATTGTCCTCGGCATTGGCGCCGGAGAAGCAACAGTCGCTTGCTGTACCGTAGCCCCACTACCTGACGCCACTTGGGCGTAGGAAATTTGGGACGTGACGGCTGGTGTATGAAACCTAACAGGTGAACGTTTGACCTCCACCTTCTGCTGCCGAGCCAGTTTTAATTTTTTAATGTCAGCGAACTTAGGACAACCCCGATAGTTTGCGGTGTATCCCACGTTCCCACATAATACGCACGAGAGCTGCGTCCTATCGGATGCTCCGTCTCTACCCAAAACACACCCCTCGGATCTGTGCTTCTTTGCGCACTTCACGCATCGAGGTTGCATTTGGCAATTCGACGCCGCGTGCCCGAACCTCTGGCAGCGAACGCATTGTATAACGCCTTCGCTCCTTTCTAATTTTTTCCACTGAACCACCTGGTAGCCTAGGACATTGATACTCCTTAGACTATCCAGACGGCTTTCGGGACTGAGCTGCACCAGGAAGAACGGCAAACTCCGTTTCTCCCGCTTGGCTCTAGCTGTGGTAAATGGCTTTACCCCCACAAACTTGAGTCCTTCTCTTTGGGCAGCGCCAGGTTCTCCTCAGGATCAGTAGATGATTCCAACCCCTTCCACCGTATTACAGTGGATGGCATGGCGATCGTTCCCCAATCTCATAATTTTAAAATTATTGCCAATGACCAACTTACACATTGCATCCTTGATTGCATTTACCTCTAATTTGTAGGTGTTGATAGGAGGCACCTTCTCCTTCTTCTTCTTCTGCTGCTGCTGCTGTTGTTGTTTTTGTTGTTGCTTCTGCTGTTTTTGTGGCTGCTGTTGTTTTTGCTGATGCCGTTGTTGTGGCTGCTCTTGTTGTTGTTGCTGGTGTTTTTTACGCTTTTGTTGGTGTTGTTGTTGGCTCTTCTTTGGAGCAAGTAGCGTCTGCTGTAGTTGCGGGGATAGTTCTTCCTCTTCGTTCTTCCTTCTTACCATTTGCCATTCTTTGATGGCCAGTACCCTTTCTTGTAGCATTTTGATGCTGCTACTTATGGCCTTCATCTTCTGATTCGCTCGGTGCCAATGAAGCGAAGCTGTTCCCTTCCCTCGCCCCTCCAAGCAGTTTTACAGAGGAAGTTGGTAGGGAGGGACGTTGGACTATGTTGGAAGTTGGCCTTAGCTTTCTTCTTTTAGCTGTTGGTGTTTGGCTTGAACTGCTTGAAGCCTCACCTGATAATTCAGCTGGTCCCGCTATTGGCATAGCGGACCGCGCTCCATAATCCATCACGTGCTGTTTTGTACAAAACTTTAAATGATTTTTATTATATTTTCTTATTTTGAATAAAAAAAAAAAAGTGTCTGCACGACCCGGAGTCGAACCCACAACCTGTGCTGTCTCAAGCGAACACACTATCACTTAGCTAATGTTAATTGGAGCCTAAATCCAATTCGTCAAATGTCTGAATTAAGGGATTCACTTCTCACTTTCTAGCCGAACACGTTTAAACTCCGCGGAGGTCTATGAACGACTGATTTAATTTCATGAATTGAAATAGTTGTTGTATATACTCGTACAAATCTGTTGCCCAAAGGACAATTGTATAAATTGAATGCAAAGCTTAGCAATGTTTAATAACAGTTGGGGGGGGAAATGCACAAGTTGAATAACAATTTAGAAAATGACGAAAACCGAATACGTATCAACTCAAATCAATACGAAGATAATTTAAGCTAGTATGTTCATATGAGAAAAGCCTTCGTTTAATAATAAGATATAATAAGAATACTCTTTTCTCTCTCACACATCTAACACAGAATGTAAAAAAAATGATTTTAAGACTTTGTAGACGTATAAATGCTGTAACGGAACGACCCCAACATTCTTGAATAACTCACAACTATGATTGACCTTAAACATAATCAGAATTTCACACTTTTATTTTATAAGCAGAGCATAAATAGCATTAGAGTAGGTAGTACCCCAATAAGAAATTAAATTTGGAATGAGAGAGACCATAGTAGATTTATTTTAAGATTGGTAGGGGACAGTACAGGCTAAGATGATATAACTGCTTCACAACTTTCATGAAATATTCCTCAAAGTACAAGGTATGGTCCTTCCAATTAAGCTTATTGTTCAATCCGAGGGAATTTGGGGCAGTACGGAGAACGATACATCAAAGTCATTACTGCGTATATTGGCCCTTTGATATTACAAAGCATGTATTTTGTTTTCTCACTGATGATCAATCTAAGATAGTTGAAACATCTACGCAACACATCCAGGTCATTATTTAAGTCTGAGAATAGGTTCAGATAGTTACTATTAAAGTAGGATAGTGCTGAATCATCAGCAAAAGCGGTAAGTTCGCCATTAAAAGCACAACGAATTCACATATATCAAGAAAGGGGTTGGACATAGTACAAAACCCTGTGGGACACCAACATTTAACGAATTTTGAGAACTAAATTTATTTTTAATTTTGAAAATTTGCTTACGGTTTCTTAAAAAGGACTCAAGCCGCTCGTGTATAAAACCTCTAAAACCAGCATTATAAAGTTTCTTTAATAAAATTGAATGATCAACCATATCTAAGGCTTTGGTAATATCAGTAAAAAGTGCAACTGGAATACGAGACACATTTAGGCTTTCGGCTTTAAAGTCGAATTGAGAAGCACTAAAGAAATATCAACCCACTTAGGCCCACTGGCCCATTGTGATGCCATGTGGATCTATGATCCTCTTACTAATGGAACCAGTTTGTGGTTATTATGAATCGTAGGAAATGTTTACGTCTATATTTTCTAGATCGTTTAGTTCGTTATAGAAGAAGGCTCCTATATGAAACTTTCTTCTCTGGGAGAGAGCTGGACATGTACAGATTATATGAAGGATTGTCTCCTACTCTTCCTCGTCCATGCAGCTTCTACAGAAATCGTTAGTAAAAGCGCCAAGCCTTCTCGCGTTCTTACCTATGAGGCAATGTCCAGTGATGACACCTATTATGGCGCTGAGAAGTTTCCTATTTAGAGGGATCATTCACTTAGAGCCATTAAGATCCAGGTTTGGCCAGATCTGTTTGCCCGCTTGACATGTTTGTCCAACAGTCCACCTAAGGTCTGTTCTTTTATTGGCATCCAGCTTTAATGTTAGTTTACACGTATCGATTAGTATACTTATATTACCCTTTTCCGGTAGAATATGTAGTGAGGTTCCAATCGGCTCTACAGTTCCCTGGAATGCCTGTGTCCCGGCACCCAACAAAGGTGAATGTTGAGCTGTTCTGCCATCTCCATGAGAGATGATCAGCATTCAAGGGCGATTTTAGAATATAAAGAGACCGAGCCCAGGAACTTGATGGCGGCCTGACTATCCGAAAAGATGCGGATATACTTTGCAGATAACACGTTTTTCTTCAGCCAGGACAGAGCTTCTTTAATCGCCAAAATTTCCGCCTGGAAGAAGCTACAGTGATTTGGAAGACGGAAAGAGAGGCTCAGATTTAACTTATCTGAGAAAACACCGCCACCAGCTCCACTATCGATTTTAGATCCATCTATGTAGAGAGGGATTGAGATGCTCCATGAGAGCATCTTCCTCCCCGAAGGATCTAGAGGGGAAGCTTACATGGAAGTTTTTGTCAAACCAAATTTCAGGTATAGTGTAATCGATGTTCTCTGTGAGGATTCCTAATGTATTAAGAATGTTAGCGTGGCTAAATGAATTATTTGTCCACTGTTTAGTCGCTTTAAGGCGAATAGCTGCAATCACGGGTTATCACGGCCTAAGAAACATTAAAAATCACAACGACGAAAGGTTTTGCAAAGTCAACCACATTGTCATTGGAGGGACACTGCTTAGGCACAACAATTGCTACAAGATCGGTTCGGTCGCGACTGCGAATATTGAACCAGATCGATCAGATAGCGAGCAACAGGGTCTTTAAAATTTGCATCGAAGACCTAATCTTATGATATATATCATAATACACCTTCTTAAAGCATCCGTCAACAACTATCGCTTCAATTTGGCGAGAATACCCAGGTATAAGCCGACAGACTCCGGGATCCCCATGTTTGCCAACGAATACTGGACCCCTTTGCCTTACAGGCTCAAACAATTAGCAGCGCCACCTTTGCAAAGACTGGCTGAGCAATTAAATGCTGTAAAAACTGTATTTTTCATATATGGCAGACACCATCGTCGTTAGAAAACTAAAAAGCCAGAAGACAACTTACAGGTGGTCAATGTTTCAAATTTCGTGGAGATTGGAGAAGGAAAATGATTGCCAAATTGCCCAAAAAGGAAAACCTAAAAGAATGTTGACATTGAACAGCAACAGGAACACTCCGTTCTAGCAGAGTAGTTTTAGAGTGAGTTGGAGCGCATTTCGATATAAAACTAGTCGACGAACAAGCAGGCTTTGGCTCCGAATCCTCCTGTATCGAACACATTAACACACTGTCGTTATAAATCAGTAAACGTCACGTCTTATTGTACGGGTGGCCGTGGCTCAAGCGGTAGTGGATTGGCTTACAAATCGCAAGGATCGGTGTTCGAATCCCATCCCCGCCCGAAAGACATTAATTTTTTCAGTTAACGAAAATCAAGTAAGATGAGTAGTTGACTAAAAATCAACAATAAGCAACCTTCCACTAAGAATTTAGTCTTCCTAATTTAGTCTGTACTACGCCGAAGATGTCTACTTATTTTCTCAAAAGATAATGGGCTTTTACCAAATGATCCTTAATTAAGAATAGGGTCGTTTAGGGATGGGCTAAAAGTAAAAAAGGCGAAAGCTAAGGCTGTTTAGCATACTTTGCAGATCGTTTCTATTTTTCTGTTAACTTGAAATCGCTCATCTTATAAGTTGTTCGAAAATTAAATTGAAATAGAATAAACGTCATATGTTAAATAGGATGTGAGGTTCATGACAACGATCTCGGTTTCATTTCCTCCATATCCACCTATTTGAGATTTTTCCACCTGCCGTGCAGACTACTTATTATCCAGAAAGGGAAATAATACAATTATAAATTTCACCGAAAGTATAATTTGTTTCTTTATTTTACAACCAATATAATAATCCAAAAACGCTTGGATTATAAACTATCTCTAACACTCACACTCACATCAGCACTGAAAACAACATTGCTGGACATCAAGTTGAAGATGCGACATGGTCTCGGTACTAAAACCAAGCTGTGATTGTTTCGATCCATCATAGAATACATGCTATTGAATGGGAGTACTACGTGAAAGATGACTAACACTGTCACAAGGAAGAAGCAAACCTTCATAGATATGTATATACTCGTACACAAAGGTCTTCTGGCCGAACCGTATATCAAACGATTAAATTCATTTGATTACGGACTAGGAACTTATAGACATCCAAATACGAAGAAAAAATAGCAGTGAATTGGTCATAACTTAGGGCCAGATAATAACTCCAATATATGTATATACTATGCGATGGAATCCAATTAACCGAACAGGCAGACGATTGGGCCGCCCAAGGTAAAAGTGCAGAAAAAAGTTAAGGACGAACCATGAACATTGTGGTTAAAATAGAAGTAAATTAAGTGCATTGCCAGACCGTGAACACGAGGGCTTGCGGGTGCTGTGGACACGCATGTCCCACGAGGGGTTCGAGGAACTATACATAAATGTTGTCCTGATTGATTATATAATTCTAGTGCAGGCTCTCCACTGGGTTTTGATCAAGCTAGAAGGGCGAAAGCGCTTCCTTAGAGCATTTAAAATTGCGAACCATATGTCAGGATTAGTCCTAAAACTGCTATATAAAAGCAATGTAATGGAACCGGTTTGTAATCCCATATTTTCCAAAGTAGAGGTTTAGTCTGAGCTTGGTTTCTTAGTGAGTTGAAGGTCAAAATTGATAACCTGCTAGCAAAGAGAACATAGTCCGTCTTGAAATAATTGAGGCTTAGCGTTCTAAAATCTCCAATCTCTTACACAATAGTGCACGGTTAAACTTTTTGTTTAGAACTGATCATAATCTATCCAAAACTAGATCTTTAGCGTAGGCCGGAGAGTTTAAGTTATTTTCCTTCAATATTTCCTAAATCTCGGCCATTGCAATGAGCCAGAATAGCGGTGAGAAAACCCAGACCTGTGAAGTTCCTCTGCTTACCTTTTATCTCCAGATTGAATTCCCCAAAGTCAGGTTGATTCTACGCAATTTGAGTATCGTGGCAATCCAGTTATAGACGCCGCTGCGTCGGTGTCCAGCTGAGCTCTTTGCAAGCTGCCTACAGTCGCGTCTGTTGAATACACCGTTAATGTCCTGAAAGTTGCGAGAATGAATAGTTTTAGGCGCGATCCTTAGACAGATTATCGTCAGCAATTACATCTATTATGAATATATCTATCATCGTTTCCAGAATCATTTGTAGAAATAGTGATAAACTTCCAGATTTGTAGTCTTTTTAAGTCGTGAATCTTGCCTTAAGTGATAAAAATAATTTGCACTTCCCGCTAAGATTTGGGAACATAACCTATCTGAAGGTACGCAGTGCGTATTTGCTTAAACCTCGAAATAACAGTTTCCAAATTTTTTTTCCAAATTTTTACTTCTAGGTTATATGATTCGTTTGTTAACTCATTGTACCCGGAAAATTTTCTCGGGGATTTACGAATATCAACTTTCTTATTAGCCCTTTGGACGGCTTCCTGTAGGTAAACCATCTCACAACTCCTTTTTCAGCCAGTTTCTATGGTATGCTTGCGCTGTTGAAAAACTTCTCTCTATTTCCGTGCTCTACTAAAGTGGACAATTGATTCTTATTATACTGACCGAACGAGGAATAGAGAATTGGTAAGACCACCTAATTTACGGAAACGTCTACTATAAGACCATTACACACTGATTTATTAAAATCTCTATTAAAGATTTCCCAGTTTAGCCTGCATTCGTCTCCAATATCATCATTTCTGCTGGTTTTGAGATGCAACATATTGCCTTAAAATTTGTAAAAAAAATTCCCTAAAATGTGCCAGCACTGCTAACACCCTCACTCTTACTCGTTGTTCTAGTAAATTAAGGAAACAGAAAACACTTTTGCGATCATCTTCGTAATGATTGTCGGTACGTAGTCGCAGCAGTTTAACTGTATGTACATGAGGTGTGAGGAGTTGGTCGGTAGGAAGGTAATACGTTGGCGGTAATGGTATCCTTACTCAAGGACTGAGTATGATAGTACCTACAACTGCACAGGGGGCATAACCTTCAAGGCATTCCGCTGTGTGTAACACTTTAACCCCTGCGATTTCCATAATAAAATATTACTCTTGGAATATCTACCCTCCAAGGCATCTGGGATTACATTTGCTTGTACTTCTTTTTGTTTTTTGTCTTTTTTGTGGGTCTTTGGACGACTTATTCTTATTGTAAGCTCACCCTGTAGGTGGTGGTTGTACAAGTAGCACCACTATGGAGGGTAATATTTTCGAAAATAAATATCCTCAAAGCAGGTGGACTAAGCCATCTCTCATCGGGTGCGTTCGGGCTTAGGGGTTTGTTCCTTTTCTCATTGCGTTAGGAGCCAAGAACGCTACTCTGCAGTTAAACGCTGTCGTAAAAAGGTCAATTTAGTTGTCGGGTAATGTTTTTGGCTTACATTCCTTTTGCAATCAGGGTGTATCTTTTCGTTTTTTCTTATTTGTGTTCATGGTGTTGGGGTGATATAAGAGCAAGGTCGGTTAAGCGATTGCGAAACTCTTGAAAGGAATGTTCAAATTTCTTTTAATCTGTAAAAAAAACACTTAAAAATTTGTGTAAAGTGTTCGAGTTATGAGCTTTATCGACTACTTTAACAAAGTGTTTAAATAAAAGAGCTGGAAAGAATTTTTAAAATCGAGATATAGGATATTTATTGTTCAGGTGGCATTTTTAAACCAACCAACGAATGCCCAAAATCGAATAATTCTAACAGGTTATGGCAATGCTGTCACTAGGTTTTTCCAGTTGATGCTAGCGGTATAAGGTTCTTGAGAGACTGAGAGATATTTTAGGAGTCAATGCACAGGAGTTATTAAATTTTTAAATGGAATTTCTTGTGCATTTTGCTGTTTTCCTATATGTACCTATATTTACAACAAGGTAATGGCCTAATTTATACAAACGTTTGGAGAATCTGGATGACATGTCTTGTAAATTGTTTATAAGTTAAATGTTAGCTTTATATTTAGCTAAGTAGCTAAGTTCAGTACCATTTATACAGAATGTCGAAATGGTACCGAAACAGTGACGCAGCTCACGCTCTCGTATCGGGCTATTTACACTTTTCTTTGCAGGATCTCGGCACACCAAGATGGGATTGTAACGTCTTATCAACTGACAGACCAAGTTTAATACTATAAATTGTAAAGTGAAATAAAGTTATGAAGACAAAGAGTCTCGTATTTTTACTGTTAAGATCTCAGCAAACGAAAACTGGAAAACAACTTTCCGTTAAAGTTTTAGACCCTTAACAGATCAGATGCAGCTGAACAACTACCAGAGGCTCTAAACGTGCATTGAGATGAGCTGGACAAAAGAACAGTAGAAAACTATGACGTCTATTATGTTGTTAGCTATAAAGAGTAGGAGAAAAACTCAGGGCCAAAATCTATAGCTTGAAGAAACCAAGTAAATGCCTGATTACAAGCAAAATCAAGGTTAAGGTGGAATACATAAGCCTAATTAGCCCAGGTTACCAAAAAGGAAAAGGAAGAATTTGCTAAAGATTTCTTCTACGAGCGACTCGACCATGGTCACTTTAACGCCAAGTTAGAAAAGAAAAACATCTTTGGCGGAACAGTTAGAGAATACCAGCTCTTAACAAGGGCTCAGGTAATCGATTTTGGTGCAGGGAGAAATGTCATCATACCTGCCATTCATCAAATTCTAAACCTCAACTTTCACGAATTGAAATATCACCATTATCCAGATCAAAACTGGTCAACCAGATCGATCACATTACAATCGACGCAAGTCATAACTCCAGTATTCTGGATGTCCAAACCTTGAATATGCGAACATCGATTTAGACTTCTAAATTCTTTGAACCAAGGTACGCTTTTAATATCCCAGACACGAAAGCACCAACGAAATAATGTAAGGGAATTTGACATCTTTTCCGATCGTGTCTCTGTGTCAGAGGCTTGGCGAAAAGTGCCAGTAAGCGTTTGCACCTAAATAAGAGACATATAAGACGACCCTGCAAAAAGAGCTGCGCCCGAGTTCCATGAGTAAAGCAAACGGTTTCTCAGAAAGAAAACGGAAAAAGTAAGGAACCGCTCGAGCGAATCCTTTTGAACCCACATTGCGTGAGAAGTCTCTAATAGACCAAAACTTTCGCACTCCGGCAGAGAAGTCCAAATATTACATTTTATGGCCGCTAATATCAGCATTTAGATAGCTGAGCTTTGTCTAATTTGGACATACTTGCTAAACTCGTCCGTCTGTGCAGAATGACGATGGAGAAGGGTCACCGCTCCGCCAAGGTTGATAACGACTTAACCGAGACATTTGATGTCCAGAAATCTTTTAGACAAGGTGACGCGCTATCATCTGACTTTATTGACGTTATACTTCAAAGAGTTGTGCCGAACTCAAAAGCCAACAAGAATCTTTCAAAAGTCTGTGCAACTACTAGCGTATGCCGATGATATTGATGTAACTAGCAGAACTCAGTGGGCTGTCATCGGAGCGTTCGCTAGTATTGAAAAGGAAGCTGTCAAAATAGGTTTAGTGGTAAATCAGAGAAAAACCAAGTAGATGCTCTCAGCAAGAAGAGACACGCAACGTCGAGGAATTGGATATGGTGTCACAGTCGACAGCTACAGCTCGAGGTAGTAAAGGACTTTGTCTACCTTGGCTCTGCAATCAATTCTGCCAACAATTCCTCTGTAGATATAAAACAAAGAATCACTCAGACGTTTGAGATGTAAGTCCCTTTCAGGAAAGCAAGGGAGAAAACACTATATAAGATACTAATTGTCCCACTAATTGTATGATACGAAAGTACTTCAACAAAAGCAAAAGAAAATTTTCTTGCTTTGTTCAAGAGGAAAGATCTTAGGCTATGTAAATGGAATTTGAAAAAGACATTTTTCATATTTCAATGATACTCGTATATATGAGCTAAGCAGCGGTATTGACAGTGCCAGAGAGGGCCAAATTTTATCGACCGTAGACGCACTGTTGCAGAAGGGAAATACTGTCACTAGTTGCGCGCTGAAGTGAAAACAGACCTCAATAAACTTAGTGTAGCAGTAGTATGTAGAGAGCTTTCGGTTGCCCGAAAATGATTCGCGTCCAACACATTGGTGCCGAAAAGAAACGATTAAGTAAGGCACTAATCCATGTTAACATTGGCGTGGTCGGTGCTGATGCTATGGATAAAAATAAGTAAATAATAATAAAAACAGTAGTACAACCGCTAACTAACCGCTAGATAGTTTGGGGCTCATACTAACCGATCCTAATTTGTAAAACTGAGGTCTATACGAATTTTCATACATAATTAACCAGCATGTTCAAAGATCCCGGAAAGGCATCGTGCCTCCAGTTTGACGATCACATCAAGTCTTAGTGTCGCAAGAAACTAAATTCCTTGGAATCACTATGAACTTTACTATCAAAACAAGCACAACGACATTCAGATCTGCATATGGAATGCATAAACATTGAACAGCCCATTTGGAAGTACGATGATATGGACCTGGCAAAACAGGAATTAAATGGAGTGATTCCTAAAGAGAACAGAATCAGGGGTTATTTAGATGCATATTTTTTAAAGTTGCTTACTGAGGCCTCTTATTAGCACTTACTCGGCAAGTAAGTGAACGCATTATAGCAAACCGAGCTAAGGTTTATGCACGAAAATCAGCCTGTTATACGCTTACGAGTCACAGCAGAAAAGATATACCGCTATCGTCTGTAGTCATTTCAGAAAACGGAGTCTATTTTTGGTAGTAAAATGGATAACCATCGCCTACACCAAACCTCTTCCAAAGAAGAATTCTTAAATTAATTGAAATCAAATTTTATTCATAATATAGCGGTGCCCTATTTATCAAACGCTCAAACCAATTGATCATGTTGATATCGGGGCACTCCTTTAATATTATAGATGTCCAAGCGACTAGATTATACTCGGACTACTATCTATATGCAGCGAAGTTTCGCGGATGCGCCAAAAAAGTGTACAAATCCTTTGAGTGGACACATCGAGACATCCTATCCAACCAGCATCCAGAGCTGAAGAAGAGTGGCGTAGATGTCAAAAAGCCAAAAGAAATATCACTGGAACAATTCCATGGAACCCCTGATTTGCTAGGGAGTGCCAGCAAGTATATGAAGCAAAGCAAGTCGCCTTTGAAGCACTGTAAGGAAGAGCGCTAAGATCTACTAGGAAAAGAGGAAGCGAAGTGTTGCTCCCCCAGGAACAATGTACGGATATTTTACTAAATGGTGAAAAAAATACGTCAAGTCGACCAAAGACGTTTAGTAGTAAATTCTCAGTCAGTCAAAATTAATTTTTCAGACTGTTTAGGAGCGTCAAGGATCAAGATTTCACGGTCAAGCAGGACAAACAAGGTTACCTGGTCGATGGGATGCAAGATTCCCACCTGTCCGACTAGGATGAAGTAGAGGTGGTAATATCTTAATGTATGTATAACAAGGCTACCGCAGCGGTATTGATTTGGTATACGACACATACCTGCTCACTTCTAAGATTTGGTTAGAGGAAGAGACGACTGATGAATGTAAGCTCATCATCGTTTATTCCGCCTGTCACTGAAGGTAAAATTTACTTCAGTTAAGTTTCTTAATTAAAATTGCTACTACTTTTGAGTAGCAAATTTATATATACGAGTAGTTCTTGAATGATTTTAAGGGAGACTCGCTTAAAGATATGCAGTACCTAGTAATTCCTTTAGTTTCCGGCAATTCTTTCTTTTTGTATTTTGGTTATTTTTCTTCTATATAGTAAAACGAATATCATTTCTTGATGTGGATCTGTCCACTTCATAATTCCATATATATATGTTTTTGTTTAAGGACGGCTTTTGCATTGATTAGGTACATACTAGGAGATTCCTGGAGATTTCGTTCAAGACCAGTATTGCAGAATAGCAGAATGCCAATATCTTAAAGCACTTGCTGGTCTAATCTCTGATTAATTCGACAATCGTAATTGTAACTCTTTTACCTGGCAACAGAGTATCATAACTGAAAAAAGACTAAATGCTAAGTATAGATCTCCTGACATCTAGAGTTTTCATACTAAAATTAGAGCACATGTCTGGATATGCATCCTTCGGCGTATGTTGCTTCACTTAGTACTTAAGGGATGTTTGTGAACGTTTCTGATATAGAATTTAAGTTATATGGCGAGACAATATAGTGAATCACCATAGGTCACGCATTGCGACATGATGAGAGGTAGGCGCAGGGCACAGGGGCCGCATAATAGTACCGATATAATATATCGTTGATTTAGAACTTTACTGAGAGTCACTTCAGTTTTTGCAGTGACCCAGCTCCTAAACTCATGCTAACCATTAAATATTTGGCATTTAGCAAGCCCTTATCATTACCAAACCAATTTGTCACTCCAATATTTGTTACAACATTCCAAAGAAATTAAGAACGCTCAAAAAGTTTTTTTTCTTAGCCGAAAACCTTAAGTTTCAGTCCAACATGTCAAATTAACAAATTACATTATACACAGTAGGCCATAATTAAATGTGGCAATGTTAATTTCAAATTAGACATTAAACCGAAATAATCCATCCCATAATCACCCCTTCGTTGTTGATGTCAACCACCCCTCCACATTAAATTTAGCTCCCATTTCAGGAGAACACGATTTCAGAGTTTTTAATGATCCTACCGAACAAGAATGACCGGTAAATGGACAGCACATAAAACCCTTTACGAAGCGCACACATAAATACAACATAATTGGACCGTCCTCACTCAGTCCTGATCCCAATTCCCTGGTATAATTAAACGTCGTAAATCTTACGCATGTGAGCCCATTACATCTAATGTCTGACTCTAATGAAACCGAAAACTCTAGGAGAAACTTTCGACCACCTTCCCCAAAGTCAGTTTGTTTGGCCAAAAGGGAATTTCTGAGGTTTTATTTGAAAAAAAAAAAAACTATCCTGGTCAACCTCTTTCGCTCTTTCGTATTTCCGCAAGGACATGCTGAGATGTGTTTCATATTTCACTAGCAAGGGGAAAGTGTTGCACTAAGATCTCATTAAAACTGAACAATAAGGAGCAGTGGACAAGTGCAGAACATAAATTCTAAATATCTCAACCGTAGTTAAAGTTTCTGTTATGTGCACCTACTGTGCTGAGGTTGGAACCATTGGTAAGCAAAACAAGTACTGCACTGTAAATGGTTTTGTAAAAAAAGTTTATGACTTACACTGGGGCCACAGTCATGTATAAATTATAATGCGCATCAGTTTGTATCTTAAGTCGTAGTAAGAATGTGTGTTACATGGTTGGAATCATTGGAATGATTCGTCGGTTGTAATTGTAGTTCGATGAGGAGATAAAAACGATGTCACTGAAATGTCATTCTCCGAAGGATTAGTCAATTTAAGAAACGAAGGATGTCAACAACATCTGCGGAACATCTTCTTTGGAGTTTCCTAAAGCATTTCTGATCCTGGACTTTCTTCCAGTTCCTCTACACCACAATTAGTGAATCCCCCCATATTGCATTTCTAGCAACGAATCCATTACCACACATCAATTGTTCACATTTCACTTCGTCGTGGTTGTCACTTTTCTTAGCCCTAAGTATATAAAATAAATATTTCCAAATAAAATGTAAATAAAGTCGAAAGACATAGTTATAAGTATTCAGAGTAGCTTAGAGTGCCTGTGTGGGGCTAGTAAGTTAGTATAAGATTGTTAAGTAATTGTAAGCTAGCATTTAAGCATTTTTTGTTAGTATGTAAGAGTTAGTGATTAAGAAAATAAAATGCATTGAAAACTAAAACTACTTGGTTGTCACTTGGTACTGGTTTCACCGGGCTTCACTTCCCCACTGGAATGGTAAGCAGTAATATAAAATAGCAACACTATAATACTTTGTCAAATGATTCAATTTTCATGATTATATGGACGATGGCGTCAGCAGTCACCAAAGCATAGAAGAATGCTACTTCAAAAGTCCTACTGGCCCAAACCTTCTCCCAACTTCCAAGCCAGTTCGGGTATATAAGTTTCCTCTGAACGCAGTCGGAAAACTGAATTCATTGAGTCTTGTTTCAGTCCACGTACTTGTAACAATGGATTCACGGGAAATGAGATCTGAGTTACTAGGCCCGAATTCTGTTATGACTGACTGCGGCCTCGGTTAGGTTCTCCATCAATAATTGGGTTTCATATGAGCATACGAGTATTATAGTATTGTAATACGAAGGTAGAGCAAAGGTTCACAGCAAGGAGATTCGGTTATTCGGCTCTTTTGTTATTAAAATTTTGAAATTTCTTTGAGTGGTTAAGACCATCTAGATCATTCCAGTATTTGTCATAACCTTGCCCATTGTTTTGTCTACTGTTTTTAGTCATAATGACTAAATTAAAGGTTTGGGGAGGGTATGATAAATTGAGTTTCTGCGCCATTCTTGGCCTAGTAGCCTAGACCTTTTCTATTGCCATTCCTCATGCCCAGAATCCCAAACTAGTGAGACTTTGTTCAGGATAGCGAAGTTGTTGAGCTCGTTACGATTAATTGATATGTACGAGTTGGTAGCTATTTAGTGTTTTGAGTACTATAGGAGAATAACTAGGGAAGGCATGATGGGATGACACTGTAAGTTTCCGGCAGGCCAAAAAAATGTGTGCCGATATCTATAGACAGTAGAAAGACTATAGTCAGTTTATTGGCGTTTTGACGGCTTACTACGCTACGCGGTGCACTATCTCTGTGGTAATAGTACTGTAGGCATTTTATCCCTGAAACACTTACTCATCTTTCTACAAAAGATTGAGCAATTTCAGTAAAAGGAACATATAAAGTGTACAATGGACTATGTATTTCTTTGTTTGAGTGCTTTGTTGCTGCGGATTTTATATATCGTTGCAAACCCTTGCCCGAATTTTACATCAAGTATCTCATCTTAGCTGTCTAATATGCAACCTGAAATTTGGCTAAAACTAGATAGAAGTTTACGTTGAAGGTATTATAGTTTTTCTAATCGTTTGGACTTATTTTCTACTTAGTCTTCCTCTGATGGCAGATCCGTATCCAAATAGACCTTCCTCCTGATCTTTGGATCCATAACTAAAGTGGGTGTCACTGTTTACTGTTCTTCTCGGTTTGTTCCATCGAATATCTTGAATGGCGAGACATTCCCTCTTTATGTCATTGGTCGAAATTCATTGTCCGTTTTTTCGTTTGCTCAGTTTATAAGATATCCATAGCTGCGGCTGTTTGTCATTCATAACATATTGGGGTTTACGTGGTCGGGCAGTAAACTCAATGTGTCAATCCAAAACCTAGAAAGCCACATCCTTTAGAGGATAATGCTCGTGAGTGTCGTGGGATGCGCTTCTCAGTAGAAACATTAAGCCAGCATTTTTTCTTTACCTTCACTATGAAGTACTCTATTTGTATTGTAGAATCCATGTACTCTTGCGGAAAAAGCTTTCATTGTGACAAGTGCGAAGTGCTCAGGCACCGTTTTCTTCTGCTAACCGTAACCAAGAAACTAACAACAGAGGTCAAACAACAGAGGCGCGTTGTTTACACACACCACTGAAGCCGAATCTGAATTTATTCTCCAAATGATTTATTTGAAGCTAACCAAGCTGAAAGAAACAAACCATAGCTTCCTGGCTTCACTCAACGAGTGAGTAGAAAATGCAAAGCTGAAAGAGAATGTAAATTCACTGGAGATTGGCAACAACAACATCTTCTCCCCAACTGTAATGTAGTCAACAAAGCAGAGCAAATATTCTAAAATGCTTTGTCAATTGATATTCCTGATGCTGCTATAGAGAGATGCTACGTGAAAAATGTGCGAAACAAAGAACAAAACAACAGACCTTCAAACAAATCGTTCACTGATCTGTCGATGAAGCGGCGCGGCGGATCATGCGCGAGAAAAAGAAGAATTTCTAATCTCTAACGCCACTGATAACGAGAGCGCCCACAGCAGCAGTAGCGGTGGCAGAAGGGAAATCTGAATATATGTATGTATATCGACGATGCACTTATGTAATGCACTCGGGCCCTCTTCATGCTGGCGATAAAAATAAGAAAGGAGGGTGGTAAAGTCATTTCGATTAGATATCTTAATGATCTTGCATTCGTTTAAATCTTTTTAATATTTCAATGAATTCTGAATTTAGTGATACAAATGATGGCTTTTCTATCCTCGATATAAATTATGCAAATAGTGATAATGTCTTTACAAATAGCTCATACTGCATAAACAAACTATTTGTCATGCAGCATATTGTTAATATATCATACAATAGAAGTTTGAGAGAAAACTTTGAGTCTCTTGCTATCCACCTTGATTCTTTCATTGCATTCCGGATATTGTTATTGTATCTGAAATTTGGATATATGGGTTTGAAATTAACGATTATCGTTTGCCGGGTTTTGTTTTCTTTGCGAATCCAAATGAAGATTACGCTGCAAGAGGAGTCGGCTGTTTTATTAAAGAAAGATTAATAGTGAATGAAGCGGAGTGTGTCAAATTTCTGAGTGCAGACATTCTAAAGGTTTCTGTTAGATTCAATCAGATAGATTTTGTTCTAATTTTTATCGACTTTTAGTCTGATAAAATCAAAAAACTTAATTATTTTGCGAGATTTTAATCCTAAACTCTCTGATATTAGCGGAACTGTGACTAATTACTTGACTCTTTTGGCTTCCCATAGTTTAAATAGTTTCATTAATGAACCTACAAGTTTGACTGCGGGTACGTGTTTGGAACAAATTTATTGGAGATATGCAGACTTTCCATTGAGAGCCTGCGAAGGGTGCACATATGACTTGCAAATCACTGATCACTCAATTGTAGGACTGTAGGTCAACACTTTTCGAAACAAAGGTACTAGCCACAGCGAAGTAAATTTTTTTTTTTTTTTTAGTAGTGTGAGATTCTTACTCACTAAAAACACCTCCCTTCGTTGTTAATTTTAATACCGCAACTAAGTAGAACTTATCAAGCAGTTTTTATTTCATAAGTTAATCACGATTGGTAGGACACTTTCCAATGGAAGACCCTACATATTCCGCTTTCTTAATGCGGTTTCAATTTATCGCGCAAGGTCCAACGGTTTAGTTCGTTGAAGACGGCGTAGTATGTTTCGTTCGTCCAAGATTTCTAGGACTGTATTGTTGATATGGCCGCTTAACCGGACTTTATGTTTTCGTGCGCAGTTCCTGACTTCATCTTCCACGAAAGGAACTCCGAGGTCTCGATGCAGGTCATTATTTCTTATAAACCATGGGGCACGCACAAATTGTCGTAGCACTTTATTTTCAAAAGTTTGTATTATATTTATATTTGATTTCTTAGTACAACCCCAGAGTTGTATACCATAGGTCCACACCGGCTTTAGCACTTGCTTATAAAGAAGCAGCTTGTTTTCTAAGCTTTTCGTTTCTTTTTAACATGCGTTTTCCATTTAAGCTTCGCGTCAAGTGTCATTCCCAAATACTTAGCTTCGTTTGCAAAGGGGATACACACCGAGTTTATAGAAATGGGCAAGTGATTTATCTTTCTGTAGGTGAAGTCAACATGTACAGATTTTGTCTCATTAAGGGTAATTCGCCAGATCTTTGTCCACTCGTAGACTTTATTTAGAGCAGTCTGAAGTTTCGCCGTTGAGTCTTCTATTGATTCTCCAACCGCTAAGATAGCGGTGTCGTCAGCAAAAGTAGCGAGAACAGTATCCTCGACGTGTGGTATATCTCTTGTATATAAAAGGTACAAAAGTGGGCCCAGTACGCTTCCCTGCGGTACTCCGGCTAGGATATCTTTAAATTTCGAAACATCATTTCCGTATCGAACGCGAAAAATTCTATTTTCAAAATAGCTTGTCAATATATTATAAAGCTTTAATGGCAAAATTCGTCGCAGTTTGAACTTCAAACCTTCATGCCATACTTTGTCAAAAGCTTGTGAGACGTCAAGAAATACGCTCGAACAAATCTTTTTTTCTTCCAGGGATTTTTCAATTACATCAGTAATTCTATGCACCTGATCAATTGTTGAATGCTTAGTCCGAAATCCAAATTGATGGTTGGGAATAAGATTTTGGTTTTCGATAATTGGGAGAAGACGTTTTAGCAAAATCCTCTCAAAGATTTTCGACAGGATCGGTAGAAGAGAAATGGGTCTGTATGATTTTTTATCGTTTGGAGGTTTTCCTGTGTAAGAGCTTTATAAGTGTTTTTTGAGGTAGCATTTTCAGAACTTCTCCGGTAATAAGGTCATACCCCGGAGCCTTCTTTGGTTTTAATTTCCTTATTACAGTTTTAATTTCAGCAAGAGTTGCATTTGTCATTACAAAATTACTATATGCTATTTCTAAAGAACTGGTGCCGGGTACCAGTGTTGGGCCGTCGGAGGGCTTGACAATTTCTTCAAGATAGTCGGCAAAAACCTCCGCTTTTTCCTTATCCCCCTTAGCCCCTTAGCCCCTTAGCCCATTCGTTATTGCCGACCTTGATTGGTGGAGCGGGGATTTTGGGCCTTTTTAAGCATTTTAAAGCTTTCCAAAGCAAGTAATTTGTTTCTTTTCCTGCCGTCAGGTTTTGAACATATGTATTTACTTCGGAATTTCTGTAACTTTTAAGAGTCTCCTTGAGCAGATTACAGAGCCTGTTTAAGCGTGTTTTATCCTGCGGCGCTCGAGTTGTTTGCCATCTTTTGCGAGCTTTTCTTTTTTCTCTTATCATATCTTTTACCTCAGGCGGGTAGTTTAAGTTACGTTTAGCCGTGTTTTTTCGTTGACAAGGTGTATTGTTCCACGCAGCACATTGGACTATTTCAACGAAAGAATCCACTTCGATTTCGAGTTCAAGTGCTGCTTTAAGTGAAACGTCTAGTTCTAGGTTATTATTAATTTCATTTCTGAATCCTTCCCAATTAGTATTTCGTCCAGTTAGTCTTAATGGTCCTTGTTTTTTAATAAACGTGTCGTTCATTGTCAGTATGACTGGAGAATGATCGGAGGAAAGTTCGAAGCTTTCATCAACGTTTATATCCGAGTTACGAATTCCTTTAACAACGAAGAAATCGACAAGATCGGGTATTTTCGTTGTATCTGTTGGCCAATAAGTCGGCTTGCCCGTTGAATAGAAGTCACAATTGTGTTCCATACATGCTTTATAGAGTATTTTACCCTTTTGGGAGACACATCTTGATCCCCAAAAAGTGTGTTTGGCATTGAAATCACCGCCAATCATAAAAGCCGATCCAAGAGAATTGAATATATTTTTAAATAGTGTTTTGAAGGCGTAAATCGTGGAGGACAGTAGATGGCTGAAATAGTAAAGGAGTTCCGTACCAATTTTACGCGCACCGCAATTAGTTGTACAGACTCGAGCTCTACTTTTATATCTTCGTTGTGCTCAAGAGACTCTTTAATGTATACAGAGGATCCGCTTCTCGCGTTTCCCGAAGGGTGATGCGCGTAGTAATCTCTAAAACCTCTAATTTTTGCAGATGACCCATTTTTCAAGTGGGTTTCGGAAATCAAACAAACGTCAATGTCGTTTTTCCTTAGGAATAACTCAAGTTCATAAAGTTTTTCTAAGATTCCGTTTGTATTCCAGGTGAGTACGTTTAATTTTTCCCTTTTCATTTTTTAGGCGAAGGACGTTTTTTATTGAACCTATTTTCAAACTTCTTTAGCTTATCTAAAATAAGTTCATTGATTTTGTTTTGCTGCTCAAGCTGCGCGAGAATAACGGAAAATACTTGGGAAGCAGGATCTCCGGAATCTTTTGCCTTTAGCTTGGTAGCTTCAGCGTATGTAAGTTTTTCCGATGCTTTCTTTTCAACACTGGAATCAATCACTTTCGCCTTGGCGTTTTTAACGATATTTTGAGCAGATCCCGATATTTTTTCTTTAGTTTTGGGATTCTCTTTTTGTGGCTTAAACAACTTGTCACGTCTATTTTGCAACTCCTGTGCTACTTCACAGCCACGGAAATTTGCTACGTGTTTACCCCTGCAGTTAACACAAGTCGGAGGGGTTTGTTTGCTTACGTTGCATTCTTTGGACAGGTGTTTACCTGCGCATTTTACGCACCGAGGCTCTTTTTGGCAGTAAGCTTGCGTATGGTTAAATTCCTGGCATCGCTTACACTGCGGGATCAGTTTCGAGTTTTTGCGTCGAGGCTCAATTTTAACAATAATGTTGAGGATTGACTTAATATCGTATATTTTTTGGGTATTTTCAGTGTTCTCAAAGGTTAGCATAAAGAGGGGAAGGCTACGTTTAACTGTCATATCCTTTCCTTCAATTTTTTGTTTCTCTCGCTTTTCGATGTTGACGACATCAATGATTTTAAAACCCTTGTTTTTTAAATCACTTACGATATCTTCTTTTGGGCAAGACGGATGCAGTCCTCTGGCGACGACACGAATAGGTCTTTCGCACTTGTTCTCGTATGTGAACCATTGGATTTTTTCGACGATTAACTTGCGAGAAAGAATGCGATAGTTCTCAGCGTCCTTGACGTTGACTTTCCATACATTATTATTGCGCGATGTTACTATATAGTCCGATCTCTGCAGGGTCATCAATATGTTTTGGAGTTTCTTGTAATCTGAAACTCCAGTGACATTGATTGGCGGGGGTGTTCGTTGTTTTTCCGCTTTGATTTTTTCAGGACTCATGTTATTGTTGCCATTTTTCTTCGATTCATCTCCCTTTGCTTCACGTTGAGAGACGATTTTGGGAGAAGACGCAGCTTTACGCTTTTTTCCGGGACGTTTTTGCAAGATCCAGTCGGTTTCTCGACCTAGCTCTTCTTCATCTGTTTCGTAGATATTTTTAACAGATTCAATAGACATAACGTCGCTGTTTGACTTTTCCTTGGTTTTCAGTTTTTCCAGTTCTTTTTTAAGGTTTTCGCATATCGCTTCCATTTTGGTTAGCCTAGTACGAAGTTCGGTATTTTCGTCTTTCAGGCTATTTATTTTCGCTGAAGTCCATCCTTCGCAAGACGACGCTTTTGGTGTCGTTGGACTTCTTTTGTTATTTTCCTGTTTTGGAGATCTCGAAACCCGTGAATTTTTTCCGAACGGGTTGATAAGATGCAATAATTGGCTCGCCCCAGAATCCATCGAGCCGACCTCCGTAGAGGGTGGATTTTCCAGCATAGCTGGTCTGCCACCTGGGGTAATAATTCCATTTGTTTTACTCATTGCATAATTAGTATACACTTCGCGCTCGGTATACGGAGGGTGCATTTTAGTCGCCTCTTACGACAGGCATGCATACCTCGGGTATATTCTAACCCCTACCCGAAGGGGTAACAGCGAAGTAAATGGCCCACAAAAACCAAAGATACAAATTTATTTCATGAAGATAAAAAATGATCTACTTTAAGAGTCTTGGGACAATGTTTACATGGAAAGTGAAGCTTCTGCTTCCTATGATGTGTTTATTGTCTACCCAACCAGACTTATATCAAACTGATCCTTTACAAAACCTCTAACAAAATGTAATAAAAGACTTAAACCCTGGATCTCTAGTCAACGCATTGGAAAAGTAAACAAAAAAGAATAAGCTAAGAATAAAGTGCTCTAAGAATCCCCTTAACTTTAGGCTGAAAACTAAGCTTAAAAAAGAGATTGCTTTTTGCCGCGATAACTATTACCAAAATAAATTCATTTCTGCTAAGGGCAACCTGAAATCAGAATGGTGAGTTGACATTTTTAATGCATTTAATGGGTATTTCACGTCAATAACAAATAGCTTACCAACACAAACAGTCCGAAGAAGGTGCACTCGATGACCAGACACAAAGAATTAATTTTGCCTTCCAACCTATCACTGCTTTGGAGCTCTTGAAAGCAATTGGATCAGTAAAAAAACTCGAACTCATGTGACTTTGATGACATTTCAAATAAACTTTTAAAACCCATCGCATGCTTTTTGGTTAATGCGCTAGCGGTCATTTTTAACCGCATTATATACTCTGTAACTTTTCCCGAGGCGCTCAAGTGCGCTGATGTAGTTCCGCTGCTTAAAAAAGGTTATGCATGTGATACAAAAAACTATAGGCCTACTTCATTTCTGCCGACCTTTGGCAAAGTTTTTGAAAAGGTTATTAAAGAGAGGATGTCTATTTGAATAAGGTTAAGTTTTTCTCAGTCCTTGGCTTTCAACAAGGTAAATCTACCGAAGAAGCCCTTTGCTAGATTGTTCGTTGATATCACAAAGCTTTTGATATGGTTAACCATACCTATCAAACAGATCTCAAAGAGTGAAAATTGATGGTGTGAGAAGTGATATTCGCTCATTTAATTTGGGAGATCCTCAATCCTGTATTGGGACCCTTTATATCTCTTATTTATATAAATTCACTGTTTTAACTGAATTTCAGGAGTAGATTTACGGCTTTCGTAGATGATGTTGGCTGTTCGTATGGCTCTCAGAGTGGCTTGGGTCTAACCTCCGATTTAATTGGGATCTAAGCCTATTAAGAATCTGGTTCACCGAGCACAATTTGAGCATTAGCTCTGTTGCGGTAAATTTTCCCGCAACAAGGTTGGCTCTCTTTTCCCTTATAAGTCCCTTCGGTCCCTCTTTTCTTTGAGTGGGAACACCGAGCTCTGGCGGAGGTGGAGGGCAGCCATGGTCCCATCAGCCAGTGGCCCACCAATCCCAGACCTCGGAAAACAACCCACATAGGTTCACGGGAAGAACCCCAGGGTGCGACAGGAGGTCCACCAGGAACACCGTTGTCGGAGCCCATAAATAGACGGGAGACTCGCAACGGGCAGCATCAGACAGGACGTCTGAAAGTCGCCGACGGGTGGGGACGGACGCTCCTTTCAAGCCAGACACCCCAACACGATGATGACGGGTGGGGGAGGACGATATGTCGAATGTATTTGTGTACCTGGACGATATTATCATCGTCACAAATACATTCGACCAACACCTTAAGATACTCGAGGAGGTCTTTAAGCGATTGTGTGAGGCAGGGTTAAAAGTTAGTCGGGAAAAATGTAACTTTTGTAGGCCGTCTTTGAAATATTTAGGTTATGTAGTAGATAGGAATGGACTACATGTAGATCCAGAAAAAGTAGATAGTATGATTAGGATTCCCGCACCGAAGAGTGTGAAGGAAATTAGGAGTTTTGTAGGGACAATTTCTTGGTACAGACGTTTCGTACCAAACTTCGCCGCTTTAGTTAGGCCTTTAACAGATTTGTTAAAGAAAGATAGGAAATTTATATGGACGGACGAGTGTGAGGAAAGCTTTAGGAAGGCGAAACAATGTCTAGTGACGGCACCCATCCTAACATGTCCAGACTTCGATAGGCCGTTCGTAGTTCGTATGGAATAGGGGCCGTATTATCTCAGGAGTTTGAAGATGGAGAGAAGGTTATCTGTTATCTCAGTGGGTCCCTGCAGAGAAGTGAGAGGAACTACTCTACCACAGAGAAGGAATGCTTGGCTGTGCTCTGGGCGATTGAGAAGTTGCGACCATACATCGAAGGGGTTCGGTTTACGGTCGTAACTGATCATTATTCGCTAGTGTGGCTGAGTAACCTTAAGGAACCTGAAGGGAGACTAGGTCGATGGGCAGTGAGGCTGCAGCAATTTGATTTTCAGATTGTCCACAGAAAGGGGAAAGAGCATGTAGTTCCCGACATGCTTTCGCGAGGAGTTCCGGAGTTGGCTGGAATCTCAGAAGCGGATCAAGACCCTTGGATTAGGAAAATGATTGTGGCAGTAGAAGCTAACCCGTTAGCCTACCCCTTGTTGAGAGTAGAGGGGGGCAAACTCTTCAAGTTTGTGAAGAATAAGCAGGTAGTAGTCTATGAAGATAACAGTAACGAGTGGAAGTTAGTAGTAGGAAAGCTAGGTAGATTAGGGATTTTACAGGCGTGCCATGATAACCCATTAGCGGGTCACATGGGCGTCCGCAAGACATTTGCGAGAGTAGGAGCTAGGTACTACTGGCCGAAGATGCGGTCAGAAGTAACAAAATACGTGAAAAATTGCACGATTTGCCAACAGGTGAAACCTGTGAACGAGCGACCCGCTCGTCTGATGGTTGAGAGGGTTGGTGTGTCGAGGTGTTGGGAAATGGTTCGTGTAGATCTGGTAGGCCCACTTCCCAAGTCCACTCGGGGTTACATTCTTACCGTGGTCGATTATTTTTCAAAATTCCCCTTGCTGTTTCCCCTACGTTCAGCAACTGCCAAGGCGGTGTGTAAGGAACTAGAGGAAAATGTCTTTTTATTGTTCGGCGTACCCAAGGTTGTCGTGTGCGACAACGGTCCCCAGTTTCGAGGAAGGGAGCTCAAAGCTCTCTGTGACTCTTACGAGTCACAAATTAGGTTTACGGCCCATTACCACCCGCAGGCTAATTCGGCGGAGAGGATTAACCAGATAATCAAGACAACGCTTAGAGCGTATGTCTCGGAAAATCATCGAGCTTGGGATTCGCAGCTGGCGAAGGTAGCGTGCGCGATTCGCACGGCCCAACACGAGGTGCTGGGGGTATCCCCATATTTCGTAAATTTCGGGAGGGAGATGGTAACTCGCGGCACAGAATTTGATGCCTCGAGGGATTATCTCCAGAATAGGATAGGTAGCGAGGATAGGCTAGGTAGTAGGGACATAGTACCAGGTAGGGAGGCCACAGTTACTATAGGTAGGGACTTAGATCTTGAAAGTAGGGAAAGGAATAGGGAATTTAGGGACTCAGATACACCGGAGTTAGGTAGGAGATTCGAGATGTTGAGGCAGGATATACGTAGGAAATTGGCGGCGGCGGCGAAGAAGTCGGCGAAAGCCTACAACCTCCGACGGCGAGATGTGCAATATCTCCCGAACGAGTTAGTATGGCGACGAAACTTCGTGTTGTCTGACGCAGCTAATTACTACGCGGCCAAGCTTGCGCCCAAATTCGTGGGACCATTCAGGATCCTCAAACGTGTGTCAGCGTGGACACACTTTTTGGTGGATTCGAATGGTCAAAATAAAGGTACCTGACACGCTAAGGACCTTAAGCCCTATAGCGCTGAGCCAGAAGAGTCTTAAGTCCCAGTAGAGTAGCTTAGAAGACCGTTTGGGTCATAATTTTAGTTTGTTTTGGTATAGACTGGCAGTATTGGCCTTGATGGGAATGTCTCTCCTAAGAAATCTTTAGCCTCGGGAAATGGTTTGCGCTTCTTAGGAATGCAAGCCCATTTCCTAGGAGGTGAGGGTGGGGTTTGTTGCGGTAAATTTTCCCGCAACAAGGTTGGCTCTCTTTTCCCTTATAAGTCCCTTCGGTCCCTCTTTTCTTTGAGTGGGAACACCGAGCTCTGGCGGAAGTGGAGGGCAGCCATGGTCCCATCAGCCAGTGGCCCACCAATCCCAGACCTCGGAAAACAACCCACATAGGTTCACTGGAAGAACCCCAGGGTGCGACAGGAGGTCCACCAGGAACACCGTTGTCGGAGCCCATAGATAGACAGGAGACTCGCAACGGTCAGCATCAGACAGGACGTCTGAAAGTCGCCGACGGGTGGGGACGGACGGTCCTTTCAAGCCAGACACCCCAACACGATGATGACGGGTGGGGGAAGACGATCCCTGGAACAAACACCCCAACGAAAGCCAACAACAGGAGGCTTAAGGAACACCCCATATTGCTACCAGGGGGGGTGTGGATGCAGGCATCACATCACACAACCGATGTGGATGCAGCTAGCTGGAGCTAGCACCAAACCAAGTGATCGATGGGTGAAGAGACGACGATCTCTTTTAAAGCAACACCCCAACGAGGGAGCAACAAAGGAGCAACAGTGGTGTGCAGGCGGACGGCCAGTATAATCGGGCACACCCCGACGACGCCCCAGCTTTAAAAGTTAGGTTCGATGGGTGAAGGGACGACGACCCCTTTTTAAGCCAGCACCCCACCGATGGAGCACCGAAGGAGCAGCAGAGGTGTGTAGGCGGACGGCCAAGTAATAAGACCGCCTCCACCGAGGGACCAGGAAAACATAAACAAAGAACACCAACCAACAACAACCAGCAAACACACAACAAATAACGACTAACAATGGCAAAAGAAAAAAAGTGGCAGAGTGGCCAGAGGGCAGAAGGGCCCAATGACAAAAAAATAAATAAATAATTGTAAGGAGTGACACGCTGTCAGTCCCCACCCCACCAATCCCTTCTGGATTGTATCTATATTCTTTTCCTTTCGTCCCGACACTCCAGCTACGCATTTCCTTTCTCCTTCGCGATCGTTTAATTTTAACAAAAATTTTATTAGTGTAATCCGATGGGGGAAAATTACCCGGCAATCAGAAAGGAAAGAAACTCTGCTTTTCGCAATTTCTTTTTTGTAGAACCTAAGAGTAGGCAATAGCTAGGATCCACAGCTTCCACAAACTCGCTCAGTGGAGTTCCCAGTCATTACTGGAAGTGGGAGCGAACTCCGAGACTGAGGAGTTTAGTATGAATGTGCAAAATGGTATGTGTGAGAGGCCTAGTCGGACACGGGGGCACACACTAGCAAAGTTTGCTAGTGTGGTTGCTAGAAATCCCGTCGTTGGGTCCACTACGGCTGAATGGATGCGAGAGAGAATGTGCGTGTGAATGTGTGTGTGTGTTTCTGGCGGGAGCTGTGGATCGTAGAAGATCTGTGAGACACTTTGGTTACGACCATAGACTAACTATACCTAGATATCAAACTTTCCAGATATTGGAAAATCGAAACCGGTTTTCTACTGATCGTCACTATCCGTGAGACTCTGTCCGTGAATACGTGAGAATTGTGATTAATGGCAATTTATCTCCTTTTTTATACAAACCACGCCCATTTGAACCAAAAAACGTCATCCACATTACACACACTCGTGCAAATCGCTCTCATTCTAGCAATTTTACTTGTAAATTGCTCTCATTCTAGCAAATTTTGACAAAGTTATAGAGATGCAAAAGTGTTGGAATTCACTTACAGTGTGTCTGTGCAAAAGTTAAGGGCTTGCAAAAGGATTAGTAGAGTTTGACATCTAGTTTAGTTCATAGACTAACTATACCTAGATATCAAACTTTCCAGATATTGGAAAATCAAAACCGGTTTTCTACTGATCGTCACTATCCGTGAGCCTCTGTCTGTGAATACGTGTGAATTGTGATCAATGGCAATTTGTCTCCTTTTTTATACAAACCACGCCCATTTGAACCAAAAAACGTCAGCCACATTACACACACTCGTGCAAATCGCTCTCATTCTAGCAATTTTACTTGTAAATTGCTCTCATTCTAGCAAATTTTGACAAAGTTATAGAGATGCAAAAGTGTTGGAATTCACTTACAGTGTGTCTGTGCTAAAGTTAAGGGTTTGCAAAAGTATTAGTAGAGTTTGACATCTAGTTTAGTTTATCTATGGTTTAGTTTATCTATGGTTACGACCAGCACTTAGTGAGGGTCAGGTCCAGCGTTTAAAATAAAACAAAAAAAAAAAAAAAAAATTAAAAATTAAAAATTAAATTTTGGCATTGCGAGAAGCAATTTTTCTTTCTTTTCAAGTAAAGTAGAGTAGAGTAAAAAAAAAAATAAAAAGATAAAAGGATCGTGAAACCGGAGCAAAAGGGAAAGGAGGAAGGAAAGAAAGGATCGGGGACAGGAGTAGCGAGACGGAAGATCGTGCCAGAAAGGGGCATAGGCCGCTAGGATATACAAGATAAGTATAGTGTAGTGAAGTGCCAGTGTAGCAAAAAAAAAAAAAAGAAAAAAAAGGAGATTTTTAAGTCGTTTTGTTTTGGAAAATCGAGACTCCGGTGGGCCGCGCGTGCGTAAAATTCCCGAGAAAAGACGGGACACGCGACCCGTTAGATAGCGGTTTTTCCTTGTTCGGGATTGTGAAAATAGTGGGTCACTCCACCGACGAGTGTACCGCTACTCAAAGAATAAATAAATCGTCGAGCCCCAACGGGGAATTTATAACGTAGTGGAAAAAAAAAACTGAGAGAAAAAAAAACCTGTTTTCTTTATTTTTTTTTCTCTCATTTTTTTTTCTGTTCCTTTTTTTTTCTTCGGGGAACTTTTTTTCTTCGTGTCCTTTTTTTTAAAGGTTTCGTGATTCCAAAAAAAATCAAGTGGCGCCCATTTTTTTTTATTTCACCCAGGTTTAGCGGCCGTTAACGCGCTACCTGGTAGAACCCACAGCCGGGATAGCGGGATCCCAGAGAACTTGTTATCGTTTGGTTCGGGGCATCGCCGTATCGGTGCCGGGGATCAAACATAGCAAATTTTAAAATAAAATAAAATGCCGGCAAATGAAATTTAAAAGGAAAGCCCCACGTCGGGCGCCAATGACCAAAACAATGGTTTTTAATTTAGCTCCGCCAATGAGTATGAATGCGAACATTTGCTTTCATATACCATAGGTATTGATTAGCAAGCTGAAGTTATATTTCAATAAATATGAATAAAATTAAGCTCTTATGAGTCTTGCAAAAAAGTGTAGTGTGGAAAATCTGCAACAAGCATCAGCGTCATCCAAGTTTAAATCAGTCCGTTATTTGTATTGTTTTAAAGTGCTGAAAATATTCTTTAATAGATTGGGAAATTTAAATTACAGATTAATTTCTGACTACAATCTACGCAGAAATTTTTCTTATGTTGTCACTGTCCCCGTTTTTCGTTAAACTGAATTTCGTAACTTTTATATAGTCTCATCGTGCCGGTTATTTAATAAGCTACCTCAATAACAATTTCTGGAAGTTTTAAAAGGTTTGTAAGAAATTTGCTCTTTAATTATGATTTGCATAACGTTGAATACCTTTTCTTTGATATTCTGGTGTAGGCTAAGGTTTTTTTTTTTCTTTCTACCGTTTTCTTTTCTTTGTATCTCTCATTTACTTTTAACATTTATTCACTTTACTTTTTCTAACTAAACGGGTCACCCCACCCATATTAGAGTTATTAATTTTAATAATTTATATAATTAACTGTCTTTGATGTCTTATGTCACTTTCTTAAACAAAATTTTCTTTGATATAAGAAAGTATTAAATATCATGTCGGATAGCAAATAAATTCAGTCATTACCTTTTCATCGTGTGGCAATGTTTACCTAGCAGTCAAACCAAACCAAGCTCTCATACCAAACCTCGGGTTAAAGCTCCAGATTGACTTTGACCTCCGCAACTGCGATCTGTGTTTTACTTATCATAGCCACAAGGTAGTCGAAAGTTTGGTCAATTGTACCTCAAGCTCAGGACTAGCTTGAAGTTTACAAAAAACCACGTGCGTAAATACATAATTTCATTATGTTTCCCAAAACTGAGCCAGCAGAACCATTTTAAAATGTCTCACTTGTAAAGACCTTGATTTAATTTTCTCATGGAAGCGAGGACGCTTTTATACGTTCTAAACATTTCAGCGTAAGCGGAAAAATCAAAACTCATCCATTATTGCGTGTCCCCAACAAAAGAGAAAAGAATTGCAGATAGACAACAGAGAAGGCAGACAATACTCTCGGAATATACGAGTACATATCTGCTAGAGATGACAAATAAATAGAGCATGAAATGGAAATGGGAATGAGGAATGGGAAATGTGGATTGCAAATGGAAATAGAAAGAATATATGTATAAAGAATCCTAAGAGTGATACAAACAAAAAACACTCACAGAATCGTAGATCGCCCGGCATGACACAGACAAAGTATGATGGGTAGCAAAGGGCTTGTCCCTACAACTGTCCCTCAAGGATAAATAAATAACCACCATATGACTATTATCCTGCAGCTTTTACGTATGACACATATGTACGTATGTAGCTGCATAGTGAAACTGTGGTTGTCTCCTTGATTATATTTTCGGAAAACCACATGAGCAATACTTGTACCAGCATAAGGATTGCCAGCATTTTGTGTGTTCTCGTATATTTTAGTCGTCAGTCTTCTATGCAGCATAAGGACATGTAGAAGTCTCAGTTTTCCTGGGCTAAACTACATACATATGTAGATATTGTTGTCACTGTGCGTTTGCATTTCATTTGCGAAGTTCTTTGCGACATTTTTTCACCCATTGTTGTTGTTGCTGTTTTTTTTTTGAGAGAGCTTAATGCCCACACAGAGTCTATGAACATATAGAGCTAAGTGTCAAGCTTTCAGTTTGGTTATTTTGTTTAACATTGAGAACAGTTGTAGAAATGTAGACATCCCAACACCCAGACATACCCTCGTATGGAAGGATAAGGAGCATTTTGAATGTTAAATAGGACTTGGCTCGGTTCAAGTGACTGCAATAAATCTATGTTGAGTGAATTTTGATGGATTCACGGGGCTAGGAGTTAGAAGCTATATAAATACTAGGGGTGAGCAATGGCTGGAGAAATACGGTTGGAGGCGTTCACTTTTGTGTTTGCTCATTTGAATCATGATTCTAACTACGCATTTGTTTTTTGATTTTTGAATAAGCCCCATCAGGATTGAATGGAATCGATATGATTTAAAGATATTTGTTTTATTGTAAAGGGCGAAGAGATAAGAACGATAGGAAAAAAAATGTAAATAAAATAACAACGGTGTGAGATATAAAATTGATTCTGGCTTTATTTTGGAGCTACGTTCATGCCAATATGTGTGGAATAGCATATCATTCAAATGTCCGCCTCGGCTTCACTGGCAATGCTTCAAGCTGTCGGCCCAATTTTTTATGACTCGGTCCAATATGTACGGCGATATTCCGGCAATAGCATGTCGAATGTTGGCCGTGATCTCGTCCAAAGTGTTTGACTTGTTAGCGTAGGCTAAGGACTTGACGTAGCCCCAGAGAAAATAATCGAATGGTGTCATATCGCATGATCGCCGCGGCCAATTGGTGAACGCTCGCCGTGAGATAACCCAGTCGCCAAATTTCTCGTTCACATCTTCGAGCGTTGCGTCGCTTCTATAACGCCATTTTGTTGAAACCACAGCTATCGAGCTCTCATCACAGAAAGTCGGTTAACATCGCTCTAAACCTGAGACCATTGTCGGTAACGGGGTCTACTTCCTCATTTAAAAAAAAAATAAGGTCCGCTGATGCCACCATGCCATAAACCGCACCAAACAGTCATTCTTTGTGGATGCATTGATGCTTGGCTGAACACTTGTGGATTGTGTTCCCTCCAATAATAGCAATTTTGCTTGTGGACATGGGCCACGTCCGAGAAAATGATTTTTTGGTCAAAATCCAGATCTCCGGTCAAAATTTACAGCGCCCAATTAGCGAACTCACGGCGCTTGGGCTATATTGGTCCATTAAATAATTAAAAAATTCAATTTGAATGACCAGTGCCTACAGAGCGAAGGGAAAAGTCGTCGAAAAAGAAAGCCAATCGAAAAGAGAACTTGTGTATATGTGAATATGATATCCCTTCGCGGGTCGATATCCAAGTGGACGAAAAAATTGTATTAACGATCTTAATTGGTGTGAAGTATTATACATAGAAATGAGAATAATTTTATAACAGCAAATTAAAGCTGGTTATTATACCTAAATGAGAACTAGTTTTAATTGCAAAATAGTATAAGTAAACTATTTCAACAATTTCATAACAGATATAAATTAACAGGTGGCTTAAAAAGTCCGAGAAATACAATAACCTTTTTCTAAATTCGACTTAATTCATCGATAAAGTGTCTTTCTATGGTGATACGATCACTCCAGTGCCTTATGCTTCAGTTTTGACGATGACCTCTTTATTGAAGCCGTATTTCTTTCCGACCAGTAGTTTTTTTGAAGTTCGCGTAAGAAGATCCACGTTTTATCTACTGTCACATACTGCATGAAAAAACTCTTTTTGTCGTATTTCACTTAAACCGCTCCAAACCGCGTTCTGCATCATCAACACGTTGTTGTTTTTGGTCCAAGCGCAGTTTCCATTTCGAACAGAGTTCTCGCAGACCTAATTATTTATGCATAAGATGATGTGTGTGGTCTATTGATGTCAGCTATCTTACGTACTTTTGCTTTACGCTTACGCTTGTTCAAAATTATTCTATGGATTTATTTGATGTTTTCCAGCGTAATAGCCTCATTTGGCCGCCCAGAGCTTTCAACATTATTTGTGTCTGTACGACGTCGTTTGAATTCAACAAACTAGCGAGAAATGGTTGCTTTCGACAGAGCTGACTCCTTATAATACTTTTCAAGCTATTCTTGAATTTTGGTTTGGAAATAACATCACGATGACTAATTATCGGAATATCATCAAATTTTGATGCATATCGTTTGGAGGAGTACTAACTAAAAATTGTATCGATATGTTATTAGAGTCGCCATCTATGTGGAGAGTGGCAGTCTTGAAGACTTTTTGAACCACCTTATACTATAGATTGCTTATTACGTTTAGTCAAACAAGCATTATAAACCAATATGAAACCTGAGGTTAGAATTGGAGCACTTTACAAATTAAGCAAATATTTCGAAGCAATATTCTTTGAAACATCATTTTAAAGCCATGTGAAGTTCTGATACCATGTCATTGTGGTTGAAAGAACCGTCTAAACCGAAGATGCGAAAAGCATAAATCGTTTCTTCATTTAAATTTGTTAATAACGAAAGAGGTAATAGGTGTCGTCGGCTGACAACTGACAACTTACATTCTTTTGAATTCCCTGAACTTCCTACCAAAACCATTTTTAAAAATCCCCGATTTATCCAAATCCACCCCAAAGTTTCTGACAAACATCTCACCGCAGTAAGCATATCTGTGTTAAAAACAAGCATTAGATGCCATTACAAAGCAATATGAAACAATTTCTCTGCTGAGAGGTGGTTCCGTCTTGAATAGAGTTAAAGAGCAGAAAACTGCTGAAGGATTCATTCGATCCAAGAATCTGGACGAAATCTACCCAGTTACCATAAAACTCCATTCTAGTCTTAACATCTCTAAAGGCGTCGTCTACACCTCCTGCCTAATCAACGTCCGTGAATCCGAGATCATCTCCGAGATGAAATCTTGTGGACGTTTATAAATTCACAAAAGTCCACCGTGGACAAAAAAAACCCTCAGGACTCATTCTCCTCTCGTTTGATTGTTTACTCGTTCCTGACTCAGTAGAAATAGGATGGTATAAGGCGAAGGTAACAGAGTGTGTTCCAAATCCCATGCGTTGTCGGCAATGTCAACTTCTTGGGTATACAGCTAATTGGCGCAAAGGACCAGCTTCATGCATAAACTACAACCTTCTCCCTCACTCTCCACTTGATTGCACACATACAATGTGCGCCAACTGCCAAGGCCCCCACCCCGCTTCCTCCACTGATACATTGCCCTCCTGCCCCAGATACATTGTAAATAAAGCAGTGTTAATAATTAAAACAAAAAATAAAACAACACCAGCTTAAGCTAAACGTATTCGCAAAGAACAGAACCCTATAATAACAAAACAAATTACTCATCCAAAACCTTCATATACACTTAATTCTATACCTTCAAGACAACAACAAATAACAAAAAAAACACAATCAATCAATAACTCAAACAGTAGAGATAAACATCGGTGTCTTCCATTCCCCTTCCACCTCCACTTTAAATAAGCCAACTAATGAAATAAATACAGCTATAACGGTAAAAAAAAGTACAAAGAGACCTGCGAATATAGATTCACTACTTACTCCAAATAAAGAAAAAAATAATTCTTCATTTAACGCAAATACTATAACTACCTTCACTACCACAAGCGAAATTCTATCGAATCGCAAAATGATGAAATATAATATAATAATATACAAAAGTAAGATTGACTCCGCTACTCGGTCACGGGATCGCTCGGGTTCCAACAACACAGTTGGAAGCGTGATCCAACGTCTGAACCACGATTTCAAAACAGCCATAACCGAAATTTCACCCAAAACAATTCCCTTCACCAAAATACTAGGAAACAACCAAATGTGACACTAAAAATTCTCCAGTGGAACCTTAAAGATTACTTAAATAATGTTCATGAATTACATATATTAATTAAAGAACTACACCCATCCTTTATCTCCCACCAAGCAACACACATCCCATTAAAAAAAATCCACTCTTCCACCAAGGCAATACATTCTCTACTTCCATAACCTTAAATCCAACATTTCCGCAAAAAGTGGCACTGGACTTCTCGTAAACAATTCCATCCCTCATCACCACATCCCAATATCAATTGGGTTGCAGTTGAACTGGAACTGAAACATAAAACGACCGTCATTTCAATTTACATTTGTCCCCCCGACCAACCTTTTTCTTAAATCCACATCGAAAAGATCAACAATATAAACTCTTACATATTAATTACTGGCGACTTCAATGCTTGGTTCCCTCTTTGGGGATCCTCATCTATGAACAAAAGAGGAAAAACTTTAGAAAAATTCCTATATTCCTCTAATCTTAACGTTGGCAGTCCGACCCACTTTTCCACACTTTTACGCACATCGTCCTATCTTTTATTTCACTCCAACTATCCCCCATTACCAGCTGGTTAACACTTCCAAATCTACACGGCAGCGATAATTTTCCAATAGTTATTAATATAACTTTAAGTAAACGGAAGGTAGTAACAAAACCATACCCCAAGTTTCAACCTTGGCCGTGGCTCAAGCGGTAGTGGACAGGCTTCCAAATCGGAAAGTTCAGCGTTCGAATCCCAGCCTCGCCCGAAAGACATATTCATAGTTGACTAGAAACCAACAACAAGCCAACCTCCACTAAGAATTTAGTCTCCCCATTAAATGTTAGATGCCACCCATGGAGCGAAATAACCACTGAGCCCAAACATCTTTCTTTCTTTCTCTATCCCATTTTCCAAAATAACTTAACACGTGCTCAGGCACTTCAAGTGTATTCATAATCACTTGAGTGTTAAGTTCTTTAAAAAAAACCAATACAAACAAAGAAGCAGCTCTAATTATATACTATTATAATTATAACAGTCAAACACAAAACGATTATGCCCTGGTGGAATCAAGACCATAAAAAATTACGCTACCAAAAACAAGCCGCTTGGCAAACCTTTAAAAAACAGCCAACCGATCAAAACTTAATTAATTATCGTGAACTCAATGCCTTATTCAGAAAAAATGCCAAAACAGAAAAACGGCTTTTCCGTGAAAACTTTACTAATAATATCAACCCAAATTCATCTCCTAAAAAAATTTGGACCGGCATAAAAACTCTTACTGGCCAAAATGCAGCACACCTAATTCAAAATATCAAATCTGGAATCCAAATATTAACACACCCCTCCCAAATTGCAGAATACTTCGCTAAAACATGGTCTGAGTATTGCGACGACTCCAACTTTCACTCATGCTTCTCTTCTGCCAAGAAAACAATGGTCACAGATTTGGAATACTTACCAAACAATAGCAACTCCTCTATTAACATAATTTAACTTCCAATTAGTACAATAGAACTCGCATCCAGATGACCTCTTTATTGAAGCCGTATTTCTTTCCGACCAGTAGTTTTTTTGAAGTTCGCGTAAGAAGATCCACGTTTTATCTACTGTCACATACTGCATGAAAAAACTTTTTTTGTCGTATTTCACTTAAACCGCTCCAAACCGCGTTCTGCATCATCAACACGTTGTTGTTTTTGGTCCAAGCGCAGTTTCCATTTCGAACAGAGTTCTCGCATACCTAATTATTTATGCATAAGATGATGTGTGTGGTCTATTGATGTCAGCTATCTTACGTACTTTTGCTTTACACTTACGCTTGTTCAAAATTATTCTATGGATTTATTTGATGTTTTCCAGCGTAATAGCCTCATTTGGCCGCCCAGAGCTTTCAACATTATTTGTGTCTGTACATTCATTTCCTAAAAAAATTTGGACCGGCATAAAAACTCTTCCTGGCCAAAATGCAGCACACCTAATTCAAAATATCAAATCTGGAATCCAAATATTAACACACCCCTCCCAAATTGCAGAATACTTCGCTAAAACATGGTCTGAGTATTGCGACGACTCCAACTTTCACTCATGCTTCTCTTCTGCCAAGAAAACAATGGTCACAGATTTGGAATACTTACCAAACAATAGCAACTCCTCTATTAACATAATTTAACTTCCAATTAGTACAATAGAACTCGCATCCAAACCACAAAAGGCAAAAGTCCTGATTTTGAAGATCGACAATCAAATGATAAAAAACTCCCCTTCAAGTCTGTTAACCCGCTTACTCAAGCTATACAACAATATATTCAGTTATGGTAATATTCCCCAAATATGGAAAATTGCTACGGTAATTCCTATACCAAAACCCAACAAACAATCCACCGAGACAAAAGGATACCGCCCTATCTCCCTATTAACTTGCTTATGTAAAATTCTTGAAAAAATAATATCTAAAAGATTAATGAGGTTTATGGAAAAGACAACTTAATTGATTTAAACATGGACGGGGCACCATCGACACTCCGCTACATATTGATGAACATATTACTTCCACAATCTCTACCAAATACCATGTCTCTATTCTTTCAATTGATTTTGAGAAAGCGTTTGATCGTATTGATGTCCACGTCATTTTAAGTAAACTTGCCGAATGGAAAGTTGGACCTAAGATATTTAAACACAACCAATCCTTTTTTCTTAATCAAAAATTCAAAGTCAAAGTCAGCAGTTTCTTTTCCAATATACATAATCTCAAAAATGGCATTCCTCAGGGCTCCCCGCTATCAGCAACGTTATTTGTAATTGCATTCAATGAAATAAACACTTTCCTCTCAACATCTAAGACAATTAAATACTGCCTTTATGCAGACTCATTATTTTTACAAAATGTAAAGATATATCAAAAATAGTTAATTCTTTCTCACAAGCTCTTGGTGACCTTGAATCATGACGCCAATATTCTGGTTCTAAAATCTCAGCTAAATAATGTAAAATCCTACACATATGTAAAAAAAATAACTGTTCTAAAAATATATCTGTTACCTTTAGTAATACAAACATCTGTAATATAAACTCTCTCAAAGTTATTGGTACAGTCTTTGATTCTAGTTATAATTTCAAACATCACTGTTTAGTGTTTAACCCTTAAGAACAGCCTAGCTACCAGATTAAATATTATAAGATACTTAGCATCTAAGAATGGATCCGCACATATCAACACCCTGATCAAAGTCACCCGATCAATCATTCTATCAAAAATTGATTACGGACTGGTAATTTATGGTAAATGCTCCAAAACAACTCTACAGTGTTTAAAAACTCCATACCATGCGGCAGTTCGAGCAAGTCTGAGAGCTTTTAGAACAACGCCCATTAAAAACATCCTTACAGTTTCGACCAACCATCCACCCATCCTGGCTACTTGCAAGAGCTTCTAGAATCACAACCCTTGCTAAATTTCCGAAACACTCTACAAGCTACTTAGTTTACAAACAAATGTTCAATGAAATCATACACAAACACACAAACTGGAACATCTGCTATACCGACGGATTAAAAAATGATGTGCGAACATTGTTTGCCGTCATAACTGAGCCTAGCAATATTATATGTAAAGGAATCCTCCCTGAATTCTGCTCCATATTTACAACCGAATCGTTTGCTGGTCTCCAAGCAATGAAAATGGTCCACAATACAAAAACTCTAATCTGTATTAACAGCCTCTCTACCGTTCAAGCGATTTTAAACAATAACAGAATCATCAGCGAAATACGTGACAAATTAACAGAAAAGGAAAACTCACTAAAATTACATACCATATATGGATCCCCAATCATATCCAAATTAAAGGCAATGAAATGGCAGATACTTCAGCGAAACTGGCTGCAGTTCAGTTTTAAATGCATTTTATTTTCTTAACACTAACTTTTACATTCTAACAAAAAATGCTTAAATGCTAGCTTACAATTATTTAACAATCTTATGCTAACTTACTGGCCCCACGCAGGCACTCCTAGCTACTCTAAATTCTTATATCTATGTCTTTCGACTTTATTCACATATTACTACTTATTTTGTACTCGTATACTTACGGCTAAGAAAAAAATTTGTTTACAAAAACTTAGCATATGGACATTTTTTTTATTTTTTATAAAAGCTTAGTATCTAACTTAAAATAAACCTTAGCCTACCTAACCTAAATGCACAATACACACATAAACACACATAGACATTATACACAATCATATCCATATATCAGTATACACCTTTGTATACACTGATATATGTATATGTTTCTTAATTGCTAACCTAAACCTATGTAAACTGGCCACCGCTATTCACAGAGCAAATAAATTGGTCAGCTCTGCCACATATCTCCCACATTAACCATAAATCACATCATTCTGTCCAGTAATCAAACTCTTGACAAAATCTTCTTTTACTAACAATAGTTCAAGTAATAAGTTAACACCCAAAAGATTGACTTCCTGTCCATCATCAAACAATCACATGATCAACCATATGCACTCATCATTTTCCCACTACAATTCTACCCGTGCACCTGAACTTGCATTTCGCAGAATTCACCGACCTAATTTCAGACACGTGGACCCACTGCCTAATAAGCGACACCTTTCCAACTGTTGTTTACCCTTGATATAAAAAGCAAATTTAAATGTAATTATTTTTAGAGTTGAATAAAGATTTAAACCGGTCATCCGTTTGAGAAAAAAATTATTTTAAGATGCTGCTCTACACTCTTTTTGATTACAGAATGAGAGAGAACATAGTTAATAAGAGCCATTTAGTAGTTCTTAGGAGAGGTACATAGATGATTTAACTTCTACCCCCTTTGTTTCGAAATCTCCTGAGTCGAAGTTTAAATAATTAATGATATTTTCGTACAATTTTTCATCCATTTTACTTTCATAGTATAATAATAGTTTTTTAGTATATATATATATATATACATATAGATACATCGTTAATTATTTATTTCGGTATATAAAGGATGCTTTCAAGATATTTTGTTTGATTTGTTTTTACAATATGTGTACATATTCATATGTACCATTTACAATACTTTTTTTTTGTTTATTTATTTGTATTTTATTTGTCTATTCAATATTATTGTTTTGCCCTAGGTATATTTAAATTTTCTTTTAATGTTAGATGGGTGTAAGTTTATATTTTCATGCAATTTGTATTTAAGTTCTTTATTTTTTTTAAGACATGTTCTTCGTATTGTAAAATGTTTGTGTGGGTACAAATGATAGAACTTATTCTTTTCAATACAAATCCCTTTATTCAGTACAGTTACAATTCACTATTTAATTGTTTCTCTCAACACAATCCAATTTCTCAACCGCTTATACTTTTCTTATCTTTTACTTAAACCACTTAATTACTTCTCCTAATTAACACTTCAAATTTCACTTTTGAACTGACTTGCATACCTTGGGGATGCTGGTATTTATACTCAAATGACATACTTCGAGAACAATCCTCGCCATCCAGCGTCCCATACAATTTCCAATTTGCTAGAAAATTCGATTCCACTCTCCAGTCGAGACTTTGTTATTCCAGTATCAACATTTTCTGCTAGATGTCGCTGCTTACATTTAAGTGGTTATCACATTGCTCCCTCCCTACAATTGTTCGTCCCGAACAACTTCGTCATTCAGCATCCCGTTGAAATGACACATTCTATCCAAATGGACCACTTTCAATTTTCCTCGATCCCCACGCTGGATCCGGTAGACAACGTCATTAATGCGGGTTATCACCTTGTATGGACCTTCCCAGTCCTGTTGCAATTTTGGTGATTTGCCTTTCTTACGCTGAGGATTATACAGCCAAACCAGATCTCCTTCGTTGAAACCGGAAGATTTCGCCTTGATATCGTACCTAGTTTTCATGCGGCTGCTTGCTAGCTTCATCTTTTCTCTGGTGTCTTCATGCAATTTACGAATCCTGCTGCGTAAGTCATTCACGTAGTCGTTCACCTCTTTGGGCTCTGTCGGTGGGGATCCGAATTTTGCTTCACTTGGCAACCGAATTGTTTGACCAAATAAGATCTCGGATGGTGTGTGCCCTGTTGAGCTATGGACCGCGTTTCGGTAGGCCATTAAGAAGAGCGGTATGTGTCGATCCCAATCCCGCTGGCAGTTGCTGAGAACCTTAGATAGATGCTCATTCAAGGTCCGATTGAATCGCTCGACCATTCCATCAGATTGAGGGTGTAGTGGCGTTGTCCTTGTCTTTCTTATTCCCAAATATTGACATATTTCTTGGAAGACTTTTGATTCAAAGTTTCGCCCTTGATCAGAATGCAGCTCCATTGGGACCCCAAATCTGCTCACCCAGTTGTTGACTATCTGTTCGGCTACGGTCTTAGCCTCTTGATTTGGGATGGCAAACACTTCCGGCCACTTACTGAAGTAATCCATGACTACGAGAGTATATCGGTTTCCATTAAAGGTTTCGGGAAACGGCCCAGCGATGTCGATGGCTATTCGTTCGAAAGGTGCTCCGACATTGTATTGTTGCATTTGTCCATGTGGCTTTACTTTTGGGCCCTTGGTAGCCGCACATCTTATGCACTTTTTGCACCAATTCTCGACATCTTGTTTAGCGCTTAGCCAATAGAAACGTTCCCTTACCTTTTCCAACGTCTTATTTATTCCCAAATGGCCTCCTGAGATTCCGTCATGTATTTCATGGAGCACTTGGTTGACTCTGGACCGTGGCACAATTAGCTGCATACGAGATGTTGTCCCATCTGCACTTTCCCATTTTCTCTTCAGCAATCCATCTTGCACAAAAAGCGAGTCCCACTGTGCCCAGTATGCCTTCAGAGTTTGGCTCCGATCTGATATCTGCTGCCAGCTTGGTCTTTCCTCGTGTTCTTTCCAGGCCAATATTGGTTCGATGTCATTGTCTGCCTGTTGGGAGGAACGGATTTCGTCTATACTCCAACCCTCTATTGGCTCAGTCCTGATCATTTGGATAGTTGCCTGTTCTTTTGCTTCTTTACGATTTCAGTGTTCGCATTTTACTCCGCACGGTCGACGAGAGAGAGCATCAGCATTTGAGTGGAGTGTTCCCTTGCGGTGTTGCACTTCAAAGTCGTAGCCCTGCAACTGCTCGATCCATCTTGCAACTTGGCCTTCAGTGTTCTTAAATTTGAGTAGCCATTTCAGAGCTGCGTGGTCTGTCCGGAGAATGAACTTTTGTCCGTAAAGGTACTTATAGAAATGCTTCGTAGCCAGAATTAAAGCCAGAAGCTCGCGCCGGGTTACACAGTAGTTCCGCTCAGGTCTGGAGAGTACTTTGCTGTAATATGCGACCACTTTCTCTTGACCGTCATGAACTTGGGAGATCACAGCTCCGACCCCAACATTGCTAGCGTCTGCGTCCACGATGAACATTTTTCCGGGCGTGGGGTAACACAAGATGGGGGCTTTGCACAGCTGTCGCTTCAGTTCTTGAAATGCTTTTTCGCATTCTCCAGACCCCCTGAACTGTCGGCCTTTTTCTGTAAGTTGATGCAGGCTCTTTGCAATGCCAGCAAAATCCTTTACGAACCTTCTGTAATACGTGGCGAGTCCCAAGAAGCTCCTCAGTAGGTGTTTACCTTTTGCAGAAGGCCAACTTTTCACGGCTTCGATTTTGTCAGGATCCGTTCTTACTCCTTCCGCTGATATAATGTGACCCAGATATTTTACTTCCGGACGAAACAATGCGCACTTTTCCGGGTTGAGCTTTAAATGAGCACTTCGTAGCCTCTCAAACACTTCTTTTAGATTTTCGCGGTGCTCCTCGTACGTCTTACCTATGACGATAACGTCGTCCGAATATACTAGGCAGGTTTTCTAGGTGAGTCCTTGCAATGTTCGTTCCATTAGTCGCTCGAAGGTGGCCGGAGCGTTGCACAGTCCAAACGGCATCACTGCAAACTGCCAAAGACCGCTTCCTGTAGTGAAGGCAGTTTTCTCACGGTCCGTACGATTTATCTCTACCTGCCAGTAACAGCTCTTCAAGTCAAGTGTTGAAAACCATTTCGCTCCAGAAAGCATATCCAAAGTGTCATCGATTCTCGGAAGTGGGTAGCTGTCCTTTTTAGTGACATCACTGAGACGTCGGTAGCCTACACAAAATCTCGTGCTGCCATCTTTCTTCTTCACTGGAGATGCCCACGGACTTTGCGATTCTTCAATCACTCCCTCAGCTTTCATCTTCGACATCATTTCGGCAACTTCTGTTTGCTTTGCCAAAAGAAGACGCCTTGCAGGTTGACGGATTGGTCGAGCGTCTCCGGTTTTTTTTTTTCAGTTTAAATGCATTTTTATTTTTTCAACTTAAATTACTCTTAAATGCTAAACAAAAAAATGCTTAAAAATTAGCTTAAATAACTTACAAATAATCTTATTCTAACTTACTGGCCCCATGCGGGCACTCTAAGTTAAACCTAACACTTAAACTATGTCTTTCGACGAATCTTACAGTCTAATTTTATTTTATTTTTACATTTATTAATACTAAAACTAAGAAAATAAATTTTAATCAAAAAAACTTAGTATCTGGACTTTTTTTAAATTTTTTATAAAACTTAAAACTAAAAGCCTACAATCTACCTAAAAATAAATCTTAACCTACTTACACTTAATGCATACATAAATACATATATATACATACATAATATATATATACATAATATATAAATATATGTATGTATATATATTTTTTTTTATATTTTTTTTTTATTTTTTTTTCTTAAAATCTAACTTAAACCTACCTAAAACTATGTAAGCCGGCCATGGCTACAAAAAAAAAAAAAAAAGGCTGGCCCACCTTGCTTCACATGAAGCTAACTATCACTGGAGGAGTTCGACGACGAAGCATCCTCCCCTTCAAAAAGCCACCAAAATTGTTGGTGCTGCTGAGCAACATCCCTCCTGTCGCGACTCCCTACCGCCCTACTGAACCGGAGACGCTCCGCACTGCCGTGTGCGACGTCTCTATCGTAGTTGAGTCGCCTGTCCGCAGCTGTTCGAGCGACGTGGAAGATAAGCGGCACCGCCAATCTGTGCTGGATTAGACCTTTGCTATCTAAATAGAGGATCGCTTCTGGAGGAATAAAGCCGTCAAAGCGAACTCTCTCGTGATACATATAATTGGGGTAGTAAGCCCCGGAGATCAGGTTGTTTGATGAGGCCATTGCTCTTGCAACGTGCCTTCGAGTCAACTTAATGACGAAATTGTCCACTCTTATTAGGTTCGCTCTATTGTATAAGACCTCATTACGATAGAATTTTATGTACTCAGACTCTGGTGTTCTGTATAAGCGAAGGCAAGTCCTAAGACAAGCCCTCTTAAACACCCGAATCTTTTCCCATAAGCTTGCTCTCACGTTGAACCACACGGGACATCCAAATACAAGCATGGGCCTGATAAGGGCCATGTAGCAGATTACCTTCACCCTCGCATCGAGTTGGCTGTTATAAAACAGTCTCTTTGTAAGGGCAAAAGCACCTTTAGCTCTGGCCAGAGCAACATCTATATGTTTGTTAAAATACAGAAATTGATCTAGCCAGATCCCAAGGTATCTGACTACATTTCGACAAGCAAGTGGCTGCCCTTGCTGTCCCACGATCGAGAACTTTCGCCAATTCTTTCTGGTGTCCCTAGAGGCCCCAGACAAAGGCGTCCTAAACAGAATGGTTTCCGACTTCTGAAAGTTGATTTTCAATTTCCAGTCAACGCAATATCGCTTAATTATGTTGAAGTCACGCTGCAAAAGTATATTAATGACCTCAATCTTTGGACCTGATCTGTACGCGATTATGTCGTCTGCGTACGCTATGGCATGGTAAAGTGAACCCATCAGATCACTCGTGTAAATGTTGAAAAGGATCGGCGAATTTACCGCACCTTTTTGCAGACCGTTTTTAATGTTAAATGTTCCAGCAGAAGTCACATCGCCATTCTTCACGATGAACTGTCTACTGGAGAGCATATCGAAAAGAATATACAGCAGTGGTTTACTAATGCCCAACCTGTCCAGCTTGAAAAAGAGTCCTTCTAACCATACGGTATCGAAGGCTTTCTCCAAGTCAATCAGGCAGGCACCAGTGCACTGGTTCTTGGCTTTGTTCCATTGGATATCAGAAACCAGTTTCGACGCAGCATGAATGATATCATGCCCCGCTTTGAAACCGAATTGATTATCCGGAACTATATGTTTGTCCTCAACCCACTTAGTCAGGACTCTATTGATCACCTTCTCGAACACCTTACTGATGTTTGGAAGAAGACTGATCGAGCGGAGATTCGCCGGATTGGAAGTGTCTTTATCCCTTTTAGGGATGGGATGTACCACCGCAGTTTTCCAACGCGCTGGATAATGTGCGTTATTCATTGCATTATTAAACAGGATGGTATAAATGTCCACGGCTTCTAGAGGGAGATGTCGAAGCACAATGTTCGGTATTTCATCGGTTCCCGCTGATTTCTTACTTCTAAGCGATTCGAAGATCGTTTGGAGCTCTTCCTTCGAAATGAACGGGGGTAGTACCCTATCGCTGGTGATGGCATTATTTGCCATATTTTCGTCACTGAACTGGGTGAAACCCGAGCTCTCGAATCGCCAATTCACAATTTCATTTCGAAGGTAAAAATTGTACAAAAGGACTCGATTCTCCAGATCGTGGTTCGGGCCAATGATAGCATTTGCCTTGTACACTTCCTGGAAAGTCGCTCCTATAGCCCCTACCTGCTCCTGCGGATCCTCGATCACAAAGAAGTTGTCATCATCAACAGCCTCATTTGGATCTATGCCCGCTGCTACCAGTATTTGTTCGTTGTTCATCGTTCGGGCGATTTTAAGACATGGAAGGTCGTTCTGATTATTTCTCCGAAATATTTTATTTATTTGCGGGAACATATTCGGGTTGCTGGTGTTTACAGCCCGAATTTTATTGTTCCAATACAAACTTACAGCTGCTATGTAATTTTCCTTTATTAATGTTTGGAGGTTTTTAATCGACGACTTCAGTGTCATGATCTCCGGGAGCGTCTCCGGTGTCAATGTGGTGTTGAACAATATGCGTACGCCCATATTCTCCGTCTTGTGTAGCAAATATATCAGCGTACTCACCGATTAGTTTTTCTGCCAGGATTCTCTGATCTTCGTCCAGATTACAGAGGCTGAGAATTTTGTTCTTGATTTTTATGGTCTGAACTGTTGTGACCGGTTTTGCACCCTTTTTTTCCGTTGTGGTCGATATAGCCTCAACAGGTACGCATTTTCCCACTATCTCCCCCTTTTTCAAATTTACACTGAATGTCTTTGGATTTAGAATCCTTTCAGGGACCATGTTGTTCTTTGGCTCCACTAAGGTCTTTCCCACCATGAAGTCTCTTCTCTTTTCTGGCTCCATCAAATAGAATCGGTGGCTACCAGGACCACCTTCCACTTTTGCCCACAAAATTGCTTCTGACGAAGGCTCTAGACTCTGATTGCTGCAGATGACGACATTTGAGAAACGACATATGGCGTTTCCGTATATCATTGGTATCTCCATGTTTTCGTATTTCAGGGTTTGTGCCCCCAAGTCGACTACAAGTCCATGTTCTCACATGAAGTCTGTACCGTCACATATGTCAGCTACCAGAAACGCGTGAGTGAATGTTATTCCGGCCAATTGGATTTTTATGCGGACTTCACCATATACCTTAATCGTTGCTCCTGTAGCTGTTCGCAAGCTGCAACTGCTAATGTGCAGCCAAGACTTCTGCACAAGATTCCTCCTGATGATTGAGGCCGTGGCACCGGTGTCTATTGTTGCCATCCATTTTTCTTTTCCACTGACAACTTCTACTAGAAGGCTTTCGTTGCATCGTTTTGCCAGCGAGACTTGGATGATGGTCCTGGGGCCGTCGACTCCTGCTACCAACTTCTGCCCCGCGAAGTTGGTGCTTAAGCATTTCCCGACTGATGGCTTCGGGAAGGTTGACCGGCTTCTTGATAGCTGTTTCTGCTGGTTTCTTCCTCTATTTGCTTGCCACCACAGTGAGGGCAGTCTTTTCGTCGTACCGGTTCTTTACACTGCCTTTGAAGGTGTCCTATTTTATTGCAATTCCAGCAGCGCATTATCCGTCTATCCCGTCGAGTATCTCGTTCCTCGGCACTAATTCTTGTGCAAGAGCATTCGATAGATGTTACTTCCACGACGAAATGTGTTCCCCTGGAAGCCTGATTGTCTGCTTCCATCGCCAGAGCGAAGGCAAGTGCTTCAGCAAGGGTTCTTGCCATCCTTACTGCTGACTGTAGCTTCGAATCTGCAATTCCCCTGATAAATGCATCTTTTGCCATTTCGTCGATAATTTCCTGGCCTGCGGTGGGGTGGACCTTGTAGACCTCCTTGTAGACAGCCACATGGTCTCCAAACCGTTTCTCGATAGCCTGCACTAAAGTCAAATAATCTTTATGCTTTTCGATGTCTACTGTTTGCAACAATTCTGCTGCAGGACCGTGCAAGGCCATTGTTAGGGCAAAGCACTTTTCCTCATTGTCCCAGTCGTTTGCACAGGCAGCCATTTCAAACTGTTTCTTATAAGTAGACCATGAGGTCTGACCATCGAATGAGGGAGGCTTCAAATCTTTTCTCCTTGGACCGCTTAAAGAACATTCTCGCAGTTTCTGTTTTCGCACTGTGTCGAGCTCTTTTGCCAGTTGTTCAACTTTGCTGTCCATTTGTTCGAATTTTTCGCCAACATTCTTCTCTATTCTTTCAAATTTGTTATCTATTTCTTCGAACTTTTGGTGTAGAACGTTATTTTGTTCTTCCAGTTTTTGTTCTAGACTAATCTTTTGGTCGTCGAATTTTTGTTCAATGCTGCTCTTCTGTTCGTCCATTTTTTGTTCCAGACTGTTCTGGAGAATGCTCTTCTGTTCTTCCATATTTTTCTTTTGTTCGTCCAGCTTTTGTTCGAGGCTATTCTTTTGTTCTTCCAGATTTTTCTTTTGTTCATCCAGCTTTTGTTCGAGGCTATTCTTTTGTTCTTCCAGATTTTTCTTTTGTTGGTCGAGACTGTTCTTCTGTTCGTCCATTTTTAACAAGAGAAGTTGCATCATCGCAGCCATATCACTGCCGGTACTTGTCTGTTCATCCTTGTCAACATCAAAAGAGTATGCATCAGGATCATGTCCCTTGTAGTTCAAAGCCTCCTGAAGTCGGAGCACCAGGTCACTTTTTCCTCCACTGGCGCTGAGGCTTCTCTTGTTCAACTCGGATTTGAATTTTGAATTGGACGAGGGTCAACTGCAATAGTTTTCGACCCAGTCTAGCTTTTTCAAATAGTCAGAAAACACAGGTTTTTTTTTTTTTTTTTTTGTGTACACGCAATAAGTCCTATCCCACTTCTGACACCAATGTAAAATGTTTGTGTGGGTAAAAATGATAGAACTTATTCTTTTCAATACAAATCCCTTTATTCAGTACAGTTACAATTCAATATTTAATTGTTTCTCTCAACACAATCCAATTTCTCAACCGCTTATACTTTTCTTATCTTTTACTTAAACCACTTAATTACTTCTCCTAATTAACACTTCAAATTTCACTTTTGAACTGACTTGCATACCTTGGGGATGCTGGTATTTATACTCAAATGATATACTTCGAGAACAATCCTCGCCATCCAGCGTCCCATACAATTTCCAATTTGCTAGAAAATTCGATTCCACTCTCCAGTCGAGACTTTGTTATTCCAGTATCAACATTTTCTGCTAGATGTCGCTGCTCACATTTAAGTGGTTATCACAGTATCTTAAAGGATCATTTTGTCTATATTTGTTTAACTTTTCTATTCTACGCTCTTTTCCAATTTGAATTCGTTTCTTTATTTTACTTTCACTTGTTTTAGTTTGTCCTAAAATGAAGCTTATGGGGTTTTCTTTCGTTATTGAATGAACTGAGTTGTTATAAAATTCTGCCGCCTTAAAACACCTTAAAATTTCGGATTTATTTCCATTACTCTTATCTGCTCATTTAATGTACTACGGAGCCTCTCGATGTCAGAATTGCCGGTGTGGCTGTTAGGTTTCGTGAGATGAAGTTCTATGCCTTCTTCTATCAAAAAGTCTTTAATAACTAATCTGTCAAATTCATTATCAGCTTGGGTTTCCTTAATAAGGCATGTCTATTTCTTAATGCTTCTTTAATAGTAATTAGATTTCTATCAGCCAGATGGAGTATCATGGCATGTTTAGTGAATCGATCAATATTTGTTAAAAATCGTTGGCCTTTCATAGTCCAGGTATCTATCCCTACAATTTCATTTGGATCGGATGGCGTCTCTGTTATCATGTACTTTATTTTAATTGGATTACGGTCATACTTTGCTTCTTGACATATGGAACAATTATTTATAAATTTTTGAAAATAAACTTTATTTTTTAAAAATTCAAAGTTTTCGCTAATACCTCGGATTCCTTTTCATGAACATTTCTAATGTATCTCACAGCTTCTTCTTCATGTGCCATTAAGGCACATCTTTTAAATTTAATATCCTTATAGCTACTAAACAATTCTACCAAATTGTAATTGTATCTGATTGTAAAGATGGTCGTCTAGTTCTGTGTAAATTCCTATAGTACTCGTACCTTTTTTAATAAGTCTTCTAAAAATGTCTGTCATCGTATTGGTGCTGATATATAATTTTGAAATGTATATTTTTCTGTTTTTATGAACGACGTCCATTTCTTTTGTTTTCGAATTTAAGAGAATAATGTGTGTTTTATATTTGTAAATTATCGTGTCAACTATTAGAATATGATCGTCAAAATTTTCAACCTGACTGTGAATAGTGTCCTGTGAATTTGTTTCTGAACTATTTTCTTTGAGGGTAACAGAGTTAACTTCTTTTTCTACTGTGTTAATCCTGCTCAGAAAATCGGTTAGATTATTCTCCTTTCCTTTAATGTAGTTTACTTTGAACGAATACTCGCCTAATTTCAACAGCCAATGCTGAAGTTGATGATGCGTAAGGACGTCAAATTCTACTCCATATAAATATGGTCTAAAGTACTCGTACCGCATTGACTAAACTATAGCTAGTAGCTCTTTTTCGACGGCACTGTACATTATTTCATGTTTGTTCAAAGTTGGGCTGGAATAGCATATGGGATGGTTGTCCTGACTAAGGACTGCACCAATTGCATACTTGCTGGCATCTGTTGTCAGTTTAAACATTTTGTGGAAGTCAGAGTAATGAAGAATGGGATGATTAGTAACGAGTTGCTTTAGTTTCTCAAAAGCATTTACATATTGACAATCTAAAATGTCAACGAGCATATTTTTTTCAAATATTTAGTCATAGGATGGGCGACTTTGGCGTAATCCCTAATGAACTTACGGTAATAGTCGGTCATACCTAGAAAACTCTTTATCTGTTTTGATGTCTTTAGTAGCTTGAGGTTCTTTATTGCCTCTATTTTATTGGGATTAGGTTTAATGCCATTAGTCGTCAGAATATGCCTAAATATTGCGTTTATTTTTGATAAAAACTACATTTATGAATCTGCATTTTAAGGTTATATTCCCTGAGCGTTTTAAGAACTTCATTAAGATTGACCTTATGCTCAGCCAAGCTTGTGCTAAAGACAAGTATGTCATGGAAATACACGACACAAATAACCTTTATTAAGCCTGAAAAAACATCAACCTTGGAAAGGTTGAAGGGGCATTTTTAAGGCCGAAGGGCATTCTGAAATATTCGAAATGGCCTAGAGAAGTGGAAAAAGCGGGTCTAGGCTGGTCTTTCTCATCAACCATGATTTGGTGAAAGCCCTTTGCCAGGGTGATAAGATATTGAGCTCGACCCAACTTGTCAAAGTTATTTTCAATGTTTGGGATCGAGAATTTGTCGCTAATAGTTACCTAATTCAGTTTCCGATAATCGACTACAAGCCTCCATTTTTGTTGGTCTGAATTTTCGATTTTTTTCGCAATTACCCATATGGGGCTGTTGTAAGGACTATTGCTTTCCCTAATAATTCCTTACTCAACATGTCTTTCACCCGTCTCTCCACATCTTTTTCGTGAATCTGAGAAAATCAGTATATTCTCGAATAAATTGGTTGTGTAGTTGTTGTTAATACATCATGTTTAATTACATCAATGCTTGTGAACTGTTGACCATGTATGAAGAATAAGTCACTATTGTTCTTCAATACTTGTCCTACGTTTTCTCTTTCTTCTTCATTTAGTTTAGATAAATCAAGTTTTTTTCATTAAATAACAATTTTTTTTGTTTTTCTACAGGTTCTACTATGTTAACTTCATCGTAGGTATATGGACAATCGAATCCCTTAAATTTAAATAAGTGGTTATTAATCTCGAAGTGACAGTTATGAAAAATGAATTTTCGCTTTCAAGGGTACTAAAATATTTGAACCTATTATTGCGTCAAACTGATTGTATTTTAAGGTCATTAGCTTTCAGGGCATTGTGGCATTTAGCTTCAATTCTATGGGAACAGTTGAAATTTTTTCGTAATTAATATTTAATTTTCCTATAACTGTACTACTTGGTATTGGATTTATTTTTCTGGATTTAATATCTGGAAGCAAAGTTTCGTGGAAAATAGATATAGATGAACCACTAAATACTAAGCAATTAATTATGTGCCCATTTATAGTCAACTTTGTTATTGGAGATGGAAAGCTTCCGAGGTTTCTACAGGAAAATTTTCTGCACTTTTACCATCTTCTTCTATGTTGTTAATATCCACAAGTTCTTGACCATCTATGTACATGTTCATACCTATTGCGAGTGGAACTACCCGGATTTCTATTATTTTTAAATGATCTATTATTGGAAAATTGGCTCGAATTTCTTGAACTATTATTGTTATTGATCGGAAATTTTCTTTAACGAAGACAACAGCAAAGTCTATCGCTACTATAACTACAATCTCTGGAGGTGTTGTTTTAAAATTGTCTGGGAATATTGTGATTGAACTGGCTTGAATTGGTGTGTTGGGACGAACTGCTGTCTCTGGTGTTATTATTGTGAAATTGTCCTAAATTGCGCTTTGGATTAGAGCTGTTATTTCTAAAATCTTGTCTAGCTTCTTGTCTAGAAAAAAACATTCCTGAACTGATTTGTTGGCCTACCACTGCTTGTCCTTGATGGACATGAAAAACGACTTATTTGCCTATTATCATAACCTTTATGGTTAATGTCTAATATTATTTTGTATGCGTCTTTAAGTGAACTCGGATTCCTATTCAATATGATTGTTTTTGTGGGTTCTGGCAAGTTATTTTTAAATGCGTCCAGAGATATGCGGTTGTTAGAAGCTATAATTACTGGATTATTGATCGTATTTTATCGATTAAAATTGCAGCACTAACCCTATCACCGAACTCTTCAGTGAGAACTGTTTTCAATTCACTCCACTCAGTTATCCCACCTCGTCTTTGTAAAGCTTCTCTCGCTTTGCCAGTTACTTTGTCTCTAAGATACCCTTTTAAAATCAGTGAAAAATCTGCATCAAAAGACTTAATTCATGGAATTGAACTCTCAACCCCTTTCAATAAACTCTATTAGTTGTTCCCTATTCCCACTATATTCGGGTATTCGGGTAATAAGATCCAATGAAATCTTAAATATGTCTACTACTGATATTAGCATCCATTATAAGAAGTAGCAAAATTTGGTTAAACTAAGAAAATATACAATAATAATAATATTATACCGTATTTAATTAATTAATATACGATAGAAAAATAGTTATAGTTTATCCAAGAATAAATGTCAGTACAGGGAAGATAGGACATTTGCCTCTTAGTCTGGTTGCAATAAAATGCATAAATGTGTCCTTCTTTAAAGCTCTCATAGGGTTGCCATGGCGTATATGATGAATCACCACAAAGAGAAAGAGCATTTCGCTTAGGGTTACGATCTCCCCATTTAAAATAAACAAATAAAAATATTGCTGAACGATATAAATTTCATTTATCTTTTTCCTCGCCATCCAGCGTCCCATATAATTTCCATTATGCTAGAAAATTCGATTCCACTCACCAGTCATCAATGGCTGAGACTTTGCTATTCAAGTATCGAAATCTTCTGCTCTGTAAATCTAGATGTCGCTGCTCACATTTAAGTGGTTATCACAATATGATCACTAATTGCACAATCAATGAATTCTAGTTTCGAAACACCACGAAAATAATCCTTTTTTTCTTAAACACAACATTAACACCGACACAACAGAGTAATTTGAACCACTATTATTTAACACAATATCACTAAAACGCGCATACCCCAACAATAATATGGTCACTTATTGCACTGCTTTGTTGCAATCATAGATAAACTAAACTACATAGATGTCAAACTCTACTAATACTTTTGCAAACCCTTGACTTTCGCACAAACAGTAAGTGAATTCCAACACTTTTGCATCTCTATAACTTTGTCAAAATTTGCTAGAAAGAGAGCAATTTATAAGTAAAATTTCTAGAATGAGAGCGATTTGCACGAGTGTGTGTAATGTGGATGACGTTTTTTGGTTCAAATGGGCGTGGTTTGTATAAAAAAGGAGATAAATTGCCATTGATCACAATTCACACGTATTCACGGACAGTTTCTCACGGATAGTGACGATCAGTAGAAAACCGGTTTTGATTTTCCAATATCTGGAAAGTTTGATATCTAGGTATAGTTAGTCTATGGCTGCAATGCATTAAAATAGCGCGCGAATAAAATTTAAAATATAAAGTTGAAAAAAATGGTTTGACTACATTTTAACGGTTTCTCAAAAAGAGGAGAAAAAACGCAAATGACAACACCACCACACATATCTGCTAACGGATTCACCTTCTTTATGTATTAGTGTTGTATCGTTCGTTGCTTTTTTTTCGTTTCGACTGTTCACATGTCTTTCTTTTACTGCTACTTTTTTTTCTTTTCTATTTTTTTTGTTGCTTTTATTTCACTATGTGAAAATTGGTTAAATGTGTGAAAATTTTTAATTTTTTTTGGAGCAGTTTGAATCTGAATAGACGTCGATTTTTATTTTTATTATTATTATCACTGTTTTTATTCTTTTAATAAGAAATTAGTTCGTATGCACATATACCCGTAGATAACTGTATAACTGTTTTTTTTTGTTGGTTTTTAATTAATTTTTCCAATTTTTTCTTGGCTTTGGCCTATTTAAATAGTTTGTTTTTTTTGTTGTTGAATATATTCGATTGTTATCCATATCACAACTTATTATTTTTCTTTCTTTTTTGTCTGGTTCGAAGTTGGACTGCGCCAATAACGTAGTTTATATTGAAACCAAGGTCCAGTTCTTAGTATAGTTCTTTATTTAATGAACGCTTAAACTAGACTGAATATGATGTTGCTCTACACTCTTTTTGATTACAAAATGAGAGAGAACATAGTTAATAAGAGCCACTAAGTAGTTCTTAGGAGAGGTACATAGATGATGTAGCTCGCGTGAAGATTCAGCTCTCTTTCGGAAAAAAGAGGCCCCTTAGTAGCCTGTCACCAGGAAGAAAAGGAGACGGCGAGAAGCTGCCAGCCGCTCCGGAATTACAGTATAATAAGGATCGTATTAATGTATTTAATTAAGAATTAAGAATTAAGATTTAAATTTTTTCAAAAAAGTAGATAAAAAAAAGGTAATTAAGAAAGAAAATGATTTTTATTTATAAAAAGATATTTAAAAAAAAAGAGTGTTAAAAAATAGACTATTAAGATAATTCACAAAAATAATATAGTGCTCAAACAAACGCAAACAATTTGGAATTCTTTTCCAAATCAATTTTAAGTAATTAAGAAAAGAATAAAAAGTTTAGTTATAAGTAACCCAAAAGATAAATTTTTTTCCTCTCTAATAAAATTTTTACATCTTATCAAACTATTTGGAACATGTCTAACCCAAACAATCTTGTGCGACCCCCCGTGCTGAACATACCTGATCCACAACAACCTCAAGCGCCCCCTCAACCGCAATTACCTCAAACACCACAAGTTCAACCACGAACCATAACTTCTGCTGAACTTACTAAACGGTCTGCCGTCTAACGTATTTTTTTTCAACTAGTACTTATTTCGTGAATGGTAATATTTAGCTCATGTCTGATTTGACAAATAATTAGTTTTGTCCTTCCGGTTAATAATGGAAAATAATTTCATTCAAATGGCTGCCTCGGCTGGCCATGCAGTAGCCTACACGATCGGTCCAATTTTTAAGCACATTATCGATTGTGTGCAGCTGTATTTCACCAATGGCTTCACGAATATTGTCCTTTAAAATTTCAATTGTCTCTGGCTTGTCGGCGTAACACTTATCTTTTACGGCACCCCACAAATAATAGTCCAAGGGTGTCAAATCGCAGCTCCGAGGTGGCCAAACGACATCAGCTCTGCGGCTGATAATGCGATCTTCAAAAACAGGGCGCAAAACATCGAGTGTAGCTTCGGCTGTGTGGCACGTAGCGCCATCCTGTTGAAACCAAATGTTGCCAATATCCTCCTCTTCAATTTTTGTGAACAAAAATTCGTTCAACATGGCCCGATAACGATCGCCATTGACTGTAACGGCCACTCCTTGCTCATTTTCGAAGAAAATGGCCCAATTATGCCTCTGGGCCAAAATCCGCACCAAACAGTGACTCGTTTTGGGTGTATCGGCTTTTCAATGTATGCGTGCGGGTTTTCTGTGCCCCAAATGCGACAATTTTGTTTGTTTACATACCCGCCAAGATCAAAATGAGCTTCATCTGAAAAGATGATTTTTTTGGCAAAATCAGCATCTTCTCTAAATCGATCGCAGGCCCACTTAGCGAAGCGAAAACGCATTGGATGGTCAGTTGGCTTCAACTCCTGAACCAATTGAACTTTGTATGGCGTCATACCAAGGTCTTTATGCAAAATTCGTCTCAATGATGTCTCCGAAATGTTTAATTGTTGAGAACGACGGTGAATTGATGTTGATGGCGCTTCACGCACACTTTCTGCCACAGCAGCAATATTCTCGGGTGTACGCACTGTTTTTGGCTTTTCACGCTTTGGTTTATCGATGAGGATGCCAGTTTCTTTCACTTTTTCCACAAGATAACAAACATACGGAGCTGACGGTGCTTCTCTTCTTCCAAAATCCGTACGCAATTTTCGCACACATTCTGCAACATTACCATGATTTTCAAAGTAATTTCGCAATAATTCCCAGCGTTGTTCAAGCGTATATACAACCATATTCGTTCAGCGGAAGGATAAAACTAATTACCTGTCAAATCAGACATGAGCTAAGTGTTACCATTCACGAAATAAGCACTAGTTGAAAAAAAAAGTTAGATGGCGGACCCTTTAGTATAGTCACCAGAATTGTTAATTCCATAATCAACCCAAACGTAGAACTCTTTGCTGCCCAAGACCAATGTATTAACGTTAAGTACAGAAACGACTTATCCGATCTGGAAAAAATCCCAGATATCGTGAGAAGCCTTCGAGAATTATCTGTTAGAGGAGCCGAATTTAGCTCTTCGAAAAAGAGCGTTTTTATGAATCCCTTGCTGGTACCCCAAAGTATTTCGGTATACTTAAAGTAATCCGAAATAAAATCAAAGGCGATGCAGATGCTGCATTAGAATCATATACCGCTAGATTGGAGAGCAATTTCACGTTATTTAACTCTCCACTACGCTGATAAGCGGGACATCGGTACACTCAAGTACCCAATAACGTCATTAACACAAGGGAAAGAAACTTGCCAACAATTTTATCAGGCTGTGTTCACACACCTATCATTGATATTAAACAAAGTCTCTTCTGTGGACAAAAGTCTAGAATCCCTAGCACTTCTAATGCGAATGTATAGAGAGAAGGCTCTTGACAAGTTTATTCGTGGTTTACGAGGTGACCTCGCCAGACTGTTGGGAATGCGAGAATCAACTGACCTGCCCCAAACACTTCATCTTTGTGTCAAACTAGATAATCAGAAATATCGCTCTAACTATGCGCATAATCATAACGCTGGGTTAAATAATTCAATTCAGAATTCTCTTCCTCCACTTAAAAATAATGCACACTTTCTACAACAAACACAATTTTACTCCCAACCAGCCCAATACTCACAATGCCCACAGTATTCGCAATACCCACAGTACCCATAGTATTCGCAGTACCCACAGTATTCACAGTAGCCATAGCCCCCACTGTTTCGCCTATCAGAATTTCGCTCCACCCAGACCACCAAAACCCCAACCCAAACCAGAGCCGATGTAAGCATCGACTATAAAAACCTCTGCAATTAACTACCAAAGAACCTCATACCTTTTTAATTTTAAATTTATTTGGCCAAATAGGTAGAAATTTGAAATTTTTTCTCCCGCCGACATTAAAAACGTTCCACGGTATTTTAGGCAATGATAGCCTAAAGGAATTAAATGCTGTCATCCCCACCCACCTTAACTAGATAACAATACTCGACAAAGTCAAAGTAAAAATTAAGCAACTAAAATCACCTCCAGTTAATTCGTTAGACGTCAAACTTGAGCACTTGGCAAGTTTACAAAAAAATCCATTAAACAAATAGTCGAGAAATTCCCCTCACTCTTTTCTGAACCAAATGAGAAACTCACTTTTACAAGAAAAGTTCTTGGTGAGATCCGTACAAATACAAATTCTCCGGTTTAGTCGAAATATTACCCATATCCAGCTGCACTCAAAGACGAAGTAGAGAAAACAGATTGAAAAACTCCTAGAAGATGGTATTATAAAGCCATCTCGTTCGCCATACAATTCACCGATCTGGATAAAGGCGGATTCAAATGGAAAAAAACCAGCATCGACTCGTAATAGACTATAGGAAATTGAACTCAGTAACCATATCAGAACGTTATCTGATCCCCGAAATCAATGAAGTCATTTCACAACTAGGACACAGCTAAATTTTCACTATTTTGGACCTTAAAAGTGGATTCCACCAGATTCCCCTCAAAGAATCTGACAGAGAAAAAACTGTTTTCTCAATTGATGGAGGAAAATATGAATTTACCCGCCTCCCCTTTGGACTGAAAAATGCACCATCCATTTTTCAACGCGCAGTAGACGATATTCTGCGAGCTTACATCGGAAAAATATGTTTCGTCTACATTGATAATAGACGAAATTATTATTTTTAGCCAGAATGAAAAAGAACATGTAGCACACGTACAGAAAATATTTAAGACCCTATGCGAAGCAAACATCAAGATACAGCTAGACAAATGCGAATTCTTTAAAGCAGAAGTAGAATTTTTTAGCTTTGTTGTATCTTCCAAAGGTTTATCTACAAGTCCTGCAAAAGTCAAAGCAATAATAGATTTCCCAATACCTAAAACACTGAATTTATATCGTTCCTTGGACTATATCCAATAATATCGGCACTGAACACATTCAGGAACTACCTGAACGGTACTGCCCATGTGAAGATCTTTACAGACCATCAACCTCTTACTTTGCACTAAGCAATAAAAATAGTAACTCTAAGATGAAATGCTGGAAAGCAATTCTCGAGGAGTATAACTATAAGCTTTTGTATAGGCCAGGTAAAAGCAACATTGTTGCAGACGCACTCTCACGTGCTACGCCATCATCTCAAATTAATACAATGACTGCCTCACAGTATAGTGATATGACTTCATCACACCATCTAATTCCCGCTGTTGAGAGTCCCATTAACGTTTTTAAGAATCAATTTTTCTTACTCATAAGGAATGAAGCGAATTATGAATTTAAAATTCCATTTGCCACATATATTCGACATATTGTCACGCAACCAGATTATACGAGAAGTACTGAAGAATTAATCTCTATATTTAAAAGATACTTAAAAGATACTTTCCGACCTAACATCCTTTTGAAACTAAAAAACCTACAACCCGAGAAAGCAAGGAGATCCCTAAATTTTTTAGGAAGCGCATGTAAATGGCTAGCTGGTAGCCACGACCATGACGACTTCAGAGTAATAAAAGCACAAATTCATAACGTCCTTACAAACAATAATATAAAAAACAGACAGAAAAAATTAATGAACTAACAAATATCACGAATAACATAATAGGCTTAATAAAATCAAATATACCTATTGAAAATAAATACTCATTAAACATTGAATATAAATTAGAAGTTATAAAAGAAGAACTTACTAATATAGATTATGCCTTACTTTGGGCTAAATCCCAAATTATTAATTCATTTATATTTATATTGAAATTATTATGGTAGAAATTTTGAAAAAGATAATGTAAAACACATTAACGTAGAAGAAGCACTTAATATTGCAACAATTAAAATTACATCAAATCGCTCTACTACTCGTATTTTATATATTATATGTTAAATCTACATATAACTGAAGATATAAATTGTGAAAATCTATTAATAAAACCTTACCCGCAGTCCTCCATTTAATTTCTTCAAATAATCCCTACGAAGAACTTTTATCGTAGGAAGCCATTAAGGAATTACATGTTAATAACGCAGTGCACATAAATCAGTTAAAAGAAGAAAGTCAGAAGCACTTTATCACAAACTCCAGTTTCATAGTAATGCTGGTAGTAATGGTTCTTATTATTATCATTAAAATTTTCCCAAAACAGAAGAAAATTATAATTCAGGACTAAAAAATAGAAACCAAGCTGGACTCAGAATCAACCAAATCTAGCTCGGAAAATCAAAATCTCCTTAGTCTACATGGTTCCAAGTGAGGACACTTGAACTTAAGAAGGGAGGAGTTAACACCCAAAAGATTGACTTCCTGTGCATCATCAAACAATCACATGATCAACAATATGCACTCATAATTTTCCCACAACAATTCAACCCGTGCACCTGAACTTGCATTTCGCAGAATTCACCGACTTAATTTCAGACACTTGGACCCACTGCCTAATAAGCGACACCTTTCCAACTGTTGTTTACCCTTGATATAAAAAGCAAACTTAAATGTAATTATTTTTAGAGTTGAATAAAGATTTAAACCGAGCGGTCACACGTTTGAGAAAAAAATTATTTTTTAATTCCACACGAGAAAGGAATCAATAACTAATATCCTTTCTAACCCAGCAGAACACAACATCAAAAATTTGTATAAGTTATTATATTAACTCAAATTAATTTAGAAAGTAGTTTATAAACTATAATGTTATTCCAAACAGCTGAAGGCCTGGTAGCTAGTACCTATAGTGCTATAATAATAATAATAATAATAATACGAGTAGGTATTTTTATTTTGGTAGGGGCTAACGCCCTCATTTATTTGGCTTAATACAAACTTAAAAACTAGGACTTAAAAACTAAAAGAAAACTATTACTAATAACCAGAGCTTAAAGGTAGGGATGGTGAAGGAGATTATATGTCGTGCGATAGATTGGTAGGTAAAAGAGACGGTGTCAACGTAGATTATGAGAGTTAGTGTAAAAGAAAATGGAGTTGTAAAGAGACGTGCAATCGACGGAGCCTGAGAGCAGTCGGTGAATGAAAATAATGTCAGCTTCATCCCTTCGTTCCTCAAGGGTATTTAGGATAATGAGCTGGAGACGATCTCGATAGGGAGGTAAGATTAGAGGATCTTTCCAAGGTATAAGAGCAAATCGAAGAAAACGACGCTGGATGCTCTCAATACGGGATACATGAACTCGTTGAAAGGGACACTTCGCTTGGCTAGCGTACTCGAGAAGGGGGCGAACGTAAGTGATGTATAGTGATCTGGTCACGTACGGGTTGCAGAATTATTTCGATCATCTTTTAATAAAGCCGAGTGATGAGTTTGTTTTAGAAATTATCTCATCAATATGGGAGCGGAAATTAAGCTGTCTGTCGCATAATCGCGGATAGACTCAACAAGGGATATAGGTTGGCCGTGGAGATGGTAAATTCGTTGGGGAGACTTTTTATACTTACGTGAGAAGGTAATCGATTGATATTTGGAGAAATTGAGTTCTAAGCAGTTCTTGATGCACCAGGTGGAAAAATATTAAGATCTATTTGAAGGAGGCTGGAGTCATATTGTGAGGAAATGGGTTTAATAAATTTGGTATCGTCAGCATGGAGAGAAAGTGCTGAGTGTTGAATGACCCTTTGAAGATCGTTAATAGTTGGGATGAAGAGAAGTGGACCTAGGTGACTACCTTGAGAAACCCCTGAAGTGGCCAAGAAAAGGGCCGACAGGGCAGACCTGAATCGAACACTATAAAAGCGATTATCCAGGTAAGAAGATATCCATTTTAGAAAAATGGGTTCAAAACCCAGCACGGACAATTTGAACAGGATTAGCTTGTGAGATGTCTTGTCAAAAGCCTTACTGAAATCAGTTATTATATCGTCAACTTCTTTTCCACTTTCTAAGGCTGAGAGAACAGAGGACACGAATTCGACGAAGTTAGTGCTAGTTGACCTACCTTTCAGAAAGCCGTGTTGATTAGGGGAAATAAGAGATTTGCACTAGAAGCTTAAAGGCTTCGTACAAAATGCTTTCGAGGAGTTGAAGTATATGTGAAAGTTTATCTAAGGGGCGGTAATTAGTTACTTCGCTCTTTACTGCCTTATTGTGTATCGGTGTTATGAAATAAGACTTCCATATCTGTGGAAATTCACCTTGAGAGAGCGATAACTGGAAGAGATTTGAAAGGGAGTGGGAAAGTGTTGAGGAACACTTTTTAAGAAATATGGATGGAAGGCCATCTGCCCCGGGTAAGTATTCATCTCTAAGCTGTTGTAATTTATTTTAAATAAGAGGGATCCGGTACGAAAGAATTATCGGCAAAAGATTGCTTAAAAAAAGTTGGCTATGGTATACGGATCGGTTGATGATATATTTTCGTATAGGAGGGATGGAGGAAAACTGTCGTATTTTTTTTTTGTAGTTAACGAATTGGTAGAAAGACTTAGGATCGTTTATAAGCCTTGATGCGCACTATCAAGGTATCGCTGGTAGAGAACGTTATAAAGCTGGGCGAATTGAAGATATAACCCGATGTAGTTGAAATATTCCGCAAAGGAATTGGATCGAAAGAAAACTGTCCATAATTTGTTTCTCTTGTTACGTAAAGAGCGAAGTTTACGACTATACCACGCGGGGCTCGTAGAAGGTTTTTTTCGCAAAAGGGGACGTAGAGAGAAATAGAATTGAATAATTCTCTGTAGAAGATAAAGAGAGCATCACTGAGGGACATATTGACGAAATTAAAAGAACACTTACTAAGATATTCGTTAATTTTGCGTAAATTCGCTTTAAGAAAGTCGTAAGAGGAGGCAACTACAGACGGGGAATGCTGGTTAAGAGAGTTGTGGAAAAGAGAAAGAAGAAGTGGCGGGTGAAAGTTATCAATGGTCGATAGTGAAAGGGGACAGAGCGAGACAGAGGAGTTTATGATTGGAACACTGGCAATGGTAGCACGTTAGGGACGAAAAAATTTGTCGTTGTCAGCTCTGCTTCGTTGAAGGTGTGGGATCCGTTTTGAGTGCACATATTTACCGAAAGCACAAGGTCGTCTGAGACTTTTTGGGGAGACATATTGAAAATGTCGTGAAATTTGATATATGAGTTCCTCAGATTTGTAAGGTCAGTTTGGAGACCGTTCTGCTGTATGGAGACCATGACGCTTGTTTTCGTTTTTCCCTCATAGCAAACTGAGTCGGATTTGTCATGCAGATACGCTAGAAGTAGAAGTATATTCTCGTACGTCTTTTTTTCTCTAAGCCTGGAAAGTGCATAACGACATTCTGTTGTGTCAAAAGTTTGTTGAGTTATTTTAACTGCCTGAGACAGAAGGGGGTCAAAAATGGGGCTAGTGGACGAAGATATTGGGGCGAAGCAGCAGTAATTGAAGGGGCTTTAGACACATTTTCAGATGAGGGATTTATGATATGGTAACTAATGAAATTGGGATATTTAGCTCCGGTTCTGAGATCGAAATTTGGGAAATTATTAGGGAAAATCGTGTGTGTTAGGGGTTGAATGCTGGGAGTTTGAGTTGTAGGGGCTAAGTCGAAAGAGACACGTTGACGTCGGGGCTTAGTTTGGAGTGGAATAGAGGGAGTTGGAGTATGGGTGAGAGGCTTAAAATTAGGAAAAATTTTAGTTTTAAAGTTCCGATTGGTGCTGGGTCTGTTTTGGGAAGAGGAGGTGGGTAATAAAACCAATGCTTGAGTCTATTCTCACAATTTTTGAGTTAACCGGAACCTGAAAAGGGCCATTAAATGGCACAAGAAGAGGAATGGTGAGCAAAATAATAATCCAATAGGGGAAACTTGCTCGTCGAAGATCGAGGAAATTTCCTATTTTCGAATATTTGCGGCTCTATTTAATCGAAAAGAGCACGTAACATGTATGTACCATGAGTGCTTCAATTAAGTGGGAAGCATTGTAATAAATCGTCTCTTCATCATGGTCTCAAAGAAATAAATCAAACGGCGATAAGTTGCATGATCTCTGAGGCCAATTTTGAGTAGAATTTCGAGAAATGACTCGGCCAGGAAACTATTTCGTAAAAAAGCAATGCTTTCGCCACTTGTGTGGCACGTAGCCCATATCACCCACACCGTACTTTCAACTTTATTTGAAATTCATTCACCACTGATCGATAGCTCAATTCATTCTCAGTAACAACCATAACTGCTTGGTTTTCGAAAAAATAATATCCATTGATGTCTTTCCCTAAATTTCTTATAAATCAAACCCTGGAGAAGGAAATATACCGGATTTTTCGGTCAATTCTTTCGATTCTTGATCAATACCATGCATTTCGAATACCCAATTGGTACGACGCTGCTGCTGTTCGGCAAGCTTAAGTTCTTTATCAATTTACCCTTATAAGCCTTAAGTGTGTTAAGAGTATACGATTTTATTTCTTCATATCACTAACTTGCTCCAATAGCTTATATTTCTGAACCAATTTAAGCATTCTTCACACAGAACCATTTTAATGTTTCAGCGATATTTTCACCATTTCCGTAGTGAAATTTGTATGTACGATAGTAAAGCAACTATCAAACTCGGATATGGATTAACTTATTTTAAATGAGTTCAGAAATGAAAAACGGATAACAACTATCTACGCACACTAAATGTCCGCACCCTTCAGAGTTTGCATGCAGTGGAAAAGCCAGCAGAGGGTCTTAATTGCTACAAACTGTATATCACTGCCATCGACGAAGTGCAAATGATGAAACTACAGATGGGAAATTGTGATATTTATTATATTGATTGTTTTGGAGAGCAGGAGTAGCGGGATAAGGGTTTAACATCAGATAAAGACTTAGACAGGAACAATTGAACCTCATGCATCTGAGCGAACGCTTGATTACAATCTGCTTCAAAGGAAAATGCGCAAAATATAAGCCTGATATGAGTTTACAACCCCACTTAGCTTTGCAAAAAATTGCTTCTCTGGAAATATCATCATGGCTGGCATACGTTTTCGACACCTGAACATCCATAGACGAGCCTGCTACCAGTCACTTGATCAAAAAGCGGTCAATCAGATTGATCATATTACGATCGACGCAAGAGACAGCTCTAGTATTCTGGACGTCCGATCATACTCTGATCAGATCTCCCAGAATCTTTTGAGGAGTCCTATACTGCCAGCATCATGCTCATAGGTCTTATGGTGAAATGGTCATCGAAGGAGAAAGATGCGAAATTGTCGAGCAGAAGAATGTAGAGATAAAAATGGGAACGTCAGAGTCAGAGTCGATTAACTTTCTGAAGACTTTTTAATTACCAAGACTACCATAATTCTGTTGTCAAGCAAGATGAATGTTGGAGGTGGACGATGATCGAAAGTTTTTGGTGGAAAGATTGTCCACCCGACCAGGAAATGGATAGCGATATCTTAACTAAAGACCAGTAAGACCGCAGATGCGGATGGACTATCTGACGAATTATTTGAAGCAGGGGCGTTTGAGTTAAAAACACTCATAACGGAATCTCAAGATAGTTTTCAAAAAGTGGTCTTCTAAACTTGGCGAAATATAGAGGAATCAGTTTCCATAATATCGCATACAGGATTTTGTATACCGCCTGAATTTTTGAAAGAACTGTGTGAAGCTCACAGGACAATACCAGGTGTGCAATGTATCTGTGTTTGTACAACTGTCAGCTGACGACATTGAATCCACTGAGCTGCCACTGGAGATGGGTGTACTGGTAAATGAATGTAAAAAATCTTGTGCTGTCGACAAGAAACGGCATCCAACATCAGCGGGTTTGCACAGCACGACGAAGGAGAAAACCCCTTGAAGAAGTAAACAAATTTATTTTCCTGGACATTGCTGTAATTTGAAAAACCAGCACAGTCATAGAGATTATGTGAAGAATCACCCTTGCTAATATATATCTGCCTCTTTGTGTTAAGAAAGCTACCGGGAAACAGCAAGTAAAGTAAAGTAAAGTAAACTATTAGAGCAAGACCGCGCAAAGTGGAGAGAGCAGTTGGTCAATGCTCGGACTGTAGCCCCACCTTAACTTAAGTGGTATGACACTTAATATTTTCTCCATAGTTTTCAAATCCTTTAAATAATTATTTACTATGGTTTCCCCCTTTTGATTTCCTAACAATAACACTATCTGCTTGGCCGTCTTTCCTCAAACTTCTATTGAACTCTTTTTACGTTGCATGTAAACAGTCTAGAGTCCTTATGGTTGAAAGTTGCTGATCTCTTAGAATGATCCGGAAGCATTGGTTTTATCTGTCGGCATCCAAGTGCGTCATGATACCACCAGTTATGCAGGTTTTCTACAATATACTTTACTTTCGTGAAGATTGCGTATGTCACTGCGTGGAAGACAGACCCTAAAATTTCTTTAACGAGCAGTGATATCCAACACTGTCGTTCTCCAGAAAAACACCAGGGCCACATCCTAGATCGATTTTGGAGTTATCGATGATGACCCACCTGCACTATTTTCCCTCCCGTTCTGACATACCTTCGTAGCAAATATATGCGACGCATATAATATAATTGTCCTTATCATAGCCCTGTAGATTCAGAGGACCATCCCTAGGGTCCAGTTCTATGTGTTGACGAAAGCCAGAAGGCCGACAGCGCCTTTTAGGATTTCGACGTGACATGTTTTCCAGGATGACAGCCAAATATGTTCTTAGCTTCTTCAGAGAAACGGATGATCATCATACAATCACTAGATGAGTCAATCAGTTTCCTACTTCTCGTAAAAAGATCAACATCAGTTTTAAGAGGATTGACAGAAAGCCCATTTCTAATGCACCGACCGTCGATCACGTATAGGGCTGCTTGCGCGTTAGAGAAGACAGTCACTAGACATGATCCAACTGATCAGGTACAGGTTCGTCATCTACATACGCCTCAGCATAAACGTCAAAACTAATTGAGGCAGTGAGCCGACCAACATGCACCATTCAATCCTTTTAAAGAAGATAGCCATAACAATGCTTGCTAAAAGTAACCAAGTGATGCACCACTTTCCTTGATACTCGTATAATTGGAGTACTTCACAATAATTTTACTTTTACGAAAAGAAGAATGAGGACCACAAGTCACCTTTGCGTACTGCCTTTTTTTTTAATTTAGGTAGTCGTTGAGTTTTAGTTCCAAGTTATTTATTCAGGCGTATTGTCTTATTCCGAAAAGTTTAGAAAAAAGTCGAAAATTTAAAGTTTTCTGTTTAGTAAAAAAAAATGGTAAAATCCGTTTTAAGTCCTTTGGCCTACCAATGGCCCTGTCTAAAATGTAACTTAAATTTGTTGTTGAAGAATATTCGCCATGCCAGCTGTAAGCAAGACAATTTAAAATGCCCTACCGTCAAGGTCCGAACCTCTCCTTGTTCGGACAACAAAATCACAAATGCTGGAGCAAAACCACCAGCCAAAGAGGAGTTTAAATCGATGTGGGAAACCACCAAATGTGATCTGTCGGTGGCAAAATGTCCCGAAACAAGATTTGATGCTCTGTATTACAAACCCTCTGACAAGGTCAAGCGAAAGTACCAACAAACATGGATTGAATGTCCTGAACGTTTAATTAAACCAAAAGTCGTTTGTGAATACCCCAAAGACAAGTATCCACCTATTGAGATGAGAACAAAGAAAGACAGGCCAAAAACAGCGAAAAGTATGTCCAGGTCTAACTTAATGGATTGTTCCAAAGGAAAAAATACCCAAAACAAGGCTTGTCTTAAGGTAGCACTACCTGGATGTCGAGGAGTTCGATCTGATGTAAGATGTAAAATAACTCGTGGTCCAGCCGATTGCGATAGGCCACCAAATCCGTTTCCCAGTTTTTCCGAATGCACGAAGCCGAAAATCAAACCTAGACGTCCTTCGGAATGTGAGTGCTTGAAGTTGCGGTCAATGTGTGAGGTTTGGACTATTTTGAGACAAAAGTCGGTTCTTTAGGCAGACAAAATTTTGTTAGTGGTTCGACATGCATTAAAAATCAAATTATTATTTGCTTGATAATATACATATTATAAATTTTTGAAAAAGTCTTTTCTTCTGGGTCCCTGTGAGTTGGTTTGTACATTTCTAGCTTGTAACTATGTGTGCCAGACTTGGAAACTACCTGATCAGCAGTCAGTGCCTACCTTTTTATTCGTTAATTCGCTATTCGGACAGCACTTACTTTTGTCGATCAAGTAGGTTGGAACGTTGCTAGTGAAATTAAAGGGCTATTTTTTTTTTAAAAAAAGCGTACGCTCAAGGGGTTAAGTTACCCTTAAAATGTTTGCACACATCGCGGGCGAAGGATATTTGAGTGGTCTAGCTGACTGGAAGTAGTTTGTGGAAAGAAAGAGTGTCTACCAAAGTATAAATGCAAGCTAGAAAAATCTTTTAACTTGGAGATTTCAACCGCTTTGGAAAAAAGTTAAAATAGACACCGGAACACATTAAAGATTCTTTTAGTGAAATATCCAACAATTAATGCATTTCTTGGCTTTGTTAGCACATGTGAGCAACGAGATACTGCTTAATAGGTAGGAATCAATGAAACAAGTATCTACTAACATATGTAGCATACTGGATATACCAGAACTACGGAATATGAAAAAGAACCTACCACAATGTATAAGCGCAGAGATACAATAAAGAAAATATACATTCCATTGGGAGCCTGTTTATCAGCATTACATGGGTCTCGACCAACACTCCGACGTGGTGCATATTAATCTGATAAAATTCCTAAGGCCTGCCAATTTATTGACTAAGGATTTCAGGTATTTTTCTCTCATTTCTCTCATTTAAGTAGAGAGCAGAATTTTTTCTTTCACTACAGCGCCACTTCGTAAGCCTTCGCCTTCACTGCAACAAATTTCGTCATCAAACGCTAGACTTAGTTGTAACACCCTGTCAATCAGAGGCAGGGTCTTACAAAGTTAACTATAGTGTCACCAAAGCAATATTTTCTAACTGTTCCATCAAGGATATCCTCCTCTCCCAGTTGGACCTTAAATGATTTTAATCGAGGAACTGATTGCCATGAATCCGTGATCTTTATCCTTATTGGTAGGTAGTTCAAGAGACATTGAGATAATTTAGCAGGAATATTATACCGATTGGCTTAAGTGCTGTCAACTCTCGCCTTGATATTCATACCGTAGGCTGCATTCTCCAAGTCTTCTTCCGTTTAAAGAGAAGTGGTCTTTGCTACGACAAGCACTGTAGTTGGATGACTTATCGTATCGATTTTCTTTGGCGCTGGTCTTATGGGCATGGGGAGATGCTTGCAATCCCCATAATCAAAATCTACAAGCACAAAATCCCCAATGCCTAGAAATTCATAATCCCCAAACATAAAATCACAAAAAAAATACCAAAAATTAATATCCCCACATACAAAATCTCCATATTGTTTATAACTGCATTTGTTTTTATTTGCAGTTATCACAGGTCTTAAAAACAATAACAACACAAACGGTTTTGTTCCTGTGATTAATTCAACGTGCTTAGTCTAATTCTGTTGTTTAATTAAATATTATGGAAATAAATATAGTTAAATCGAATAAAGGAAAAAAAATTATTTGTGGATGGATTTGGCTACCATTTGCATTCGGAAAATAAAAAAAAGAATATTGGTGGTGTTGTGCGGAAAGAAAGTCTCTGTTGTGCAAAAGGGTTATAATGACAATTGAAATTGATGAGCAACATAAAGTCAAAAGGCCTCCTTCAGAACATAATCAGGAACCGACAGTGCAACGACTTCCTGTAGCAGTTGCAAATAATAATTTAAAAGACAAGCCCAGCTCATTGGGTTTGTGGAACTCGCAAGTACTGCAAGAATCTATTGTAGGCATAGAACCGGAGTTCCGAGTTTATCTTCCGTCGAAACGAGCTCAGAAGGTGAACGTTGCGCGGATTTGTAAAACAATGGAGACTGAACCGCTAACCTTAGAAGAAATAAATATACCACAATATTTAAAATATTTGGAGGGCGATCTTTTCGTGTCGAAAGAAAGTGATTTTGGGTATGAGAAAAACATTATAATGGACGCAGCGGGTTCTTCAAAAGCTTTGCAGAATTCCAATTACTGGGTGATAAATGGAACATTTACATTGTTCCGACCATTTTTCGACAGCTTTTCACCATTCAAGGCCTAATAAATGGACAGTTTTTGCCTAATGAGCAAAAAATCTAAGCAGGCTTACATGCAGTTTTTTCTGCTAAAAGATATGTCAGCAGAGGTACGCCGCAAGGCGGTGTCCTCTCTCCCCCTTCTCTCGAACTTAGTAGTTAACGAACTACTGATATACCTGGAAGCGGGTGGTAGCAGACTGATTGCCTATGCGGATGACGTTGCCATAGCCGTCTCAGGAAAACATCTTAATACCATTAAAGAACTCCTCCAAGTAAATCTCAACAGATTAACCCGCTGGGCAGATCGCTGTGGATTGGGAATAAACCCCCATAAAACTGATCTTGTCCTCTTTTCTAGGAAATGTAAAATTCCAATCATAGACCTTTCTTCAATAAACGGTACCAGTATAGTTTTCTCCGATACAGCAAAATATCTGGGTCTCATTTTTGACAGGAAACTAAACTGGAAATCTAACATTAAAGAAAGAGTCAATAAAGCTACAATAGCTTTATTCTCTTGCAAAAAAGCCATTGGGAACAAATCAACCTCGCAAAACCCACTGGCTATACATCTCGGTCATAAGACCGATACTTACTTACGGGGTGGTTGTCTGGTGGACGGCCTTGGAAAATGCAGTCAACCGCATTAAACTAAGCAGAGTCCAAAGAACAGCATGTCTATGCACAAGCGGAGCCTTGCGGTCTACCCCCTCTGCGGCATTAGATATTCTGCTTCACTTGACACCCCTCGACATTTTTAGCAGGCAAGTAGCTGCGACTGCAGCTATTCGCCTTAAAGCGACTAAACAGTGGACAAATAATTCATTTAGCCACGCTAACATTCTTAATACATTAGGAATCCTCACAGAGAACATCAATTACACTATACCTGAACTTTGGTTTGACAAAAACTTCCATGTAAGCTTCCCCTCTAGATCATTCTGGGAGGAGGATGCTTTCATGGAGGACAAGTCAGTCCATCCCTACACAGATGGATCTAAAACCGATAACGGAGTTGGTGGCGGTGTTTTCTCAGATAAGCTAAATCTAAGCCTCTCTTTCCGTCTTCCAAATCACTGTAGCGTATTCCAGGCTTAAATTTTGGCGATTAAAGAAGCTCTGTCCTGACTGAAGAAAAACGTGATATCTGCAAAGGATATCCGCATATTTTCGGATAGTCAGGCCGCCATCAAGTCCCTGGACTCGGTCTCATTATATTCTAAAACCGCCCTTGAATGCCGATCATCTCTCATGGAGATGGCAGAGCAGTTCAACATTCACCTTTGTTGGGTGCCGGGCCACAGAGACATTCCAGGGAACTGCAGAGCCGATGAATTCGCCAAAATTGGAACCACTCTATCTATCCTACCGGACAAGGGTAGTATAGGTATTCCAATCGCTACGTGCAAACTAACACTAAAGCTAGATGCCAATAAAAGAACAGACCTTAGGTGGACTGCTGGGCAAACATGTCTAGCGACCAAACAGATCTGGCCAAGGCTGGATCTGAGTCACTCTAAGTGTCTGATCCTTTTAGATACGAGTACGAAACATCTCAACGCCATAATAGGTGTCATTACTGGACACTGCCTCATAGGCAAGCACGCAAGAAGGCTTGGCGCTTTTACTAATGATTTCTGTAGAAGCTGCATGGACGAGGAAGAGGAGAAGACATTCCTCCACCTACTCTGCACATGCCCAGCAATCTCCCAGAGAAGAAAGCTTCATCTAGGAGCTTTCTTCTACAACGACCTAAACAATCGAGAATACGAGTACTTAGACGTTAACAGTCTCCTACGCTTTATTATAAGCTCAAACTGGTTCCAGTAGTAAGAGGATCATAGATCCACGTGGCATCACAATGGGCCAATAGGCCTAAGTGGGTTGGTATTTCCAAAAGCCACTCTTACCTAACCCTAACCTACATGAAGTTTTTCTACGACATGTTTTATTTAGAACAAAACATTGATCTACGACACGAATCATAACTGATTTCGAGAAAACAATATCGTCTGCAGCAAAAGAATATTTTCCCGACGCTCAATACAAAGGCTGTTTATTTTATTTTGGGCAAAATATTTGGAGGCGAGTATAAAAAGAAGGGCTTGCTCGAAAATATGGAAACGACCACAATTTCAGCTTTCATATACGCATGTTGAAAAGCCTAATATTCGCACCTCCTGTCGATGTATTAACTTATTCTACGGATATGCCAACTGTGAAAACTCAGATTTTAAAAAAATAAGTGCTTGGTTTAAAAAAACATACATAACGTCAAAGAAGAAACAAAGCAGCCCACAGTATGATTCGACTTTTTAGTGTGTAGAAGACTCGGTCAAGGAACGCTTTCTACGGACTCAGAATACCATTGAAGCTTGGCATCGTAGACTCAAAATAGTTGTTGGTAAGAAAAACTGCGGTGTTAAAGAACTAGGTAAGGAAATGATATTGACAAAAACAAATTTAGATAAAATGGATTTGGGTGAAAGCATACAGAAAAACAAAAGAAATATAAATTATCGTTGTAAAATTGGGGAAATTAAAAAAAAAAGAGCCAGTTTAAATATAATGCAATATCTAAAATCAATTGCACATCACATGTCTTTTTGCAAAAGTTAAGAAATTCAATTCATTTTGTTTATAACTTTAGAAAATTTGTTCTAGTCTGAAATTTTGATAGATTTGTTACTACGTTTATTTTATTTTTTTGAAAATAAATTTAAGTTGACCCTTCAAAAAATAAACAGAATTAGTAAAATTATTTTATATTTTTTCATTTCAAAAAATCCCCAATATTTAAATAAATATGTTTAGATTTAGTTTTGAAATCGCGGCGATTTCAAAGTTAAATCCAATCATATTTATTTAAATATTGGGGATTTCGTGTTTGGGGATGTTGTGTTTGGGGCTTTTGTGTTTGTGGATTTTGTTTTTGGGATTTTGTGTTTGTTAATTTTGGTTTTGGGGATTTTATCTTTGGGAATTTCCTGCCCAACCCAGGTGCATGCTATGGAATGCAATAACACCAGAACTCCTATTGCGGGAGAAAACCGAAATCGACTTTCCCAGTGACCAGAAATGGTTTGTATGTTAGTTTTAACTCCCCGTGAATGAGGAGAGGTGGAAGCACTGAAATATATTAGGCTGAATTGGTAACGGGGGGAGGTATCTGCGTCAGTAGCGACAACCAAGATGCGCTTAAAGCCTTTCTGCACTCTTCTGATTTTCAAGCTGGTTAGAAAATGCTAGGATTCTCTGAACGCAATCGGAAAACTGAATTCACTGAGCCTTTTTTTGGTTTTTTGGGTCACAATGCGGTCACAAGAAATGAAATTGTCGATAAACTTGCTGGGTAAGGCTAAGAGGAGAGCTTTTCAGGACCCGAACCAGCGAAAGGACTGCCTGCGTCCTCGGTTAATGATTCCATAGACAGTTCTATATCATTTGAGCATATCTGTTGATGGTATAATTCTCCAGGTTGCAGGCATGCAAAACGAATGCTTACCGACGTCTCCAAGAGGTCTCAGTAAAGAAGACTGGAGACTGGCTTCTGGCGTCACGATGGTACACTTCCTAAGCACCTAATTGTAGTGGGCATAACTGACACAACATCCTGCGACGCCTGCGGTGAAAATTATGACAACACCGTGGAACATTGTCTCTGTGAGTATCCGACCTACGCTCGCATCAGGCTACAAGTACTCTGGCCTGTGATGGTCGCTGGTACTTTAGGCAGTTAATCACTTCACTAGCCTTTTGTCAGGGTCTGGACAGAAAAACCTTCAACATGACCCTAATCAAATAATTTGAATAGACGTGCCTTGCTAAAAAAAAACTTGTGCAAGTCTTTAGGGGCTATGTTAGGAAAATAGAAAGTTTCTGTTTAAGTCAAATAACAGTAATATAGCAGAAATAACGGTGGCGTATTCAACACCGTGTCCTGTGGTGATACCGATAGCATGTTTCCGTTTATGCTGCAAAGAGATATATGTAGATCATCTGCTACCAACGTACTCGTACGTTAAAGAAAATCTTCATGTGTGGCGAAGAGTGACAGATCACCAGCTAACGCGTTGTATAGTATGAAGATCCGGCGTGGACAGAGGAGAGCCTGTGTAGGTTCCCATCTCTCAAGTATATTGAAAAGGTCTATAATTAGAATATTCAAAACGGTGTAAGGGATAGAGAAGAAAAACTAGTAAGCGCAGCCCTGTTCTCAGCCGCTTATGTGCATAATACTCGTACACTGGTCAACTCACCAACAATTGGAAACAAGCTTAGATAATCGAGCTTTTTGAACGTTGTCGATTATGTCTCGCGACAGATTAAACCAACATTTTGGCATTTTGGTACAAATTGCTCTTGATTTCTATCTAAGGAACCCGGTTTTCATCGAGAATACGAAATCGAATTTCATTGTGCTCAGGACTGTCTTCGGCCGAATTTGAATCAGAATAGGTATGTAAGTCAGTCACTGAAAGCCATTGAATGTAGCTTGGATGATTGTATTGAGGGTGAGACTTAGTGATACGTCTCACCACCTTCAAACTGGTTCTAGACTGAAAGGCTCCTTTGAGCACAGTTGGAAAGCCGAATTTACTGGCTCTTTTGAGGAATATCAGGTCGAATTGTTTTCAAAATGGGCATCGGAATCTATTCCAATGTTTTGGAGAATGACATTGTCAGGTCAGTCAGTCTGAACGACTTAGGATCTTTTGTGCAGCTGATGGTAATGCGAATAACACTGGGAGCTATTGATGTCTTTAACAATAAAACGAGATTCGGGTCACTTTAGAACCTTAAGATCGTTTACTTTTAAGTCCTATCACCACGACGTGCCACGAAAGGCTTTAGTTCAAGGAGGGGCCAATTCTTTGTTCAATGTTGCATCTAGGCAAACCTATTAACAAGCTTGATGAACTGGATCTTCTCGTTAATGGGGATCCAACTCAAATTTGTTCCTGGTCCGTCGATAGTGAATTGTTCTAAGCCCGAAAAAATCTTAAGTAATACCAATATCCAAAAGAACTTTCAATCTTAATATTTTTTCAGAATTGTATACTTATACTTAAAATTATTACCGATAAATCTCTGTCCTATTTATTTAACAGTCTTATCTTTAATCGTTCCGTAAAAAATCTTAGTATTGTTCCTCATCGTCGCAATACTTGAATTCCTCACGTGTATTTTTAGTTCATGCTGTCAAACTATGGAACTCATTCCCACCGCGAATCAAATTAGTTTCTAACCGTGGAAGCTTTAAAAATGCAGCCCTTTTTCACTTTTCTTCCTTAACAACCCAACCCTAAGCCTCAGTTCTTCTCTTAAGTTAATTTATACAATATGTTTATGTACCGATGTTTTTAATTTTAAATTATATACTTAGTTTATAATGTTGTATCTACGTACTAGAAAAGATATCGATCATATTGTACATAGCATATTTATTAATAAATGAATTAAATAAAATTAAAACTGACTTGTAAACAATGCTTAAGGGCAAATACCTTAAACGTTGTGTAGATATTGCTTTATCTCCTCGAGAGGTTTAAGAAGTTTAATCATTACCAAATCAATAGCATAGAATCAACTTGTTTTTGTTAAAGAAATTATAACCACTCAAAACATTTGCATAAGTTTGTATCTATGCATATTCCACGTTCTGTAAATTATTTACTCTCGTCGTACCTGTGTCTACTCATGTTACTGACCCAAATATTTCCACTTGCCATCATACTCCATTTTAAATCCTTTATAAAGTGTTGCCTTAAATGAGCACAGGTTGAAGGGCTGCACTACTTTGCTAAGCTGACAAACTTCTTCCTATGAAGCACAAAGTCCATTGCCTAATTAAAGCACTTTACTCCAAGAGGCTTAGTCTGCAGGCAGCCCTTTTCTAATCATCATCACCCAGAATTGCAATGCCGTCAACATAATCATTAAGTAAACCATCAGTAATATACATTAACTCACACCCTCTCACCCTTAACTACACCATCAACAATAGTTGCGCAATAATTAGGAACATTAATTGCAATAAGTGAACATTCTAATTATGTACTTTGCTTGTGTATGCATTAACCAGAACGCTTATTGCCTCTGCGGTCCTTGCGGACCTAAGGAAATAGCGACTTGTGACTTCTCGAAGTGGCAGCAACCTGTCGTAACAAAGCAGAAGCCAACCATAGCGCCACTAATTAAAAGTCACAATTACCTATGTAGCTGCTTATAAGTTGTTTTTATTTTTTGAGAATGTGTGCAATTAAGGCATATAGTGGTTGAGCCACTTGGGCAATATAAGAGTTCACAAATTACAGAAGCCTGCAAGTCCCTTGTCGGCTGGCTCAACAACAAGTCGGCAATTCAAACTGCAGTCGCAATGTAACCAAGCCAACGTTTGGCAATTAATTTTGAATATTTCTCTATGAGCTCAAAATGGTACCCCCACCCACATACAGAGAGGGTTACTTAATAAAGAATATTGTTAACATCTTCCTGGGTCTTTTTGAGTATTGCGTTAGTGTGTGTGATCTCGTTTGAGCTTTTCTATAAGGGGTAAGAACAAGGCTAATAAAATATGAAAAAGTGGATGAAGCCATTGGAAGGAGGGAACATTAAATTACTTGGAGCGGTTAGTTACTAATGTGGTGCTGCGGGTTTTGGTTTGGCTAAATAGTCTTTGAAAAAATCTGTGCTATCAATTTTTAGGGAAACCTTTGTGAATAGGTGCGAAAAGAAAATTGGTTGATTTGCTTGAAATTTTCCGAAGGAAGAAATGCCCGTAAAATTGAGCCCTTACCGCTGGTAAATTGGATTAGGCATTGCCTGCTGACTTGACAAAAGCTTGATAGAATCAATTCTGACGTTTATAATGATGACGACGCGCATTCTATAAGATCACTCTAATACTCGTATATATATATACAAACCTCGACTACAGCTTGTAGCAAAATAGGATTGAGCACGGGATTTAAACAAAACCGCTCACTTCCTATTATAAGGCTCTAAATACCAGCCTACTTAGGCTTTTTTTCCAAGGAATTAGCGATAGAGGAACATAGCCGAGGTAGAAGCTATCAAAAAATTTTACCAGCTATCAAAACATTTTACGTGCAACACATACTATTGTGAAATCGGCTCCGATATGGAGTAGTGTAGTGGAGAAGGAAATAAGCAATGTCTATGTTCATGGACACTAGATTTATACTTGCACATGGCCAACTGAAAAAGCGGAATCATACGGGTATAAGAGATAACTCCTCCGACCTTCTGGACAAAATGGTATTTAAATTGAAAAGGAGAAATCTTATTCGGAAACCACAGCCGCTATAAACCATAACGACTTTAGAATAACAGAATTTGCAGTTGCTCACACCAAGTTGGCTGGTCTTCCTTTGCATGCTGTATCTCATGTAACCGAACACTAACCATTCCGTTCTGGTCAATGTCGATGTATAGCCCATAAAATTCGTTCTTATATGTATCTAGTTTTTTAAACTCCGATTATAGAGACGCAAAACAATAAGGGGCACTTCGTCCGTTTTAAATGAAGTTCATGTTTCCGCATCATGCAGTAGGATTGATATGTCAATGGTATAATACAGTGCTTTATTCGTTATTCGTGAGAGGGATTTATATCTTTGTTGCCTTTTTAGTTCAAAGAAAGAGTGAATGGCAAAAGCAATTATTCGCTTGATATATACTGTTGTTGTTTGAAGCCCCAGCGAAGCCCAGGTAAACCATCTCAAAGTTATACCATAGTTCTCTTTTGTGAGGTGCTGCCCGAGGCATTGGTGTGTCTTTCCTTGACAACGTATAAAATTTATTAACTTCCTGATAGGGAATTCACCCCGAAAATCGAAAATGAAAATTGGGTGATATCTTTACGATTTAAGGTGCCTATCATGTTTTCAGACAGCTTTTAAGAAAATATCTGTGCGTGCGTGTGCGTAAGAGTACTCTGATGGATAGATTTGATAGATAGATAGATTTTGGGAAAGGAAAATAAACTAACAAAAATTCATTCATATCGATGGTATCATATTTTCAACAACGAGGACTAAAAGCTGCATTGCAGCCTTATTAAGTGTCAGCGAAGATATATGGCAAGCGATCGATGATGATAAAGTAACTTTTCTTATCCTACTAGACTTCTCAAAAGCGTTTAATACAGTAGACCAGTCTATCTTATGTGACAAACTTAAACGATTCTGTAATTTCACATCTTGCGCTGTAGGAGGCAAACAGTCGAATTTACTAGCTGTTTATCAAGTTTTGTGCCAATTACACATGGTGTTCCCCAGGGATCTATTTTCGGACCTCTATTATTTTCCATATACGTGAATGAATTACCCATCATCATCAAACACTGCTCCCTACATATTATGTACGCTGATGATGCACTATTGCATATGAATTGCCCGCTTGACCTAATCGAGCATTGTGTTGGTTGTATTAATGAGGAACTTGAAATTGCAGCAAATTGGTCACAGAAAAATGGTATTTTATTGAACCCTAAAAAGTCCGTATCACTAGTGATTTCTAAAACAATATCGATCTTTCATACTTTCCTCCTATTATATTAAACAAAGCCCCCATAGCTTATGTCGAAACGGCCAAAAGTCTTGGCGTGGTGTTCAACCGTAGGCTGACCTGGGGAAATCATATTACCAGTATTGGGGGAAGAACCTATGGTGCCCTAAGAACCTTATGGGCAACTCAATCGTTCACTCCCATCAGAACACGTTTCATGCTGGCGAAAACAATAGCCTTACCAACCTTAGTCTATGTGTGTGAAATTTTTGCCAACTGTGATTCCTCTAGTAGAAGAAAACTGAATGTTGCATGAGAAGGAGCATTTTGCGAGAAGTTTCGTAATACTATCTGATTATCCTTCTTCTAAAATGGGAAGTCCCGTTTCAGCCATCATATCTTTGATTCTAGATGTTCGGTATGCATTGTTGTTCCTCCTTACGGCTTGATGGTAAATTGATTTTAGGAGATAAAGGGTTGTCTTAAGACATTTGCTATATATAAATAGCCCGTAGTCAATTTTACTTAAAACTAAAGATCTTGTTATGTTGCAGAGAGTATTTAGATTTCTTTTCTTACAAGCTAAGTAATTAACAATTTTGACTCTTTCATCTAACCTCTTCTTAAGTTCTATAAAATGTGGTTTCCAGTTGCATTTATTATTAAATATTATCCCCAGGATAATTAAATTTGAGAACTTCAGATAGGATAGCTTTAGCTTGAACTAGATCATTGAGCTTACACATGATAACAATATCATCCGCATAACTACAGTGATCCAGTATTTTGAAATTTAATATTATTTTGTATAACTCGTCAAAAGCAATTATGAAAAGAACCACAAACAGGGTTCTTTGGAGGATCTTTTTAGAATGCCATTGTAAAGGGGAAGATTTGATGAAAAGAAGTTGTTAACTTTAACTGCAATTCTTCTATTAGATAGAAAAGATTTTATGTAGCCAAACATCTTAGGACCCATACCCCATGCCTTTGATTTGTTAATTATAAGGTGAATGCCAATTTTATCAAAAGCCCGTTCGAAATCTAATGATAGAAGTGTGACGTAATTCCGCGATGACAAGGCATTGGCGATATAAAAGTCGATATGTAATAAGGCATCGGTGCCTTATCAGGTTTGAAGGCAACTTGGTTAGAGCTAATTTGTTTATTGGAATCGATGAACCATAGGAGGCGACTAGCAACTATTTTTTCTAAAACTTTCGTCAAACGGGGAATAAGGGAAATTGGACGAAATCCTCCAAAAGTTTTTATTGTTTTTTTGGGCTTATGGATGGATATTAGGGTAACTGAGTTCTAACTTTGGGGAATTATACCGGTATCAACAATGTTGTTGCATAAACGGCAAAGCCTTGATTTTGTTGAAGGAGGCCAGTTTTTCTAAGACAGCTATCGAATGCCAACTTTCTTATAGCTACTTCAATGTGCCTAGCTAATCGATTTGGGCTATATAGGAGATGAGAAATATGAAAACTGTTATTTTTCTTTGTAGTGAAGTGGTTGGAAAAGTGTTCGTCTTTTGCCAGATATGACCAAGTATTTGCGAAAAAATTACTTATCTGTAAAGGGCAGGAGATAGGACCAATTGGTGTTTCTATCCATTTAATGGAACGTGGGACCGCGTTCCCAGTTAGGCAGCAAATATTATGCTAAATTTTTTTTTTGGGGGGGGGGGGGGGGTTGAATTAAAGTTGAGGTATGAGGTATAAGTATCATATAGGCGTTTAACTATGTGTATTTGCATTTCTCTCCTGAATAACGCATTCGCTTTTCCGTAGACTATTTGGTTGCCGTTGGTGGGATGATTCTTAAGATGTTTCTTAAGGATGTTTCTCCATGCTTTAATTTTTTCGGATTCACTTTTTCGGGAGCACTTTGAGGGATAGCGATGTTAGAGGAAGAGCGTATTGCGTTTTGAATCGAAGCGACTTTTTATAGGGTATAATTTTATAGAGAATCTCTATAATCTTAGACTGAAACTTGTCCCATTTGGCCAAGTCAGTTTTAAATTTGGGAATTGGGGGCGAGTCTGTTTTGGCTGGATACACTTGAGTTTCAAACCACTACAAAACAATTTTCCTTTCTCCTCCTTCTACCTTTCCGCCCGCACTCTGGCAACAGTAAAAGGGTATCTAACCCCTTAGGCGCGCGTAAATTATAAAAAAAAAGAGATTAGAGTTGAGTATAAAATCTAAAATGGCACCCCTAGAATTTGTTGATTTAGAAACCCCTTTTGTTTTTTTTAAAGAACTTAACACTCAAGTGGGTATTATTATACTTAAAATGCCTGAACACGTGTTGAGTTTTTAGGAAAATGGGACAGAGAGAGAAAGAAAGATTTTTGGGCTAAGTGGTTATTTCGCTCCATGGGTGGCATCCAATATTTAATGGGGAGACTAAATTATTAGTGTAATTGGACTTGTTATTGTATTATAGGCAACTATTCGACTTATGTGAATTAGGATGCCTAAAAATATCTCTCAGGCGAGGCTGGGATTCGAACACCGAATCTTCCGATTTGGAAGTCAATAGTCAATACACCACCACTTTTTCCATGGCCACCCCATTGAAAGCTCCAGGCGTTAATATCTCCAACAAGCAATGGGAGTGGAAACTTGATTAAGAATAGTTTCAAGGTCATACTGTTAAAATTACTGATCAAGAAGGCTATAAAGGGAAACAACTGTGAATTTAAGAGATAAATTAAATTGAGCTGCTGTAGTTAAAATAATTGAATTAATATTGATTACTGAATGGGGAATGTTGCTTTTAGTTAAAAAAATCGTCCCTTGTTTTGCCATAGAATTATGAGAGAAATTATCGAAATAATCTTTGTATGATTTAGGTTCAAGGGGAGCGGAACCAAACGCAAAATGCGTCTTTTGAAGAGATATGACACAATTCAAATGTTATTTTATCAAAAAATTAAGCTCATCGTAGTTCTTAATATAACATTTTATATTCCACTTTAGAGATTTGAAAATATTAAGCCTTTGAGATAGAATTGAGTGCTTTAAGTTAAGTTTTGATGAGAATTCTGTATATGACTACGCTGATGAGATGTTGATGCATTCAAACCCAATCGAGAGCTTGGGTGTTGTGAATTATTACTTTGGGTGTGTTTACTTTGGTCATTATATGTTGTCCTCGTCTGGTATAGGTAAGAGATTAATTGATTGGGCTTCCCTTGTGATGTCGATAGTGGGTGTGATGCAACTACCAGGTTTGAGCATGATTGAGAGAGCTGTGTGCAAGTTTGAATATTTTTAGTGATAGTGTTTTGGATTGGAAATGCAAGCTGGTTTGGTTTTAGTAAATCAAAAGAGAGCCTGCAACGAGTTACATATACGTCACATACATATATACATTACATATTTCGTTTATCATAAATTTATTGTTTTATCGTGGGAGCAGACGCTACGTCAGCCCCTTCTAATTTTTTGTAATCCTATGCCACAATGAATGCAGCTTGAGACAGGAAATGTCAACCTGTTCTCACTTGCATGCCCTGCGAACTTTATTAGCTTTAAGTACAATATGAATAAAGTAGTCTAGTTTTGGAAATCAAACAGTTCCGTTGTTTTAATATGTAACTGGCGCAGTCGACGGTCTTAGGCGAAGAATTCCACCGTGGAACATTTTCCCTACATAAGAAATTTTACACGATTAAGAAAAAAAAAGTGTGCTTGAAAAATAGTTTCACCAAAATCAAAGCAAACAAAAAATAAATCTTTCTCTCAAACATAAGATAAAATAAAATATGCAATTATAAACAAAAAAAAGGCTTGTTTGAAAAAGTTTCACCAAAAAACAAAAAAAAAAAACAACCAAAGGATAGTGGTGTGCTGTATATTATCATAATATAAACTAGACTGTAAATTAAGTGATTTAGTGCAAGAAAATTACCAATTTGAAGCCGATGATTTCCATATAAGTAGTTGTTTTATGGCTGAATCCCTTGACACTTCCCACACAAACCCTTTTCTTGTTCCTACTGTATATTTAAATTTTATTTAAAGAAAAGTAACCTTGATTAACATCCCAATATGTCAGTCCAGCAATTTTTAAGAGGCCACGCTGATACTATGCCAGATTTTGACGGAGACGTGAATGAAGTAAATTTATTCATTTGAAAGCATAGATTCAATTGTTCAGCATTTTTATGATACCACTAATACGAATAATAATCAAAATGTCACGATATTTAGGACAATCCTTAGCAGACCGAAAGGTTCAGCAAGAGAAGTAGTAAATATCAGTATAGTAACCACAATAAATGAAATGAAAAAGGAACTAATATCAAAATATACCATCGTGACGAGTTTTGTTTATCCTTCGATCTTAGTAATTTGAGACAGGCTATAAACGAAACACCACAACAATTTTACGACAAAATTCGCAAAATTTTAAATACTATTTCCAACTATTTGTCGATTCATGAACAAAATCTAGCCATTGGAAAAATTAAAATGGACATGCATAATCAGCAGGCCCTCCAAGTTTTTATAGCTGGACTTCGTAATCCATACGGCATTATGGTTTGAAGAAAAGAGCCTAGTTCAATGACAGAAGCTACGTATTAATTTTATTAAAAAAAAGAGAACATGAGATATTTGCAACAAAAAACAAGTCCTTCTAATTCTCAGCAACGCAAAAATTAATTTAGAAAGCAGTCTCAGTCGGCACCTCAAAAACCCCCATCGAATTCATATCAGCAGACAACAAATTTCCCAAACACATTTCCTCTTCAACCGCAAGTTCAATCCCAATTTCAAGGCCGTTCTCTTCAACCGCAAGAACAGCCACGTTTCTCAAATTTTTCCACACATACGAAAGTTTTCGGCAAGAGTCAAAATGTATGGAAACCCAACCCGAATACGAACAAAACTGCACCAAAACCGACCCCAATGAGCACATCAACTGCTCAGTCAACCACCATTCAAAAACCGCATACTTGTAAGTCCTATTCGCAAGAAATATATTGCATCGAACAATTTAACAATAAACAGATACACCCTGAGGTTGAAAGAGAACAATGTGAACATTTTGAGCATAATTTCAGTAATAGAAAAGATCAGGATTTTCTTCAACATTAAACTCAACTTCCCGAATCCTAACTATAGACTTTAATTATTCATTTGATAACCAAAAGTTATCATATATCAAAATCAGTACTCCAGATTTAAAATTATTAATCGATACGGGAGCCACAAAATCTTTCCTTGATCCCCTTTGTTTAAGATTATTTGTTGCTATACTTAACTTACTCATTATTCATTTACTTTACCTATATTTGTAATAATTTGTTAATTTTGTGCCATCATCTTGTGACACAATGTACATTCGATTTGTAAAAAAAAAACATATTGTCTAATTGCATCACAACAACAATGTACAGTCAACTCACATGGCTCTGAACGCTCCTTGTACAAAGTAGAGTAAACCCATTGCGTTGTTGGTGTAACTAACGTTGGTCGCGAAAACTTACGATGCATTGTCGGTGTTGATGCGGGATGATGGTCCATAGTCTCTTTCACTTGGATACTTGGATTCATCTCACAGCCGGAGCAACATCTTGTTAACATTGTCTAATAAATAAAAATTTGTTTGATTCGCAGCGCTTTCTTGGTTTGATTTATTTTTTTTTTGGGTTCTTGGCAATTCCCATTTTTTTCTATCTGCTGCTGAGAAAAAATCAACATCGTCGATTCTAATACATAAAATGTTGGTCCTTCGAGCCGGATTTAATTAATTTTTCTTCGATTGAATCAAAAATTCAAAACGTTTAGACATTTAGTGAACATTTAGTGAAATATATCTATATACTATGCATATATGTAAAGGGCGCTTCAACACGTAGACAATACGCGTAATCGCAATTGTTAATTCAAAGAGTTTATAAAATTTGATTTATTTGTACAATACAAGTTTCGTGTAAAATATAAGCGATTTAATGCGTATTCGCTGAAATGCAAACGGTTGATTGACTTGCGCAGCGTCTTTTGCAGATTCAATTGTGCCGGCTACTCCTCTGGAATTATTAGAGATTAAATTCACGAAGTTGAATAAAACGTAGTCGGAATTTTCGGCTTTACATAAAGAAGTATTAAAAACCGCGGCTGATGATACGGCCTGTGAAGAATTTGAGGCTGAGTTTAGTTAATATGAATAAAAGTTCTTCAACGCGCATTCGAAATTGGTAAAGTCCATTCGTGAACGACAGTCTGTTGGATAAGAAAATGAAGATTCGGCTTTGGAGCAACACGTTTGTAGAAAACCTAAACTCAACTTCAGAACATAATTCGAAAATTCATCTGCCAAAGCTAACGGTCTCGCCTTTCTCGGGAAACTACAAAGATTGGCTCTCGTTTCGGGATTTGTTTATGGGCACAAATGAAAAGCAGCCAAATCTTTCGGATACGCAAAAATTTCATTATCTGAAATCTTTTCTTCGCGATGACGTTGAACATTTGTTAAGACATCTAATCATCTCATATGCAAATTACCGCGAAGCGTAGGACCGGTTAGAAAAACGGTACGACCGGTCACATATCATTGTACAATCATTTATACAAATGTTTGTGTCCTATTAAATAAATGCTAATGAATAAAGCCCACCCGATTAACAGTTTCAGAATAAAAGGCTCCTCGAACAATGAACAATATTTTATTTTTGGTCTTATCCGTCGTAATTCAAAATCGCAACTGACTGTACAAGAAAGAAAATAGGAAATATAAAGGTAAAGAAAGAAAATCAAGATAGAGACAACAATAGCGTTCTTCATTTAAAAAATCTAGTCCTCTTATTTTTCAACACCCTCCGCCGCACCGAGTTCCAAAGGATATAGCAGCTAAATGGGTCTTCTAAATTCCTTTCCGTCTCCGCATCTAACTTCAAAAGAACAAACTCGTCCGTCTCGCCCAGGGAAGGCCTTGGTGATGATAGCCAATTTCCAATGTACTCGAGGCTTTGAGTTGTCAAATAGTAAGACAACGTCTCCTTCTTTCAGATGAACAGCTAATTTTGTAATATTTGTGTGAAATAACCTCAGTGTTTGCAAATATTCGACATGCCATCGCCGCCAGAGCTTATTCGTATATTTAATACGGTGTCTCCAAAGCTCCTGTATCTCCGCACTGGTCTCCGAAGTTATGTTACCGGTATGTGGTCGATATGTGATCGTCAGAAATTTTTAGGGCGTTATCGGTGTTAAGTCAACAGGATCATCGGAAGCGTAGGTAATTGGTCGGTTTTAACGATAGATTCAGCCTCGACCAAAAAAGTTCTTAATTGGTCAAAATTTAACTTGGCTCGTCCAATCACGGTTTTAAGCGTGTTTTTAATAGTCCGAATCAACCTTTCCCAAAACCCGCCCCACCAAGGGGCTCTTTCAACTATAAAATTTCATTTAATGCGTTTTTGAGAAAGGAATCCATGTAACACGTCATCGTCTATAATATCGCCAGCTTGGTTCAGCTCCAAAGCAGCTCGGCGAAAAGTTTTGGCGTTGTCCGAAAAAATTGATGAAGGTACACCCCGCCGGGCAATGAAGCGTCTTATTGCCATTAAACATCCGTCAGTAGTCATGTTGATCACCAGCTCTAAATGGATCGCTCGGACCGCCGCACATGTAACGATCATCAAGTAAGACTTTTGCATATATTCACTGGTATCTGTGATGTAAAACAAGGGGCCAGCAAAATCGATACCCACGTTATCAAATCGTCTTGTCAGTGTTATTTTTTCCTTGGGTAGAGGGGCAAGCGGTTGAACAGCTGGTGGACCAAACAGTTTTTTACAAATGTAAAACCTTTTGATCTCCTTTATAAGCTGCCGACTCCTAGGGATCCAAAATTTTTCTCTTAGCTTCGCGAGAATCATACCAACGCCTCCGTGTAAAGTCCTCAGATGATAATCGTCAATAAGAAGTACCGTACATCGCGAGCTACCTGGCAAAAGTTTTGGGTGTTTTTCATCAAAGGTGGCATCTAAGAGTTGTTGGCGACCACCTAACCTTAAAAACCCGCTGTCGTCCAAAAAGGGGCAAAGCTCAGCTATTGGAGAGCTTCTGTAGACTGGTTGGCCTTTCTGCAAAAATCGGATCTCATTAGCATAAACCTCATTTTGTACATACCTGACCCAATAGTTTTCAGCGTAATCAAGTTCCTCTGACGTTAAGTGATTGCTATTCGGTCTGTCTCTCTTGCGGCAAATTGCGATAAATCGTTGAACCCAAGCTGTTGTTCTTAGCAAACGTCCCCATGTACTAAAGTCCTCCAAGATGGTTCGCCATTGGAGGAAACACCTCTTTCTTCCACTGTTAAAAGGACAGTTTGGGACGCCCCATCTTGATCCTCGGTAGGTAGACACAACTCTTCCTCATCAGGGAACTTAATTAACCACTCTGGTCCTTGAAGCCAAATCGTAGATTTCTGAAGCTTGGCTCCCGATATACCTCGTGTAATCAAATCCGCTGGATTTTCCTTACCACTGCAATGACCCCAATCCACTAATCTTATTAATCTTCTAATCTCTGCCACTCGGCTTTGTACATACGGCTTCCAGTGTTTCGTTTCTCCGTAAATCCAGTTTAGATCAATTTTGGAATCTTACCACAAAAGATACCTCTGGACTGCTACCTTCAGGGTACATCTCAAATAAGAGCACAACCTCGCTGCTATCAAGTCAGCTGTCAATTCCAACTTAGGCAGAGTCAACTCCGCTTCATTGTTTTCCTTCAGCGGCGTAACTCTGCTTTTAGCGCAAAGAAATGAAATGTTGATTTCGCCATGAATGCTTATACTTTTAACATAAGCCACAGCTCCATAAGTCTTTAAACTTGCATCGGCAAAAATATGTATGTAAGTTGTTTTTGTTTTTTGTAACGGAAATGCTGACCTCGGAATCGTCATGTTGGCTAACTGAATAACCCCATTTATTCCTTCATCCCACTCAGGTAATAATTCTGCGGGAATGTTCTCGTCCCAGCTTGTTTTCCTTTTCCATAATGCTTGAAATAGGATATTCATCCTAATAACCGTTTGATGCCCAAAGGATCATATATTCGGGCTATCACCTGCAGCACGTTTCGCTTACTCCCCCTTCTAGCGCACAATTGGAGATTTTCTAGCGATTTCAATGGTACCTGTAGTTCGTCCGAAAAAACATGCCATGTGAGGCCTAAGATCTTGTGAGTGGTTCCAATTACGTTACTATCAAACATGGAACGTATCTTCTGACTATTTGAATGCCATTTCCGCAACGACATGGAAGCAGCTTTCATTATTTTAATAGACTCTCGAAAAAATTACTTGCCCCTCGTGTTCGGTGTTGAAGCTTAATACCAGGTCATCCATATAAAATGCTTTCGATAAGCCCGCACATGTTGCCGGATACTCGTCCTTATTTTGGCGCAAATGGTGTTGAATAGTAGCAGAGAGGAGAAAGGGACTGCAATTCACTCCAAAGGTTACGCGAGCCATTCTAAAGTCCTGGTACGTACGATTTTTAATGGACGAAAACCACACAAATCGATGTGAATCTCGATCCTCTTCCGCAAGCAAAATTTGCAAAAACGCCTTTTCGATATCGGCTACAAGTGCAAATGGACCCATTCGGAAGTTTAGTAATATCTCCTGCACATCGGCCAGCAAATTTGTTCCCGTAACAAGAAAATCATTTAAAGATGGCTGTGTTTCTGTATGAAACGATGCGTCGAACACAATTCTGATTTTCGTAGTCTCACTTTCTTCCTTATAAACGGGATGATGAGGAAGGTAAAAGGTCATTTTTTCTTCCCTGCCGATAACAGGTTCCGCGATACCATGTTTCACTAGATCTTGAATTGTCCCATCATATTGCAGCAACTTCTGAGGATTTCTTGAAAGGCGACGTACTAAGGAATTGACACGTGCCACTCACTGCCTGCCCTCTGTCCCCAAGGAAACTGGAATTTACATCTTTCCAGGGTAACGACGCAATATATCGATCTCCCGATTGCCGAATGCACTGCCTGGTTAATGTGTTTGTCGTAGAAATCTTTTCTTCCGCCTCGCCTTTTATTCCGATCGACTCAAGGTCCCACATCGCCGCTAAACTATCTGAAGAATACTCAGATGCAGGAAAGATCTTAGAAACAAAAAATGCTGCACTGTAACTTGCCTGGTTGATATTTGCATGTTGATGATATCCCTGCATTGTCCATCCAAAGAGCGTTTCAACAGCTCGCAAACGCTTGGTAATTTGTTTTTGTTTCCCAGTCACTACATCCCAATAGTACGAGTAGTTAGCGCCTATTAACATGCTTAGTCCAACTTCTGTCGCGATTCTATTGTTATAAACCTTGTGAGCAAGTCTAAGATTTGCAAAGGACATACATTTTTCACTTGGAGCATCTAGGAGATCAATGCAAATTTGTGCTACAACCAAGGCTTCTATTTCCACTGCCCTATGATCATACTGACATCTCAAACAAATCTTCACCGTTGTTAAAACCTTTTCTGGAGATTTCGATGTTGAACCGAAGGGAACGACTGTCATCTTAATTTGGCCGATATTGCGAAGCTTTAACCTTTTTGCAACACACTCGCAGATGTAACTATTTTGACTGCCACCATCGATGACAATTCGTAGCAAAATATTATCCTTCTGTCTCCTTCCTTCTCCAATGCAGCGTGCGGTTTTCAAGAAAACGTTTGAATATGCACTGTGTGAGTTGCGCATGAAATTTGTTGACATCCTTTTGTATTCTTCATTCTCACCCTTACTTTGTGTAGTAGCAAGTGAAGATATTTTTTCAAAATTCGGATTGCACATGGTGGTAATGTGGTTTCCCTTGCACTTACTGCACTTAATCCATTTTGCACTTCTGCACTTTTTAGATGGATGTCTCTTTTTCGCACTTCCTTTATAAGGATATCTCTTTTTTGCGTAAGGGTTAAGTTGGAGTCACATTCTTTTGTGCAGTGGATGGATGAGTGACAAAATATACGAGTACATTCGGCTTGTTCATTCATTGTAATTAAGCTTGCCGCGGTGGATTTGCTATTGACTTTCGCATGACTTTGAGAAACTGTGACAGTTAATTTGCTCTTTTCCATTGCTTCGATTTCAGTTCTTAAAAATTCCATAAGATTGTGCATGTGCAATTTGGATGAAGACGTTGTGACATCAGAGAGAGATGGCTCCGTTCCGTTTGCTTCTTTTTCTCTTTCGTCGCTACTGTGGCTACCAATTCCCGCTCTTTTATTCGGTGGTACCTTATGTGGAGCTCTGTTGGCAGACAACGCAACAAAATTGACTTTAGCATGACGTCATATTGATGAGACGGCACATTTAACGTTGTTAGAGACCGTTTGCATGTAGTGATGGAATTGTAAAGACTTCGTAGACTGTACACGTCTGAACTGGAATGCACTGGACGAAACGAGACAAGCTGTTGTATGTTTTTTGTCAATTAGCCGTTCTGAATCTCCGTACTGTTCTTGAAGCAGCGAAATGGCGGCATCGTAACAAGTTTCAAATGCCGTGAACCCCGCTACAACCTTTTTGGCTTCGCCTAGCAGACATGATTCTAGATAATTAAACTTTTCTGTACAAGACAATGCCATGTTTTCATGTATTGAAATACGAAACTGTTCCCAAAAGGGTAGCCAGTCTTTCATACTGCCGTCGAATTTTTTGCCTTTACTTGTGGAGAATTGACTACTGTCGGATTTGGTCTCGATTTTTCCGTAAGTCTTTTTAACCTATTTTCAAAACGAGCTAACGCTGTTACTGCAGAATCCTCATACTCCGCCGTTTTAGTCATCTCTTGCTCCAAGTCTGCAGTGATAAGGCCATTTTCTACAATTTTTTGGTTAACCGTGTTGAGACTGTCGTTTACCGCCCGTAACCGTTGCAAATACATGCAAAGCTCCTCTTCAATCGCATCAAATTTTGCTTCGTTAATTAATTGCGATTCTTCGGAACGCAAATAATCGGACGCTGCTTTCACTACCTTTGTTAATTGCCCACGATAGGCCGCACGTGTAGCCAGCTCCATTGCGGTAATCTTTAATTAACACGATTTCAATAAAATAAAACAATATTCCCGTTGAGCCTTCCCGGGTTTCGGCACCAATATTAAATAAATGCTAATGAATAAGGTCCACCCGATTAACAGTTTCAGAATAAAAGGCTCCTCGAGCAATGAACAATATTTTATTTTTGGTCTTATCCGTCGTAATTCAAAATCGCAACTGACTGTACAAGAAAGAAAATAGGAAATATAAAGGTAAAGAAAGAAAATCAAGATAGAGACAACAATAGTGTTCTTCATTTCTTCAATTGTGTTCTTTTGAAAAATCTAGTCCTCTTATTTTTCAACATGTCCCTTCCATCGGTAACGGCGGGTAACGTTCAAACATTACGGAAGGTAACAGACGGCGCAAACGAAGTCATACATGGACTCAACGCGCTCGGTTCCAATAGTCGCTATCCGTGGTTGATGTTTCTCCTGCTCAGTAACTCGATGCCGATAGTAAGCAAATTTGGGCTCAGCATGCAGGTTCGCGAGATGACTGTACTTTCAATGAACCCTTGTCATTTTTGGAATCCAGATGCGACGCATTTGAATCTTGTCAGTCATTACCTCGTCCTAATTTATCTCGTCGTAAGCCACAGAGTGAAATTCGAACCCATTTTGTTGAATCGTCTCAGTTGACTCCGCGTTGCCCAAAGTGTAAGAACAATTGTATTTTGCCCCAGTGTCCACAATTTACCAATCTTGACATTGAATCTCGTCGAAATTTTGTGAAATCGAACTCATTGCTCTTCAACTGTCTTCGTGTCAGCCATTCTGCAAACAAATGCCGCTCTTCGTTTCGCTGTCACGTGTGCAAGTCGCATTACCACACCTTGGTACACCCGCCGGAACAAACTCACTCTTCGTCGTCGATTCCTTCAATCGCGTCGTCATCGATATCGTCAACCTCTTCGTCGCTTCAAATTCAAGATCCTCAACAAAATCAAGGTTATCTTCAACCTCAACCTTTCTGCTCTACACCATCGCCTGTTTACCCCTTGAGCAATAACCATTCGATCAATATTGGCTTCTCTAAGAAAACAATCCAATAAGTTGTAGGGTATTACTGGATTCTGGGTCCCAAGTCTCCTCCGTTGTCGAATCCTTTGCTCAGAGATTAGGACTGCCTCGCAAACACGCTCGAATACCCATTCTTGGAGTGTCATCTACAGAAGCAGGTCATACTAGAGGTTGTATTACAATGACACTTTGTTCTCGATTAAGTCAAACTCATCTATTCGTTGACGCATTCATCTTAAACAAGTTGGCTTCCAATCTGCCATTTCAGTCTCTTGATATAACCGCATGGTCCCATATTCAAAATCTGGAATTAGCAGATCCCAGATTTAATGTACCCAGTCCAGTCGACGTACTTCTCGGAACAAATTATGGTGCGTACTCAAGGGGGAACAAATTCAGGGATCAAAGGGGTTACCCATAGCCCAGAATACATCATTTGGTTGGGTTGTAACACGTGAACTGTTCGACACCCAACATTCGCATCATGTCGAGATTTCATCGCTTCACACTACATTGGATGTTGACGTTTTACTGCAAAGATTCTGGGAGCTTGATGAGGTAACACCCCCTCCTGACGAATCATTTAGTAATGATGAAGCTGAGCAACATTTCCGTAAGACATTTTCGCGTTCATCGGATGGACGATGTGTCGTTCAGTTGCCATTCAACACTCCTTCGCCTGTCTTCGGTAATTCTTTCAAATCTGCTACCAATCGCTTAAAATCAATGGAACGTCGCTTTCAAGGTGACGCAAACCTGCGTTGCATGATCTGAAATTCATGCAGGAATATATTCGTCTGGGTCACATGGTTCGCATACCTTCAGCTGGATTAGACACCAACCCTGGGAAGCAATTATACCTCCCCCATCATGCCGTGTTGAAACCTATCAATGGGAGCTTCACTTCTTTGAACAGATACGGATTACCAGAAATGTTTTCTCGTCATTTGAGGATGTTCAGCTCCACGGGTTTTCGGATGCCTCTTCGGTGGCCTACTCGGCTGCAGTGTACGATCATTGTAAAATCACGGAGAATCAATTCAAGGTCGTTCTCATTGCAGCAAAGACGAAGGTAGTGCCACTAAAACCTGTCTCCATTCCTCGACTCGGGCTCTGTGGAGCACTTCTTCTCTACCGTCTCATTAATTAAATTAAAACCTCCATCTCATATAATTTTAAGATCTTCGCTTGGGCGATTCAGAAATCGTTCTTCATTGGTTATCCTCACCGCCTCATCCAACTGTCCAACTACATTTGTCGCGAATCGTGCAGCGGCTATTCTTGAACAAATTCCGCGACATGCTTGGAACTATATCGCTTCAGAATCTAATCTAACAGATTGTGCGTCACGCAGAGTGCTACCATCAAACCTCATCAATCATCATCTCTGTTGAACCGGGGCTTCCTGGCTCTCGCTGTCACAAGAATTTTGGCCTGCATCAAAGTTTATTCTACCACAACCAGATCCAGCAGTAATCGCAGCAGAAGAAATACGAGCACCGAAGTATTAATATCAGCAAGTATTAATATCAGCGACTCACATGGATGTCATCAGCAGTCTAATCCTCAAAATCTCGTCGTGATCTCGGTTGCTTCGAATTTTCGCGTATTGCATTCGGTTTATCACCCATTGTCGCCCTAATCAAATTGCAAAGATTCGTCGTGGGCGCGGTATTTCTTTAACCGAACTTAAAACCTCAAGACTCTACATTCTAAAACATGTGCAAAAACAAATATTTGGGAGCGAAATTCGTGGTCTCATGAACAACCGGGGCTTACCAAATAAGTCCAAACTCATTCGATACTACCCGTTCATTGATAACGATGGGCTCTTACGTGTTGGGGGCCGTATTAAGAACTCTAATATGTCATATAATATAAATTATCCCATTATTCTCCGTAACACACAAGTTTCTTCTCTTATAGCCACTGAGATTCATACAAATCATCTTCATCCAGGGTTTTCAGAGACATTCGCCATCGTTAGCCAGCAATATTGGATGCTGGGAAGCCGCAACCTTATTCGGAAGATCGTGCACACCTGCAAACCTTGTTTTCTGCAGCGGAAGGCTACGAGCTCGTAACTCATGGGTGATTTGCCGCAACCTCGTGTCATCCAAAGTCGCCCTTTTGCCAACACTGGGTGTGACTAAGCTGGGCCCTTCACCATCAAACTGTCAAAAGGTCGTAATCCAAAGCTGGCCAAGGCCTACCTGGCTCTATTTGTATGCATGTGCACAAAGGCAATGCATTTGGAATTGGTAAGTGACCTAACGACTGATTCATTTTTAGCTGCCTTCCGCCGATTCGTGTTTCGACGTGGAAAATGTTCCAACTGACAACGGGACTAACTTCCAAGGAGCTCGTCGCTGTCTCAATGACATGCAGAAGTTGGTGTTGTCACAGACCTACAACGACGATATTGCTGCTGCGCTTGCACTGGACGGAGTTGAACGGCACTTCATACCCCCCTCAGCACCACATTTTGGTGGATTATGGGAGTCCGGGGTGAAGTCAGTAAAGCTGCATTTACGCCGGGTTATCGAATCCAATATCCTCACATTTGAAGAGTTGTACACTGTGCTAACTAAAATAAAATCAATTTTAAATTCACGTCCTCTTTGTGTGTTGTCCGATGAAGATTGCAATTCATTAACCCCAGCGCATTTTCTTATAGGTGAATCCTTTACCGCTGTTCCTGAGTCCAGCTACCTCGAGACGTCACCTAACCGCTTGTCACACTGGAATCACCTGCAATCAATGGTCCAAGGATTCTGGAGACGATGGTAGTCTGAATACGTCACAAGTCTTCAAGAACGTCGCAAATGGAAAACACCCAAGGTTGAGCTCAAGATTGGTGACATAGTGGTGATTAAGGAGCCAAACCTTCCACCAACTAAGTGGCTTCCAGGCAGAATTGAGGCTATGACAGAGTTGCGGGAGTACGTACAGCTCGCGGCAAATTTACTCGTTCTATCACCAAGCTGGCAGTTCTCACATCGTCCTGGAACTCGTGGGGTGTTTAAGATTATTTGTTGCTATACTCAACTTATTCATTATTCATTTACTTTACCTATGTTTGTAATAATTTGTTAATTTTCTACCATCATCTTGTGACACAATGTACATTCGATTTGTACAAAAAATCATCTTGTCTAGTTGCATCACAACAACAATGTACAGTAAACTCACATCGCTCTCAACACTCCTTGTACAAAGTAGAGTAAACCCATTGCGTTGTTAGTGTAACTAACGTTAGTCACGAAATCTTACGAGGATTGACTATGTATTGTCGGTGTTGATCCGAGATGATGATCCATAGTCTCTTTCACTTGGATTCATCTCACAGCCGGAGCAACATCTTGTTAACATTGTCTAATAAGTAAAAATTTGTTTGATTCGCAGCGCTTTCTTGGTTTGATTTTTTTTTTTGGTTCTTGGCAATTCCCATTTTTTTTCTATCTGCTGTTGAGAAAAAATCAACATCGTCGATTCTACTCGTAATACACCTTATTGTAGATAAATACTTTTAAAATTTCAAAAAGAGTGAGCCTTTTGATGTCACGATATCCTTTGCTTCTTCAGCACATAATATTACCGTCACCATACCTGCCTTTAAAGAATTTAATGAAAGCAAAAAAATTAAATTTTATGCGTATAAGTTTCATATTTTACTATTTTATACCCAGTTAAAACAAGCCCCCTTGAAAACAATTTTGAGTTTTACGATATGAGTGTCACTGATTCACCGATAACAAAGCAAGGAAGACTAGAAAGCCTTATAAGAACTGACCATGTGATTGAAGAAGAAAAAAAAATCATTACACTGTGTAAACATTTTTCTGACATCTTCCAAACAGATAAGCATCCATTATCCTTCACAAATCAAATAAAACATAGGATCCATACACGTAATGAGATCCCAGTACACCAAAAGAACTACCGTTACCAAAGGGGTAACGGGTCCACAAAACAGAAGTAAATAAACAAATTCGAAAAATGCTAGAACATAATATTATTAGACCTAGCAGTTCACCATGGGCCTCACCGATATGGGTAGTTAAAAAAGGGCAGATGCGTCCGGGAAAAAGAAATGGCGGATTGTAATCGACTATAGAAAAGTTAATGAAAAGACAATAGACGACAGATACCCCATCCCGAATATAACTTATGTGTTAGATAAACTTGGAAAATGCAATTACTTTTCCACAATCGATCTGGCAAACGGATTTCATCAAATTGAAATGCACCCAGATGATATTCAAAAGACCGCTTTTAATGTTGAAAATGGTCACTTTGAATTCATACGAGTAAGAATGCCATTTGGTCTAAAGTATGCACCCGCTACATTTCAACGTGTAATAGATAACATTCTATATGGCCTCCAAAATGAAATCTGTTTCGTTTATATGGATGACATAGTTGTATTTTCCACATCAATTCAAGAACATTTAGGTAATCTCAAAAAATTATTCCAACGCATTCGAGAAACCAAGTTTATAATTAATTTAAATAAGTCGGACTTCCTGAAAAAGGAAACTTTAGGACACGTCATTTCTGATTCTGGAGTTAAACAAATCCAGACAAAATTAAATGCATTCAAAATTTCCCGATCCCGAAAACATCAAAAGAAATTAAGAGTTTTTTAGGACTTTTCGGGTGTTACAGAAAATTTATCCCTGACTTTGCCAAAATCACGAAACCCCTGACATTTTGCTTAAAAAAAAGTTCTAAAATTACTCTCGACACAAAATATATTCAATGCTTTGAAATGTGTAAACAACTGTTAATAAACGAACCCGTCTTGCAATATCCAGATCTAACAGTACCATTTAATCTAACCACAGACGCAAGTCAATTCGCTATTCGGGCTGTTTTATCTCAAGGTACTCCAAATCAACATAGACCTGTCGTTTATGCCTCTAGAACTCTAAATAATGCTGAACAAAATTATAGCACAATCGAGAAGGAACTTCTCGCGATTGTATGGGCGACGAAATATTTTCATCCGTATTTATACGGAAGAAAGTTCAACATCTATTCTGATCACAAACCGTTACACTGGTTATTCTCCATGAAAGACCCAAGCGTTAACTTGACACGATTGAGATTAAAACTCGATGAATTTGATTATAATATCATTAACAAGAAGGGTATCTTCAGTTTAGTTTTAGTTTTATATGCATTTTATTTTCTTAATCACTAACTCTTACATACTAACAAAAAATGCTTAAATGCTAGCTTACAATTACTTAACAATCTTATACTAACTTACTGGCCCCACACAGGCACTCTAAGCTACTCTAAATTCTTATAACTATGTCTTTCGACCTCATTTACATTTTCTTTACGGATATTTATTTTCTATACTTAAAGCTTAGAAAAAAAAATTGTTAACAAAACTTAGCATATGGACTTTTTTTTTTATGATAAAAACTTAGTATCTAACTTAAAATAACCTATTCATAATTTTAAAAATCTAATTTTCATAAAAAATGTTTTTCAGTCTCCCAAACCACCCAAAATGCGACGTCTATTTGGTAACAGAACAAGAACATCTTTTGAAGTTTCTCAGGATAAATTTGAATATGAAATAATCAATATTTTTAAAGAACTTAGTGCCTGTACTAAAAAATTTGAAGTTCATTTAACAACATCCGACTTAATACCTCGATTTACTACAATTCTTAAAAATACCTTTAATAACTCTGTATCGAACCTAGTTATTTGGAATACAGTTTTAGAAGATATCCAAAACGACCAATCGCAAAATGATATATGTAGTTAGAAAAATTCATGAAGGTGTTACAAATCATCGCGGTATAATTGAAACCGAAAGTGAAATTAAACTTGTTTACTATTGGCCAAACACTCGAAACAGTGTAACTAGATTTATTAATAATTGCTCACTATGTCAAAAAATGAAGTACGACCATAACCCTCCAAAGCAGAAATTTTAAATAATCCCAACACCTGGTAAGCCCTTTGAAATTATAGATGCAGATACGTTTACTATCAAATCCCAAAAATTTCGGACTTTAATGGGTACATTTTCAAAATATGCACAAGCTTAGCCTATGCGCTTACCGCAATACACGTGACCAAGGCCTATATTACCGTCTTTACTAAACACGGAACACCAAAGTTAATAGTGATGGATAATGGTTCCGAATTAAAAAAACAGATTAATCAAGAATTCGCTCTGTTACATAAAATAAATATTCACTATACAACTTCACTTAACCCTAGCTCTAATAGTCCTATTGAAAGGTTTCACTCTACAATCATTGAACACCTAAGACTATTGCAGGAATCAAACAAAAATACTAACATTTTAGACCAAATGCCCTATTCAATTTTAGGTTGCAATCACTCAATACATTCAGTAACAAAACATAGCCCCATAAGATATTGTCAAGGGCCATATTTGGTTTAAAAGCCCTTTCGATATTGACATCAATCAAATGATTTATACTAATTATATAAAAAACATAAAGACCGAACTACGGAAATCTACAAAATAATTTCAAACAAAATTTCTACACAAAAACAGTCTAAATAGAAAACTGAAATAAAAATAGACATAACCGTTTTAGTTACGGCCCACAAACTACAGTTTACCACAAAACCAGAGCTAGAAATAAGATTGCTCCTAGGTTTAAAGAGCACATTGTCACAAAAGATAATGAAAACACAGTAGAAACCAGTAGACCCACATACGACAAAAACTAAACTCCTTATACATACTTTTTCAGAATTCTTTTACAAATAATTCTCTCTTGTTATGCTCAAGAAATAAGGATAACAAACTTGGAATCAATCCTTTCAAACTAGGAAACGCTAAGATTGGAGAGAAATATCACACCTTCATCAATTACTTCGATCTCTCACCAATTCAATTCGAAATAGAAAATATTTATCACCATTATGAAAGTTTAAAGAAACATTCATATATTTTTCGAAAAAACCGCAGAATAGAATGGTTAGCACTATAAATCTTGTAGAATACCAGCTTAATATATTAAAAGACAAATTTAGTACGCTCAACTCACATAATAGAATCAAAAGAGGAATTTTAAATGGACTGGCCGCCATTTTTAAAAGCATTAAATTTAGATTCTAAAGATGACAATATTATGATCAAGCACTTAACGCTCTCACCACGAACCAAAATCAGATAGTCACAGTGCTCAATAAAAAAATATCGCTTACAACAAAGATAGTAGATAATTATAACAAAACAATAACTCTCATTAAACTGAATGAACGTCATCTGGCTGCTAAAATTCAAGAAATATTAGATATGATATGATATGATTGAAAATGCTGTTGAGCATATAACAACCGCTGCTAGTATAATCTTTTACATCCTTGATAATCTGGCAAACGCGCTAGTATTTGCAAGATAAAAGATTTTACATAGTAGCGTCTTAAAAATTGAAGACTTAGAATACATATTGAGTCAACTTCCAAAACATTGTATGATCTTTCTACTGTACACGAGTACTATGAATTAATCGAAGTCGAATTTTATCAAATTAATGACAGAATAGTTTTTATTTTACATTTTCGCATTGTGTATCCAAATTCGTATACCTTTTTCCACTTATATCCACTACCAAATAAAAATAAAACCGCCCTTTTACCACCCAAACCCTTTTTGGCCATAACAACTGGACACTACCAATACGAGGACGTGGAATGCAAAAAGGTCACAGGTACATATTATTGCTAAACCTTTAAATTACCACAAGTCAACTAGAACGGAGAATGCATTGCGCACCTTCTTGATATAAAAAATAATAGCTCTAGTCAATGCGACTTAATAAACGTATACGTTTCGCACTAACTGAAAAAATAAAACTACAAACAGTTTGCCGCAAAGTAGATTTAGTTTCGCTAATAGGAACCTTTATAATAGAGTTGCCTGTCAATTGCTCTTTTCGCACTTCGAATCATGCAAGTTAAGATAATCGTCTATTAAAATAAGATATCTTAAAACTGCTTACTCAGCATCAGCACGATTGCCACACAATTTCAACAGCGTCAACTGTAAACAAGAACATTTGGACACCAAGTCTAATCCTGATCAAACATATCATTTCTGACATATTGCTAATGATCAGCTATTGTATAAATAAGAGCATCCGGACACCAAGTCGAAGATCAAACATGTTACATATCACTTCCGATCGACTTTAAACAAAAGCACCCGGTCTCCAAATCGAATCCTGATGAAACATTGATGAAGTCATCACCACTCAGATGATGTCATTTCAAGAGTATATAAACTCCATACACTACTCAACTTCCAGCAGCAAGATCAGCTAGTCAACCTAACTTAGTTTTAGTTTAATTAAAAAAAATACCACTGTACTCTAGTATTATTTAAATAAAGATTTATCTTATTTAAAAAACCTAAACACAAAGGAAAATAATAATTGGCGCCCAACGTAAAGGCACCTTGAAATCAATATCAGTTATCTTAAAATCAGTAATCGGTACCAACGTAAAAGGCACCTTGAAACCAGTTACCTTAAAATAAGTAATCAGTTACCAACGTAAAAGTTAACTTGAAATCAGTTACCGAAGTGAGAAAGTGAAAACGTATAATAAAATTGTGCTAGGTCAAAAATATTGACCCACTTTTAAAAAATAACAGTGAGACGAATAAAATAATTGTGCTAGGTCAAGAACATTGACCAACATAAAAAAATAGTTGTTTCATTAATCTAATCTAAATATACCCGATAAAAAAAGGTATAGCCAAAAAAATAAAAACAAGTATCCATAAGGAAAAAAGAAAAAGACAAAACCAAAAAAAAAAATGTTTGTGCTACGGTAGGAAAAATATACCAGCTAAAGGACAAACAATATACAAACAAGTATCTGACGAAGGGAGAGAGAAAAAAAAATAGTACAAAAGAATTTGAATAATAAGTGACAAAGGTGTCAGTAAAAATATATAAATAAGGCGAAATCTTATAGTAATAATAGACGGAAAAAAAAAACGAATAAGTGAAAAAAAAAGAAGAACAAAATGTTATAATACTATATAAAAACTTGCTTGGAAAAATAGGTCTCTTCAAAAAACAGCAACAACACAACAATCGAAAATACAACAATCGAAAATACAACAAGCAGATAGTAAGAAGTATTTTTAGTATAATTATCTATATTAATTTAAAATATATATATATTGTATTATAAAACATTTTTACAATCTGGACAATTTCACACATAAACTTAATAAAATGACGACCTTACATAACAACTCACTAACAAACAAAGTCATGATTACAAGACTCATAGTAACTAACACAGCCTCCATGAAAGCTGAAATACATAGTCTCAGGAACCAGTTAAAAGCTATGACAGGTCTTAGCAATATGACCGAATATGAGCCACAAATGATAGATGAAAGTATTGCGTGCAACGCTTACGTTGATAAGCGCCCTGCTTATATATTCGAATAGGAATTGAATATCCTTCAACAAGGATATTCATCTCTGATAGAATTTTATAATGTTGTCAATAAGAAATTGACATTACTTATAAATAAAAAAATAATGACCAATGGTACATATAGTGCACTAACTAGAGAATTAAACAATATGAATCGCAGAAATGCATTGAGCATATTTATTACAGGGCTGAACACTCCACTCTCAAACATATTGTTCTCATTATCTCCAGAAGATTTACCTAGTGTATTGGCAAAAGCTCAGGAGTTAGAATCAAATCATATGAGAGCAAATTTCGCTCTACAATTCGGAAGGTCTCAGAACCATCAAAATAATGCGAATCCAAGGAATCAGAATAATCTTAGATTTCCTGAAAGGAATCATAATCAGCAAATTAATTTACCCAAGCAAGAACCTATGGAATTAGGAAGCTCTGTTAATGGAACGAATAACAGACAAAATGATTTCCAACGAAATAGAACTCCGCAGGTAAATCATAACTGGCGAAATTTCTAACTTTCGTAACGAGAAACGACAGTATGAGACTGCTCAACATAGTGCACAACCTCTTATAAAAAACCAAAGAATAAATAATCTAAATGAGAGCACTTTTTTAGACGGGCATCTCAATTGCCCTACATCTTCCGAGATAGCGACAGATCAGGAAAACGTCTAAAAATTTATTGGAATTTGACACTACAAGTTGCTACTGTAGGCCTAATATTTTGTCTAATAGATATAAGCTAGCAAATAAGAAAAGGGTAAAAACCATAAATGGATATTATTGTGAAGCAATGTTTGGCAGAAAAATACAGTTTTACGAGTAAGCAAACTTAGAAAGCGATTTGCTAATTGGTTTAATATATTAAAGATTTCTAATATAACATTAGATTTTGAAAATAAAGTCTTAACCCATCAGGGAAAACCTGAACAAATATATATTTCAGAGGAAAACTCTGAGAAATCTATTATGAATCAACAGGGAAGGCATAATTTGAAAATTGAAAATAATTTGAACACTTTGAAATATAATAATTTCGAAGTAAAAACCGACAAAGATAAGATTCTACGAGTATACAAAATAGAATCAATGCATTCAAATGTAAATACAAATGTATTACTAAGAACAGACGTAAAGGCTGAAATTCGCACAGTTGTTTAAACTCCTATATGGAGTAAACAATATCCATATCCTTTATCTGAAAATACATTTGTTAACAAGGAAATTAACAAAATGTTGAACAACGGAATCGTTCGACCTAGTAAGAGCCCACATAACTCACCTATTTGAGTAGTACCAAAAAAAGGGATTAATGAACATGGGACACCAGAACTAAGAATGGTGGTTGACTATAAAAAATTGAATGAAAAACCTGTATCGAATCGATATCCAATTCCCGATACAAATATTATACTTTCTAATTTAGGAAAGTCTAAATATTTCTCAACCATAGATTTGGAATGTGGTTTTCACCAAATACAAATGAGTGAATCAGATATAGAAAAAACATCAGTTTCCGTCAATAATAGAAAATATGAATTCTTAAGAATGCCATTTGGATTGCAAAATGCACCAAGCATCTTTCAACGGGCAATGGATGATATTTTGCGAGAGTATATAGGAAAGTTTTGTCATGTTTATATAGATGACATTATTGTATTTTCAGAAACTTTGGAAAAACATACAGAAAATCTAAATAAGATAATTGAAATCTTAAAAACCGCAAATATGAAAATATCATTAGAAAAATCGAAATTCTATCAAACAGAAGTTGAACCTTAGGCTACATTGTTGGACATAATATCATTAAAACGGATCCTAAAAAAGTAGAAACAATATCCGAATATCCAATACCAACAACACTAAGACAATTCAGAAGCTTCTTAGGCATGGCAGGCTATTACAGAAAATTCATTCAAAATTATGCATCAATAGCTAAACCTCTAGCAAAACACTTAGCTGGCGAAAACGGAAAAGTTTCGCAATATTTATCCAAAAAAAAACAGAAGTAAAATTGGACTAAGAAGGTATTTTAGCTTGCCAGAAATTAAAAAAATTATTAATTAATCAAATCGAATTGGCACAACCAAATTTTAACTAACTTTAATTTTAATTTTTTTAAGCACAGATGCTTCTAACAACGCTATTGGCGGTATTTTAACCCAAGAGGGTAAACCTATTATTTTCATATCGAAAACATTAAATCCCACAGATCAAAATTATGGAACGAACAAAAAAGAGCTTTAGAAAACATTGGTCATTGAAAACATTGAAAAATTATCTTTATGGAGTTTCAGATTTAGAAATCCATACAGATCACCAACCTTTAACTTTTGCAGTCTCAAGTCGTAACTACCAGGCACTACCAACGTAGTTCCAGACGCTTTATCAAGGCAGTATTTAAATAATTTAACAGATGATTTTTCAATGTCTGGAACACAACATTCAGCTGAAAGTAGTGATAATATCGATATTCCAGAAACTAAGAAGCCTTTTAATCAATTTAAACAACAGATTCTTTTAGCTAAACCTAATTTTACAATCCATGAACAAATAGGAAATTTCGGAAAAACTAGACATATTTTAGAATACGACACGCCAGAGAATTTGGTACATATTCTTAAAGAATATTTACAACAAGGAATAATTGCAATTCATTGCACACCTGAAGACTTATACGAAGTGAATTAAAAATTAAAAGAAACCTTTAGTAACCAATTTCTGTATACAAAAATTTTCGCGATAGATATAACAAATAAAGAGGATCAAAGTGCAAAAAAACAAATCTATGCCTCGTATTATTGGCCTGGAATGAATACACAACTTCAGGAATATGTAAGAAACTGTGAGATCTGTAATAAAAATAAATACGACCGTCATCCTCAAAAAATACCAATTGGAAAACAATCCCAAAAAAAGAGGGGGGCAATTACACATCGACATATTTTTCGCCCAAAAATTAAAATTTTTAACATGTATAGATTCCTATTCAAAGTTTCTAATAATAAAATTAATCGAAGATAAAACCAAGTTAGATGACAAAGTTTTAGAATTATTACAAAGCTTTCCAGATGTAAAGCAACTAACTGTTGACAATGAACCAGGCTTCACAACAGTACAGTATAAAACATTAATGCAAAGATTAGAAATAAAAATATATTATTGCGATCCTAAACATAGTACCACGAATGGTCAAGTAGAAAGAGTTCATTCTACAATTATTGAAATTGCAACATGTATGAAACAAGAATTTCATTTAATAAGTTATCTAGAATCAATATTTAGAGCTGCACAGCAATACAATAAGAGTATTCACTCGGTCACGAATCTTAAACTTTGTGACGTCTTTTATAATAAATTACCCCACTATGAAGTGCAACCAAAACTTTCTGTAGCCCAGGACAAAATATTAAAAAATATTAACAAAACGATATAATTTACGGAAAACTCATAGGAGGTAAAAATAAACTTATGTCTAAATATAAAAAACGAAAAATTAAAGAAGATTTAGGAAATAAAGTCCAAATATTTGAAAACAATAGAATAGTCCATGAAGACAATATTAAAACTTAATTTTTTTCCTTAGCCTTAAGTATACAATATAAATAATTCTAAATGAAATGTTAATAAAGTCAAAAGACATAGATATAAGAATAAGAATTTAGAGTAGCTTAGACTGCCTGTGTGGGGCCAGTAAGTTAGTATAAGATTGTTAAGTAATTTTAAGCTAGCATTTAAGCATTTTTTTGTTAGTATGCAAGAGTTAATGATTAAGAAAATAAAATGCATTGAAAACTAAAACTAAACTAAAACTTAATTTTTGTATTTTATTACAGAAAATGTTTTTCTTAACAATTTTCCTACTGACGACATTTGTTTCTTCAGAAATTATTGATTATACTCTGGATAATTACATATTGATCGAAAATGGAAACTCCGCAATTTATAAAGAATATGGTGAATTATTCCATGTTACAAATTTAACATATTATAAAATATTAATGCAGGAAACGCAAAACATTTTACATACAAATTTGGAATATAACAGCTTTGGTATTAAAGACGATGTCATACATGTGGGATTACCACACATTAGATTTAAGCTAAGTATTTCAGCTAACAAACATAATGTAATTAAAATATTTTTTAGATCGTCGTCTGCCGACTGTTCTTCGTCAGCCACTTATCGTCATGAGTAATAGGCCCAAAACGATCCATCTGTTTATTTGCGGATCGTGTTACCGTTGAGTGTCGGGATCTCCCTGGGTGGCGATATGGCGTGCGATCGATTGTAAAGGGTCCGCCATCTAACGTTTTTTTTTCTCAACTAGTGATTATTTCATGAATGGTAACACTTAGCTCATGTCTGATTTGACAGATAATTAGTTTTATCCTTCCGCTGAACGAATATGGTTGTGTATACGCTTGAACTACGCTGGGAAATATTGCGACATTACTTTGAAAATCATCATGCAGAATGTGTGCGAAAATTGCGTACGGATTTTGGAAGAAGAGAAGCACCGTCAGCTCCGTATGTTCGTTATCTTGTGAAAAAAGTGAAAGAAACTGGCATACTCATCGATAAACCAAAGCGTGAAAAGCCAAAAACAGTGCGTACACCCGAGAATATTGCTGCTGTGGCAGAAAGTGTGCGGGAAGCGCCATCAACATCAATTCACCGTCGTTCTCAACAATTGAACATTTCGGAGACATCATTGAGACGAATTTTGCATAAAGACCTTGGTATGACGCCATACAAAGTCCAATTGGTTCAGGAGTTGAAGCCAACTGACCATCCAATGCGTTTTCGCTTCGCTAAGTGGGCCTGCGATCGACTTAGAGAAGATGCCGATTTTCCCAAAAAAATAATCTTTTCAGATGAAGCTCATTTTGATCTTGGCGGGTATGTAAACAAGCAAAATTGTCGCATTTGGGGCACAGAAAACTCGCACGCATACATTGAAAAGCCGATACACCCAAAACGAGAGTGGACTTTGGTCCAGAGGCATAATTGGGCCATTTTTCTTCGAAAATGAGCAAGGAGTGGCCGTTACAGTCAATGGCGATCGTTATCGGGCCATGTTGAACGAATTTTTGTTCACAAAAATTGAAGAGGAGGATATTGGCAACTTTTGGTTTCAACAGGATGGCGCTACGTGCCTCACAGCCGAAGCTACACTCGATGATTTGCGCCCTGTTTTTGAATTAGGAACATTATGTAAATAGATAGCAGGAACCCCAGACCACGACGATTTAGTCACTATAAGCAACAAGCTTTCAGAATTAACAGAGAATAATAAAAAACAGTTTACTATGAATTCAGAAATTTTTGAAGCAATAAATTTATATCGTATGTGTTTCGATGGAGATAGATGGTATGTAGAATGGACTGTAAATGGATTGTAAAAATATCTGTAAAAAATAAAGACACGACCGTTTGATCCTTAAACTTGAATTGCCGATTTATTTATTCTGTAAAAAAAATTACATGTGTTTAACCTTTAGATGTAAAGTCACGGCTGTCAAAATTTCTTGAGTGGGCGTTGTTGCATAGGCGGTGTTGGAGATATATGGTATGTACTGTAAATGGACTGTAAAAATATCTGTAAAAAATAACGTTTGACACGACCGTTTGATCCTTAAACTTGAATTGCCGCTTTATTTATTCTGTAAAAGAATTACATGCTTTTAACCTTTAGATGTAAAGTCACGGCTGTCAAAATTGCTTGAGTGGGGCATTGTTGCATAATCGGTGTTGACTAGGTGCATGTGCATGTTGTGGTGATGACGCAACAGTACGAAACCTCGAGATTGGTTCACATCATAGAACGAATAAACAGATGTATATATTAATTATAACTGAACTACAAAATATGATACAAACCATAACATTAGCTAAGATAGGTATTCTAAACCCAGCAATTCTAAACTTACAAGAAATTACCAAACATGAACATGAAACTCTAACATTGACCGATTTAATAGACGTTTCAAAATTCAAAATAGTACAAGATAATAACGTAATTATAATTTATATAAAATATCCAATTATTGAAAAAAGTCGCTCTTTATATGGAACAAGAGCCATAAGCCAATAGGATGGAAAACTGACAAATCAATTATAAAATGTAATAATGAATATTTTAATGCCGAAATTTGTAAACTAGAATTAAGAACTACATTTTGTAAACTCATGTAGTTATAAAAAATCATGTCTGCCAGATCTATAAATAATAAAAAAGGAAAATGTATCAAAATAATAGAAAATAACGAAAATTTAGAAATCATTAAAGATGTTACGATATTAATTTCCGGTAACCACACAATAGATGGCCATAAATTAGAAAGCACATATTTAGTAATCTTTAAAAATAAAACTATAACGCTATCGTAACTTTTGACAACCAAACAGAAATTATTACTAACTCTTTAAGAACAAGTAATTTAAATAAATATGATGTAATCAGGTATATTGAATCTGAAAATAAAAAACTGAAAGTTGAAAATATTAATGTAATTAATTCTGTAAGAAAAACGGTTGAAAGCCAAATTATAGTGTGGATAATAATAATTTTGTTCATTATTGTAATAATAATTTTTGTATTTTATAAATTTATAAAAGATTTTCAGGACTGTATAAAGAAACAAAAGACCAAAAATGACATAATACTTTTTGATAATATTAATAAGAACATTTAAATACTCACAAAACAATTTGAAAAAACGGGACGTTTCTCTTAAAGGAAGGGGGAGTTAAGATAATCGTTTATCAGAATAACTGCTCACTCAGCATCAGCAGGATTGCTACACAATTTCAGGAGCATCAACTGTAAACAAGTCCAATCCTGATCAAACATGTCATTTGTCACATGTTGCTAATGATCAGCTATTGTATAAATAAGAGCATCCGGAGTCCGGACACCAAGTCCAAGATCAAACATGTTACATATCACTTCCGATCGACTGTAAACCAAAGCACCCGGACACCAAATCCAATCCTGATGAAACATGTCATTAGATCAATCTAGAACAATCGACTGATGAAGTCATCACCACTCAGATGATGTCATTTCAAGAGTATATAAACTCCATCCAAAACCATCAATACACTACTCAACTTCCAGCAGCAGGATCAACTAGTCAACCTAACTTAGTTTAAGTTTAATTTAAAAAAATACCATTGTATTTTAGTATTATTTAAATAAAGATTTATCTTTTTTAAAAAACCTAGACACAAAGGAAAGTAATACTCGTACTTTGCATAAACAATCAAGAAACACTAAGGGAACATCCCCATCTTCTGCCAGTCGTCTCCATTCCAATATATAGAACGAAGACACCAAAATTAATTAACGACCTTCCCCTGAACGAAATACATCGCCTACTAAAGGTGGCCCTAAACGACGAGAATGCTCGCCGAACATGCTCGTGCTCGCTATATTTTTCTCGTATAGGGGCTGGTTTGCGAGCCGCTCGCTGTTGGCGAAAAATTTCGATTTTTTCATGCCGTTGGCTTCGATGTTCGCCATGTAGGGCCATGTTCGCGAACAAACCTCATTTTTGCTGTGAACGCCGCTGAGTGAATATCGTGGATGAAACATAATGGCAGCAGTAAATAAATAAATCACCATAAGCGCAACCACTTGCGCTTCTGTATCGCACATGTTCACAGTATGAAGAATCAACACGAAATGAATGCTCGCCAAATGTGTTCGTCGTGTAGGGGATAACGCAAACGAGCATGTTCGGCGAGCATGCTCGTCGTTTAAAGCTACCTTAAGGCACCAAGAAAGCATAGATAAAATCCAGATAAACGCACCATAGAAACAACATTCATCACACTGGTGGTTTGCTATACCTGCTTTCTCACTAGGCACTGCAATAGTATGACTTTACTTTTGCAGACGCCAACATGTATCAAGAACAACAAGAGAACAACAATATGCCACATTAACACAACCTGAAAGCAACACTCAACGAGATCGAATACATTTCAACAGTTAGATAACATGAAAATATGATCAAAATAAAGCAATTATTGTTAAAATAATAAAACCCAAAAAAAAGCAAATAAATATATACAATATTTTGGTATTAGACATAAAAAAAATGTATATATATGTGTATACATAAAAACATGAAAATACATATTGAAACATACAATTTGTATACCTAAAAGTATATTTTGTTTTAATATTCTACTGTAGCTTACTACTAAAATCATGTAGATAGTGTAAGATTACCACACATATATTGTATCTCAAAAAAAAAAAAAACAAACAACACACATTCATATACTTACATATTGCATCTTTATTAACTATTACCCAGTTTATCCGACAGCTCTATGTGCGTTGAAGCAATCCGCATTGGTTCAGTACCCGTAGAAATGCTGGTGTTTATACTCGTATGAAATTATCCAAAATGAGCGAGAGAAAATTGAGAGAAGTTTAAAAAACAGCTGGTTGAACTGACACTTCACACTACCTCTGATACATTTTTCTTATTTCTTTCTCTTTCCAAATATTTCGTTTGTAATCCCACATTTTAAATATACAACTGATTACCTGATAATGGAAGAATACATTCTTTTTATTTCTTTGTCTACCCAAATATTGCATTTGCAACCTCATTTTTTAAATACACAACTAATACCTGCCCGATGATGAAAGAATGATGAGAGCGCGTAAGAGTAAAATGTTTATACGATATTTCGAAGTGAATACAAATTTTCAATGCGTTTTATAAGCAGGAATGAACGTATGCGTTTTGAAGGTTTCAATGCGGTTTGAAGTGGTGTTTATTCGAGCGTATTGAACCAATGCGGATTGTTTCAACGCAAATTGAGCTGTCGGATAAAATGGGTATATGTAACAATTAAAAATATTATACTCCTACTCTTCAGAACTTTCTTTGAGAATAAAGTTCCTAGTTTTGGATATCAAACAGTTCGGTTATTTGAATATATATAACTAACGAGTATTTGTAATTGAGCTGAGTGTATGTGAGTTTTGATTAATATAATTATTTGGATTTGAGTCATTTATTTTATTGGGTGCGTGTGCAACAACGTTTAATAGGACATGTTTGTAACTGGCGTGACAGGAGGAAATGTGATGTTTGGTCGTTGGTGGGGGAGAGGGGGTTTTGTTAAGCTGCCGTTTTGAGTGAGTAGTATTCTATTTCTAATAATTTCAGCCATGGTGGGCTTAGGGATTATTGATTTAGCATGGGATTGTCCAGGCTTCCCGGGTAGTACAACGACGATCTAGCTTAATTTTATTGATGGGTCTCAAAAAAGTTGGGCAATTTGGGTCGTAGAAAGTGTGGGCATCCTCTTTGCAATTGATGCAACAAATACGCGAATATTGCTCATGTGGTGGAAGTAAGCAGCGATCTTTGCAGGTTGGTGGATTGGTGCAGTGGTTTTTGGTGTGACCCAATATTGGCAAGACACGCACCTCCAGACAGGGTTTGGAATTTGCGGCACCTGTCGGAACTAGATCATTATTTACTTTTTTTAGGATTTTTTTAATCTCAATTATTTTATATTTCTTTAATACCAATAATAACCCGTCTTCTGGTATATCGATAATATGTCTAGAGTCGACCAGCATTCGGGTAGACAAAGTAAAGTTCATGATGACCAAATAAGTCATAATTGAATCAGATCGTCATTGGACTATGCGAGAAATTGCAGAGAGATTAAATGCATAATACGCAAAAAGCTCCTTGCTTGGCTTCCACACCTAGCACAAACAATTAATATTTGCGATATGCAGCTCCAAGGCGGCAAAATTGATTCTTTTTTTTTAATCGAATTATTGCTTGAGATGAAAAATGTGTCGTTTCCAACAACATCAATCGAAACGATCATGGCCCAAGGGTACTCTAGAGAGAGTAATGATGTCAATTTTATGCGATCAGTTATCAGCCAGATCACATCCACCATACAGAACTGACTTTGCAACATCGGATTTTCACTTGATTCGAAGTTTGGTAAGATTTTCACAAATGATGATAACTTGAAATCGCACTTGTTCTGGTTTTGTCCCAATAGGGGCCAGAAGTTCTATGAGAACGGAATCATGAAGCCCTCAAAAAATTGGCAGAAAGACATCGAACAAAAGGGAAAATATATAATTGATTAAAGTTTATTCTTTTTATGAAAAAAAAAGTATTATCGCAAACTGAAAAACAAAACTATATACTCTAAAGCATACAAAAAGACGTCACAATCCATTTTTCCTATGGAGCAGGGTGATGCTATTTGCCGGAATGCCAGTCCCTGGCAGTGTGACTATGTGACTCACGGTTGGACAGCGTTGATTCAATGAAAGTTTTTACTTATAAAGTTTCGAGAACAGGTCGGAATTATGTAATTTGTTGTGCCACGGAAATTTATTTCGAAAATCAGCTTCCTTACAAAATATAGATATATAGATACGGGTAAGATGTGGTTGCAAAAATGATAGCACTACGTGCCATATAACATCCCAAACCATTTATTGAAATCACTATTTAGCGAGAAATTGACCTAACAATAAATCGAGTACAACTAGTTTTTCTAATTTTTCAATTATTTTCTTCGTGAACAATTCTTCTGAGGAAGTAGAGAGTAATATATATAATTTGAGTTTTAATGCTGTTGAAATACCCTAGCACATATTTCTCAAAACTAAAATAAAATATTGTGCCAATCTGTCTGCGTACGTTATTTTTGTGTACATTATATTGACGTACTGGGCTTGTACATACGAGTATGTTAAATACAGGCAGACCTTTCGTAGAATAAGCGACATTTTAGTCTCTATCTGCATTCATTTGCAGATACAACCATATGTTACATATGTTTTCTCTTTTCATCGTTGCTTTTCGCCACAATGGATCAAGTTGATAAAAAGAGGAAGCATGCGAGAGAATCGATCCCATTGTTGTTACTACTCGTAGAATGTTAGATTCATTTTAAAAGATGAGTTTGTTGGACATCGCGGCGGTGTGCATTAAAGGTCGGCAGTTCTCCCAATAGATGCAGCCACTCTTCACTATTTAGAAATCAATTCTAAGAGTTTTGCGAGAAAACGCCAAACAGGTGGAGATAACTAGTACAGTGTCTAGGTGCCTAGTTGCCGAATTCGGCATTTTGCTTAGTCAGTCGCCAAAACTTGACGAAAGTCAATTTTGTTCTTGTATCTTCGTACCCCAGCATCTCTGTAGCTCTGGAGTTGTTCGTATTTTTTTTCTCTACATTATATAAAGATACATGTGTATTTATTCACCCATCATTATTTATTACATTATATTCTTTATTAATTTATTCGAAAGATAGACAAACAACACTAATATAAATTTAAATATTTTTGTTTGAGTTCTATGTACTTTTATAAGTTTAGGACTCCCAACCTATGCCAAAATGCATTTAGCATTTTTTTAATTTTTTCATACTCGTAGTATTGTATTTATCGAAGCACGAGGGGCGTTCAATATATTCTCGGTATAGATATGAAGGAAAATGCAAATTCAATTTAAACTGTTTTTATTTTTCAATATAATCTCCCCTAACATCAATGCATTTGTTACATCTTGAGATAAGCTTTTTTAAACCCTCAAAAAAATAAATTTCCTCTTTCTCTGCAAAATACCCATTTATTGCCGACTTGAGTTTTTCATCATCCGAAAATCTTTTTCCACGAAGACATTTTTTCAAATCCGGAAACAGAAAATAATCTCTAGGGCAAGGTCTGAACTATAGGGTGGGTGTTGGATTTCTTCGAAACCACAATCTCGCGCAGCAGCCTTGGAAACTCGCGCCGTGTGAACAGGAGTGTTGTCATGAAGAAGCAAAACACCCGCTGCGAGTTTACCCCGTCTTTTCTTTTTAATTTCCTCCCGCAAATTATGCAAAGTGGAAGCGTAGGATGTGGCGTTGATGGTTTCACCTTTTTTTTTGTACTCAATGAGCAAGATTCCCTTTGAGTCCCAAAAAACTGCGGCCATGAGCTTCCCGGCAGACGGAGTGACTTTGAACTTCTTCGGGGGGTCTGTTCCTTTTTTATGCCACTGCATGGACTCTTGCTTGCTTTCAGGGTCATAGTGGTAGACTCATGTTTCGTCCCCAGTAACAATTCGATCCATAACACCGTCCGCGTTCTCAATACACATCTCCAAAAGCTCTCTACAGCATGCGATTCTCACTTTTTTCTGAGGCGCTGTGGGCATTCGTGGCACCCACCTTGCACTGACCTTTGAAAGGTTAAGATGGTCATGAAGGATGGTGTGAATGGTACCAATTGAAAGCTTGGTGATCTCTGCCATCATTTTCACCTTTATTCGGGCATCCTCAAGAACAAGTTTTTCGACTTCTTTGATGCTTTCTCCCGTACAAGCAGTAGCCGGGGCGCCGGAGCGGGGGTCGTCTTCAATGCTCTCTCTGCCTCTCTTGAACTCACTTGACCACTTTTGCACAGTTGATAATGAAGGTGCGGAACCCTGGTAAACAGCCACCATCTCTTCATGAATTGTTTTTTGACTTTTTCCTTGCTTAGTGAGAAATTTAATTACAGCGCGATGCTCAATTCTCTCCATCATCGTCTCAGTTGCCATTATGATTCTGTTTAACTAGAGATAAAACGCGAATTAATAATCACATTTATATGAAATTTTACATGAATGCACTAAAATAATAGTATTACTTGATAAATAAGTCAATTTATATATACAACCACAGCTTCACCCCCGATACCGAGAATATGTTGAACGCCCCTCGTATTATAATAAATTGAATGGTTGTGTAGCCCTCTTTGTAGAAAATATGATACTCGTACCATCGATATGAACGAATTTTTTTCTAGTTTACTAGTTAGTAACTTCAAAAGTCATCAAAATCTAATGGCCGCGATTTGACTGAAGATGCATTATCTGACAAAAATTCAAATCGATAGCGCTATTCATTCGCAAATAATCGTGGGCCAAAAAAATTTTGCACATACGGATTACGATCATAAATACTCTTTGACTCACTGACATTTTTTTAAAAACCCTTTGAAAACATTATAGACAACTCAAATCGTAAAGATATCACCAAATTTTTAGTTTCAATTTTCGTGAGGTTAATAAGAAGTTAATAATTTTATCCATGTTTTTGGGGAAATTCGCTTGTGTGCGTCTTCTTCCCTTTATTGGGGAAGAAAAATCCAGTTCGAATCTGGCAAATATACAGATCTTTTGGTATACCGTCGTTTCCTATAAACTAAAAGATGTTATAATTTGATGCTGTTACCCCAGATGTGAGTTCTTAGACATTATCCTATACAAGCCATGCCTTCTGGATAAGATTGATGTGCTCGCTTTCCTCAATGACTCTGACGAGTGACATTATGGACACTAGAGCCGTTGACTCTTCTTGAGTAGCCTAATTACTTCAACTAAAGACGGACTGATTTATAATTACCTATTTTCTTCCAATTTCTTTCATTTGCTTACGCACTTGTCTTTAAGAAGGTTGCATTATGTGACTCAGGGCCTTGGTATCCCAGCATCGTTGATCTGGAGCTTAAATTTTGGACTTGGGTCTATGATGGAACATACCCAATGTCAGAAGTTAATACTCGTAGTTTTATTTTAGATGTTTATTAAAATGAAAAAAAATAGAAGAATTTTTTAATTTCGATTTACTAATTCTTTGAATCTATCTTAAGACTGATTTGCGTTTTGCATGGTTACCTTTATGTCATAGGTTACATTGAAACATAAGTTGCAGTGGTTGCATAGGTGATCGTCCGGTAGTTCTTAGAGCTGGTACGAGCGGATTCCTTGTAGACATTGTGTCATCATTTTTGTTGTGATTCAATGATCACACGGGTATCGTGTGTCGTTCGTTTTGGTGGGAACTCCATTACAATTTTATTTTGATTTTAAATGATGTTCTCTCATTTCATATTTGTGGACGTATTACCTGCAACTGTAACACCTCCACCGTTAGCTTGAGGCTCCAACGAAGCATCTGCAATTGTAGTATTCTGTTTTCTTAAAATATAAATGCATACTAACATTACAATTATTATTATATTTAAGGTAATAGAAGATGCGTTAAAGGACTTATTTGCATTTGATGTTTTCTCAATTAGTTTCGTATTTTCTATATGCTTTACATAAAATTCGTCCAATTTTCTTTAAGTTTAGTTGTCAAATTTGATAAAATGATGGTTTCTTTATATTCGTCTTCGTGCTATTCACAAAGTCTACTGGCCGTTTGTTTGTCATTGAGTGGATCGTATTATTGTAAAATATGATTATTTTTATTATCTTGTCTTCGATAGTACCTTCATTGTTAACTTCATCATGCTTAAGAAGTCTGATATGTTCATTTATTGTGTTATGTAATCGTTCGACATCAGCGTTTGATGTGTGATTACTATTGGAAGTAAAATGAAGTATCGTGTGACGCTCGTTTTGGTGGGAACTCCATTACAATTTGATTTTGACCTTAAATTATGTTTTCGGATTTCATATTTGTTTAAATGTTGACTGCAACTTTAACAGTTAATCACCAGGCCAAAACTCGCCAAAATCACCGATGGTGGATTGCCAGCAACCTTGAATATGGTAGACGGTAAAAAGACTTGTTCTGTCTTAAACAACATAAAAAAAGGCAACAGCCTAGAGGCTAGTGTGAAACAGCATTTTAAAATTTGCTTGATTATCTGCGGAGTCAATTAGACTGAAGGGTCGCCAAATACTCATAAATCCTAGGACTTACGCACTTATCCTTTCCTACACCCTGTTTAAAGGAAAGGAACTGATATATTTCAAGGGAGCAATTATCACGAAGGGTGGTGACATGCCAGATCCGGCCAAATGCTCAGATAATGGAAAATCTTAATTGCCGTTGACATCCAAATCACAGTTGACGGATGATAAACAAGACGCCTCTTTTGCTTTGATGCTTACTCAGTTGGTTTATGTGAAGTCATTTGAAATGATGACGATGGTGATATAGCCTTCAGGCTGTTTAGACAACAAACATTCCCGAGAGCCCCTAGGTAGTTTTTCTTCATATTTTTACTTTTTTGAAATCCCATTCGAAATTCATTTTCATTTAAGGGTGTATGCCACACTTTGTACTCTTCAGATTGAATTCGAATTTCTGTCACTTTAAAATTTAAATTGCTCGAGCGACCCGCACACAATGACAAATTGCAATCCATCATGCCGAATGGGGTGAGAATTATGATAGCAACCCCGCATTCAGCTCTCACCGTGTTTCAAAAAAGATTTCCAATAGAGCTAAGAATGTTTTTGCATCTCTTTATTTGTCATTCACTTGGTACAGATACAACTCCTACAGATAACAGAATATGAACCCTCCAGATTCGTACAAGCGTGTCAGAGAGTGCTCTCTATTACCATCGCAGATTGGAAATTTAATTGTTTGTTTGTTATTTGCATATAAATTCGGCATATGGCCGGATATTCGAAAACAGAAAAAAAGGGATCTGAAGAGACCACGCAGCCGACAACCTGTATCACCCCGGTCATGTATAAAACAACCCCCCTGGTTGAGTTTCTCTAGAGCTTTTCTGAAGTTTACTCTGGGGATTTCAGCTCCTTGGCTGTTAAAAGTGGTGGAAATTTTGAAAAGTCCTGAGGTCGGCTCACCACCACTATGGTGGACGCAGGAGCGGAAAATATTTTTGCGTAATCCCTTGGCCGAGTGGAAAACGTGGCATCATGAAATATGCTAACGAATTATTTATCAACAGTAAACAGATCATCCGCCTTGTGCGTCCCTTTTTTGTTGCATAAATAGGCATACATACGTACATATGTGAGTGCCAGCGGACTTAGTCTCGGTTTCAACAACTGGATAATAAATTTGTTGGTGGTCGTGTCATCAGGGGTGGCAGACAGGAGACGACATTTTAATTTGTACTTGAGAAAATATTTGCACACGAATAATGTTGATGATGATGGCTATGGTGGGGGGATGTTAATTCAATTATCCTCATGATTTCAACAAAAAAAAAAGGAGAAAGGAATTCATTCCCTTTCCTTCATCACCCACTTGAGGCAATGAGGTGATTGCACATTGGGCAGAGATTACAACACCATACCAGAAAATCTAAAAAAAATGTAGAATTGAAATCAATTTAAATGTTTCTGAAGGGTCTAAGGATGTTTTGGAAAGTGTGGATGCCTGTCTGCGATAGTGACAAAGCTCTAAGCATAATATGTGAGAGGATTTATTTTTAATTCGAATGATATCGAATATTTCATGACGAAAATATCTATATAATTCCTTTCTCTGCAATAGTACATATTCCTTGATAGAGACATTGTAGTATGCAAACAGAATTGGAGACACACATGTCTTCTTCTATTATAAGATAAATATCACATCTCTCTGTATGTGTGTGAGCCTGCTGAGGAAAAAGTTGGTCCTTTTGTGCAAGCGGATTAATTTCAATTGACCCTAATGCCGAAGTTTTGCGGTATTTGTGGTCTACTTTTAAGCAATGTGAAGCGATGTGTTTTTTTCGGATTAATGCCTTTTCTACGAAGCACGGTGACAAGCTGATTTACTTGTCGTTCCTGTGCAGTGAATGGGAGGATTAGACACACACCGACATGTAGACCAATATACCAATGTTTCTAGAGTTAAAGTACCAATTGATAGACGATTTTATTATATTTTGCATATGAGGGATTAAAGGACATTTTTCCGGGTGGAGAAATCGGGATTTAAATTAAATTCTAAATGTCAATTGCAGCTAGTGATCTGAATGCAAGGATGTTTCTGGGACGGTAATGTTTTACTTTGACCGGGGAAAGCAGTTGGAAAATATGTATTTAATAAAATGTTTATTATAATAGAGAAGAGGCTTACAATTACTGTGCAATGATTTAAATATGGTAACACTTGTTGTGGCATATGTAATTGCGATATTATCCATAGGAGGTGCTATACGTGATCGATGATTGGCGCACCTGAAATGATCTTCCAGTCAATCTTGAAGGCTTCGCCATCACTAAACATATCACGTCGATAGTACTAAAGGGCCAGCTTAAAGGATATTTCTGCAAGACATGGGGTATGGATCTGAGTATGGTCCTTTGCATCCCAACACAGTTATGATAAAACCAATGTGCGTCGGTTGTCTGGTGCTTTCACGAAAATATGCCAGTGCTGCTTTTATGAAACTCCATAGAACAGTCTACATCGGCTGTATGAGAGCTTTCCCCATGTACCCAGTACTGGATGCAGGATAAACTTCCATCCGTGTTCTTAATTTGTATTTAATATTATTTTATAATAGGTATTTATACACAGTTCGGGCGAAGAACGAGATATATCTCCTAAAACGAGATATTGATTTAATATACGCTGATCTGAAGTATTTGCAGGTAATAACTGTCACAAAATAGAGAACGGAGTAGGGCGTTCCATAAGCGTCAGGCGGGTTTTATGTGCATTCATAGCAAGACAGGTGTTACGGTTGAAGGTTTGTTGAAAGGCTGTATGTTACTACCAATTTCGGTAGAGTACTGGTAGAAAAAATAACAATTGAAGAAAGTAGGGCAAGAGACATTATGCCAGTATTCAGTACGATCTACAAACACTTCAATGGAGAATTGAATAGGCGTGTCCCATAAAGTGAGATCTCTGAGATCTCAGAGAAAAAAAACCCCAGCTGAGTGCTCACTTTTTTTTGCGGAAATTTCTGAGACAAAAAATTTATGGATTCATTTCTCATTTTTCTCACATCTACTTGTTTTGACATTTCAGATTTCTGATTCCTAAGGTCAATTTCACATTTTGATTCAAATCGCTGTTGAGAAATATGTTTAAATCTAATCTAATAAAAAATTAAAATGAATTTGTTTTACAAAAGCGATTGACCTTCTAGTTGTGGGAGAGAGCCACTTCGTATACTCGGGTATTTTTTTAACAATGGCCTCCACAACTAACTTATAAAGCCGGTGACCCGTTGTATGTGGAAAACCGAATTTATGCGACCCCAATCTGATATTGTCACCATTGCCTAACATGTACAGGCTGAACAGAATCGCATTTTTATGGTCGGTAAGATTTGGAGGCAGATGGTGCATCAGTTGATTTACCAATAACTAAATATAAAAAAAACATCAGTAAGTACAAATAAATAATTTAATTAGTTACAAACCTCGAAACTAGCCTTCCGCATTCGAAAATGAAGACTAAATTCATCCTCGGTTTAGTTTGGGACGGCGTTAAAATATAAATTTTCCTCATACAGTCGATAAAACCTTCCGTTGGGAAAAATTCCTTCTCTGTTCCTCTGCAACTCGTCCATAAAAATATCTTTTTTTAGATATAGAAAAAATTTGAGATTAATATGGATACCTCCATCAGCATAGTCACTGTCATCACTTTCAAATAGATCTAAAAACAGCTTTTCGGGTTTTTCATTCATTTCCCTTTTTTTTACACTTTCGGATTCGCCTCTGTTAAAGTGACAGTGAGCGCTCAGTGAGATCTCACTTTGTGGGACACGCCTAATAAATCAGTGTATCAGCGTACTATAGTATTCATTTCGATACAGTCGGTGTTCTTACCCTTTCAGTCAGTAGTGTTGTGTGAAAATAATATTTACATATTAAATAATAATAGTGATTGTTGACGTGAGGCATCGTACCTTCTTGGTACCCGAAACTAGACTGCCCATCTCGTCGTTCTCCATGTTTTTTATATGTCTTTTCGTCTATCATATCCCATCGTTCGCTCAATAGGTCACCAAAGCATTCCTGTACTTGTTTGTTTAGTCGCAACATTTGATTTTGAATACATTGTGACCTTTCGTTTATTTTTTGCCGGCACTTCAGTGGGTCAGTGTGACAGAAATTGTGTGTTTGCACATGTGCTGAACTGGGTTATCGGCGCTTCGGCGCTGGTATAATAAGATAGGGTATTCAAGTGTCACAAGAACCGCTTTGTGCGGGAATTATGGTCGTGGGGAACGATGGAAAGAAAAAAAAATAGAATACTTCTTTCGGTGAATGCAACTTTATTACTGACTTTTAATTTTGAAATTTTTACATTGGTTTGTACAGGTGAAACTGTACTTGCTGACATAGTTGAAAATGCATTTGTCAAGTTCTAGGAATTGCACCGGATGGGTGTCTACAATAAAATTGAAAAGGTTTACAAAATTGCTCCAGATGGGTGTCTCAAATTTACTTTGTTTTAATTTAATAATTAAGTTCATCTGTGGGAAATGTTTTATGGTGTCGTCTTAGGGTGTTTGACCCGTGGTGGCGTATGTAATTCCTCCCCCCTTAGTGTGGAGCGTAGGCCAAAGATACTGTAAGGTAGATTGGGCAGGAGCGACATCGTACTGGATATTAATTTTCTTGTTACTCGTAGTTTGTCTGAAAGTGTAAGATGCTAATAAAATGATTAAGAGTATGAGGATGCTGAGCGAGCCAAATGTGTAGTAATCGCGTTTTTCTATAGTTGATTGGAGAAATTTAATAGAATCCGTATTTATAGTGTTATAAATTTTGAGTTTCTGAAGATTAAGTTTATCGATAGTTGAATTGAAGTTTACTTCACGCTGAATCATAGACAAAAGATGAATTTCATCCCAAAAAATATTAGGATTGCTTTTATATGATAAGTATGTCGCAATTTTCATAATGGATTAAAATTGTGCCAGATAGTATGTTAGAACTGTAGCCACATGTTGAATTTATTGTAGTTTCAGGTGCATTTGTGAGTAAGATGTAATTTGGTTCTGGTTGTGTTATTGCAGAAATAGGTCCGACATCATTAAGTGTACAGTTGGCTGGTTTATTGTTGATAAGATGTCCTATGCATGACGAGCAATTGGTGTTCTCTTATTTCCTTGATTCTTTGCAGTAATAAATATCTTCTATTTTGGGGCATGGATCATTTAAGTATTGTATATATTCGGAATGGAATAGGATATAAGGTGAGGTGTCAATTTCTTTAGTTAAATTTAGAGGTAGTGGAATAAGGAATATTTTTCAAATGAAAGGATAGAAATGCGAACGTTAATTATTATTTTTGAATCGTTATAATATGCTTGAAGTTCTAACATTTCATAAATTTGTTCGTTAGAATTAATTTTGACTGATTGGTTCTCAAGGTTTTCTTGTATTTCGGTTAGTTCATTCTGATTTAAAATAAATTTTGAAATAATATTAAGTTTTGCCAATACTATTGCTTCGGCAATACTTGTTAAATGGTTATTAAGCAAATCAATGTTATAATTTATTTGACTCAGATATTGTGTTCTTAGTAAAAGTTCTTCATTGACATGGAGCCTATTATTATTTTGGTCTTGGAATGTTTGGAAAAATGTTTCTATTCTATTTTGTTGGGTGTTAATATGATTTGTTATATTTTTAAATCGCTCTGTCATTTGACGGTTGATATTAATTTGGCTATATATTTCGTTCTGGAATTTGGATTATTTAGAGTTTAACGTGTCAATTTGGTTATTTATTTTTTTCGCGTCATATGCATCCATATTGCCAGTGATAAATTTAATTGCCGTACCTAAGCCGTTAACTAGACCTCTTTTATTTCTAGTTGTTGGAGTTAAAGAGTCAAGCTTAAGTTTAATTTCGTTAAGTTTTAATTTTGTAATTTTAATTGAGTCATTAAGATTGTAAAACTTGTCCAGTGTTTGTATGGAGTTAGAGATTCGTTCAATGTTGTCTTTGTAATCGTCTAAGTTAACTATATGAACTAAGTTACTATAGCTTTTAATTGTTCTTGCTGTGCCTAATTTGAATGAAAGTATCATTTGTTCGTCTGTCAATAATTGTGTTTCCATTTTTTGGGATGTCGCTATCACCATTCTGTAATAAAGTATTATTGTTTAGTTTCATATTTTTATTTTATTTTCTTTCTTTTCCTAAGCCTACATTTATGTATTTTCCTATCATCTGCTGTATTTATTGTTACTTTTTTATTTTCTTTGACTTTAATTTTAGAAAACCTAGGGGTTATCTTGTTCCTTCTACACTCCTTTCTATATACTATTTCATTTACTTCTAATTTTTCTGGGTTTTCCCTAGTTATATTCAACTTATCTATATTAGTGTTCTTAATTTTATCTAATCTTTCTCTAATGGTTGGGTATAATTTTTCTTGATATTCATTTAATTTTTTTAGATAATCGTGTTCATGGTTAAACTTAATTTCCTTATTAAATTGTTGTGTTCTTCCATAAAATATTTCATAGGGTGTTAACTTAGTTGCTGAATGTATAGCATTATTATATGTAATTAATGTTTCATTAAAGATTTCTTCATGTTCTAAATCTAATTTATTTTCTTTTCTTTTTGCTGAGATTATTCTATATCTTTCTGTCATTGTAGAGTGAAGACGTTCAAAGGGAGAGTTGCTTGTGCTTTGTTGAAAAGAAGTAAAGTGCAAATTTATGTTATATTGGTTACAAAAGTCTTTAAATAAGTTACTTGTAAATTCTCCACCTTGATCGCATATTAATTTGATTGGAATGCCATGAAGGCAAATAAAGTGCTTAAGGCTTTTAACTATGAAGATACTATTACGTGAAGGCATTGTGTATGCTGAGGCAAATTTTGTGAATTTATCAATGACTGTTAGGATAATTTTGTGATTGATGGTGTAAATATCAATATGAAGTATATCAAGTGGTTTATTCGGAGTTTCGGATTTTTCAAACTGTATTTTTGGAGGGTTTCTGTCATACTTAAGAGTTTGACATTTTTCACAATTATTTATGGTTTGTGTTATTTTTGTCTTCATATATGGGAAATAATAGGTCCTTTTTAAATGAAGCAAGGTTTCATTAATCCCTCTATGAATGTTCTTCGTATGGTAGTCGTTTATTAGTTTATCTTGTTCATCGTCAGGAGTTACGTCAATTAAAATTTCTGTACATCTTAAAAGTTTAAAAAGTTTACTGTTAGAAAAATATTTGGAATAAACAGATTGTACAAGTCTAAAGGTATCATCGTCAGTGAAAATTGCGGATAATTTATTGGAAAGTATAAACTTTTTAAATATGTCAATCATGATTGTTTCTGTAAAATGTGTCATCTGTATTAATCTTCTTTGTTTATTTCTAAAAGGGACTTTAAGTGTTGTGTCTGACTGTTTGTTTAATTTTAAGAGGATGAATTGTAAGGAAAATTCGTTTAAAGGTCTTTCCGAAATGGGTATGCCGTCATTGAGGTTTTCGTCTGCAGAATGAACTGTAGTTCCGGATGTTCCTTGTACCGTTGTTGTGGTGTCGTTCAGATAAACTTCTTGTTTTGCTGTAAGAGGGTTATTTATTCGGATTCTGCTTAAGGCGTCTGCATTCGTGTTTAAGGTTCCTTTTTTATAAACAATAGTGTAGTCGAACTCGGCTAGCTTTAGTCGCCATCTAATGAGTTTAGAGTTGGGTTCTTTTAAGCTCATTAACCAAGTTAAAGGCTTGTGATCAGTCAAAATCTGAAATTTTTGTCCGAAAAGGTAAGGGCGAAAATATTTCGTAGCTCACACAATTGTGGAATAGTTTGTTTCAGTAGATGTTAGCGTTCTACTCGCATAACATATTGGTTTGTCACTTCCAATATGACCTTGCGACAAAACTGCGCCTATAGCAAAGTTACTTGCATCTGTTGTTAGCAAAAAGGGTTTTGTGAAGTCAGGGTATTGTAAAATGGGGTCGTTTATGAGAAGGTTTTTGCAAGTCTCGAATGTTTTAACGTATTCTTCGGTAAGTATAACCGATGCGCCTTTTTTAAGACATTGGGTCATTGGTTTAACTAGACGTGCAAAGTCTTTGATGAACTTCCTGTAGTATCCCAGGAGTCCTAAAAATGATTTAATTTCTTTTGGGGTTCGAGGTATAGGGAATTCGGTTATTGCTTTGATTTTGCCTGGGTTCGGTTTTACGCCTTCTGTAGAGATTATATGACCAAGAAAGGTTGTTTCTTTGTGAAGGAATTCAGATTTATCTATCTGAATTTTGAAATTAAATTCACGGAGTCTGTCAAACACTTTTTCAAGATTTTCCATATGTTCTTGCAAGGAGGTTGAAAAGACTATAATGTCATCAGGATAAACAAGGCAGTTTTTCCCTTGTATGTCTTTCAGTACATTATCCATTACTCTCTGGAATGTCGACGGGACGTTTTTGAGTCCGAATGGCATTCTCAGATACTCGAAATGACCACCTTCTATTGTGAATGCTGTTTTAGGAATATCTTTTGGGTGCATCTCAATTTGGTGGATCCCGCTTGCTAAATCGAGTGTCGTGAAGTAGAGACACTTTCCGAGTTTGTCCAGAATATCATTGATATTAGGTAAAGGATAACGGTCAGATATTGTTTTTTCGTTAAGCTTCCTGTAATCGATTACAAGTCGCCATTTCTGTTTCCCGCTAGCGTCTTTCTTCTTGGGTACGATCCAAACCGGAGAACTCCAAGGCGAATAGCTGGGACGTATAATACCTTGTTCTAACATCGTATCTATTTGTTTTCTTACTTCGTCTTTGTGTATAAAGGGATATCTATAAGACTTCGTATGAATCGGAATATCGTCTGTTGTGGGAATTTTGTGTTTAACCTGGTTGGAAAAGCTAAGTAGTTGACCTTCTTTGAAAAATAAATCGTCATATCTTCTACAGAGTTTAAACAAAGATCTTTTTTCTTCTGGGTTAAGATGTTCAGAACGAATTAAGTTTGTAATGTCACTTTTAGTTGAAGATTCGTGCTCGATGTTAAAATTATTGAGTTCAATGAAATTAGGGAAATTGCTGGTATTATCATAATGGAAATTAAAATTATTTACTTCTATAAAATCGAGTGACTTATAGGGTTGTACTTTAAGGGGTTGTTTTATGATAAAAGTTTTCGGATAATTACTTTTGTTGGTGATTTCAACTAAGTTAAACCAATTGTTTGCTGAATATATTCCTTTGGAAATACATAAATCTGGTTCAATTTTAGTTGCTTTTAGAAAAATTTCACCATCACGAAAGTCGACAGGAATTTTAATAATTTGTTTTGAATTTGGAGGAATAGTAAGTTTTCCTGAAGTGAAATTAGGTTTAAATTTTAATGGCATAGTCGAATTGTTTGTTACAAGTGTGTTGTTAGTATGGTCAATTTTTGCTCTTAATTTTGTCAATGAATCTAGTCCAAGTAGTCCATCAAAGTAATTATGGAATTTGAATAAAAAGAATTTTAGGTGTCCGGCTTCACAAAATTCGGAAAAAATAGATAAAGTTATTTGTTTATTAAGTTCATATTTATTTAAGATAGTAGTTATGGTAATTGGTTTACATATAGAATGATCTGCTTTATTGGTAAACTCAGGATTTATGAAGGATGAAGAAGCGCCAGTGTCTATTAGAAACTTTAGCTTCCTTCCAATTGGAGAAGAAATTTGGACATAAGGAAGTGTAAATCCGTGCTTATTTATGTCTAAGTAACCTGTTTGTCCTGTGAGGCATATTGGGGAAAATTTAAATTGTCTGGTTCTAACTCATGGGATGTAATTTGTAAGTGGGGGTCATAGTTATCGATATATGGATTGTCAGGAATGAGTGGTACGACTTCGTTGCAGTATTGGTCTAAATTTTGCTGATATGTCCCAATTTCCGATAGTTCTTCATTTTCCAGGTTGTGGATTTCTCCGATGGCATTCCTTGCCTGTCCGTTTGTGCCAGGTTGATTTGATATGCCTGTTGCAATAGTGAGCCTGGAGATTGTTGAATTCCAATCCATGGAATCCTTTGGTTGAGATCTATGTGAAGGTTGTCCTTAAGGTTGAGGAGCTGGTGCATAATTTTGGTTAGGGTTCCTAAATGTGTTTGGGTATTGGGGATTCTGGTTGTTTTGTTGAACAGGGGCATTGAACCGTTGAGTTGTTTGTGGATTTCCATAAACAATTTGCTTCTGATAGTTTGCTGGGTTGTGAGGTGTGTAATGTTGGGATTTTATATGGTTAGAATAGTTAAATTGTTGTTGGGGGTTTCTAAGGTTTGGTTGGTGTTTTGATATAATTTGTGGGGGTCTGTTAAAATTGTAACCAAAGTTATGGGAATTATGAGCTTTATTGTAAAAGATATTTTGCTCTTTAATGCAAAAAGACAGAGCTACTGGGAGAGAGTCTGCTCTCATTGCTCGAATGCTTGCACCAATTGGTTCTTTTAGACCAGTAAGGAAAACATTTAAGCACATTTCCGCATACAAGCTTTGTTTTGCCCGTATGACGTTGGCATCTTGCTTGTATAAGGATGTTGTTCAATATCGTTGCCTGAATCTCAATTATTTTACTATAAAATTCTTCTATGGTAGTATTTTGGAATTGTCTTAAGTTATGTAAGTCTCTAATTAGGGTCGTCTCTGTTCGTGTAAAATTAAATTGTTTTTTATGTCTGTCCAATTTAGTGGTGTTCCATACAGATTTAAGACCTCGTTAGCTTTACCTTCGATCTTGTTTCTGATCGCACGCAAAAGAATGGTCGAGTATGAGGTACCGTCTGCAGGTGAGACAAGTCTTAAAATCTCTTCAACGTTGTTCAAGAATTCATGAAGCAATCGAGGGTTGCCATCAAATCTTGGCAGGTCCTTGATTACATCAGGAATACGAAGCGAATTAAAAAGATCACTTATTGGCAATCTGTTTACATTAAGGTTTAGAGCATCTGAGCTTAAATGCACATTTTGACTTTGGTTTTCCATATCGTTACTTTGGGAAGTACTCGGAGTACCAATGCTGAACTCTTCGTGGAACGCAATATCTTCTTCAGCACTTTTTTCGAGAATAGCACTTAAACTAACTGATCGCGTGGGTTTTTTATATGGGAAAAAGGATTTGAGTCTTTTATGCATAGGAAAAGGATAATATATAGCAATACAAAACTTACATGTGTCCCAAAAATAAAATTATGGTATTTGATATCTGCATATGGGCTAAAGATGTGGGTATAGATGATTTTTGAATGTCTTTATATTTTATTTTTTATTTTTTTATTTTTTTTTATTTTTTTTTTTTAACTGTTAATGCTTAATTTTTTTTGCTGGAACTGTTTTCACTATATGTCTAATTTTATGTCCTTATGATACTCTTAATTCTATTGAGTATAAAGCTGCTTCACTTGGTTTCGAAGTGATTAGGAATTGATATTCTTCGGGTTTTTTTTTTTTTTATTTATTTATGTCGGTAAAACGCCGACACTGATATATGTCGATAATCCGTCGATTAATATCACTTTTTTTTTCAAAAAAAAATTCACTTAGTTGTACCGGTAAACCGCCGCTAAACTTGAATTATTTTTCAAAGTCTAAAACTCGTCACTTAACCGAAGACTGCGCCAATTATGGTCGTGGGGAACGATGGAAAGAAAAAAAAATAGAATACTTCTTTCGGTGAATGCAACTTTATTACTGACTTTTAATTTTGAAATTTTTACATTGGTTTGTACAGGTGAAACTGTACTTGCTGACATAGTTGAAAATGCATTTGTCAAGTTCTAGGAATTGCACCGGATGGGTGTCTACAATAAAATTGAAAAGGTTTACAAAATTGCACCGGATGGGTGTCTCAAATTTACTTTGTTTTAATTTAATAATTAAGTTCATCTGTGGGAAATGTTTTATGGTGTCGTCTTAGGGTGTTTGACCCGTGGTGGCGTATGTAATTCGGGCACAGCCATATGTGTAGGCCCAACAGCAGGATACAGGAATCTTGTCACCTGCTGAAATAGGGAATAAGTAAAGCTTACGCAGCACAAGATCAGCCTGGAGCTGGAATGTGGATAACATTCGACCAGTGATATTGAAAAAGCTTGTGGAAACTATTATACGAAGATTTAAACAAATTTGTTCCCAAATTTTCGTGTTAAATTCGGGTTATTTTTATCACTCAATCAAGGAAGTCCAGTTATGCGATTTAATGGGACCTAATAACGTTTTGTAATTTCTACAAAAAATTCTGAAACGAATTATAGATAGGTATGTGCACGAGAGAAGTAATTGCTGACGATCACCTGTCAATACCATTTTTTTTTTCTTTAAAGAAATCTGATCCGCCAATTCCGGGGCAAAGTCTCCTAAAAGATCTTTTGTACCACAAAATCAGTATCAGGAAGTCAAAGGAGGCTCAACTCTTTTGGTGAAATTGAGATCTCTCAGGTGGCATTTTGAAAATTTACTCTGAGAAAGTGTCGTCTCCTTCAGGCACTTACAGCCATGCATTCATATAAAATGTGTCGTGCAATTTTGTCACCTTACATGCAAAGACGACATAGAGTTTCATGAATAAGACTTACTTTGTGTGGGAATGCCCGGTTAGAAATCCAACCAGTCTTCTGATATCATCCCTTTTGAGTTGTAGGAATTCTCTAGATTTGTTGTGGAGGGGTTTGATGGATCTTTTAGCCTGGTGAAGCCCTGAGATGTTTTCCCAATGGAATATACACATATTGTTCACCCAACTCTTTATTACTGAGTTAGTGCTGAATTCAGGTTCAGGCCCGATGAAAAAATTACGTTTTCTAGCCAGTTCGTCGGCTATTTCTTTTCCGATAATACCTTTATGACAAGACACCCACCAAAGTATTACTTTGCTCTTATGGGAGAGATCATGTAGTGTATTGAAGCAGTGCAAGACTGATTTGGAGCCTAATGATTTAGTGGCTGCTTGAATGTCCGTTAGTATATGGATGGGGACACCCTTCATTCCATTCCATCCATCCGTATACCACTTAATACATTAAAAGTTTGAATTTGGGTTTTTGTAGTTCCATGCTTCTAGGCTTGGGATCATTATATTAAACCTTTTGTCGAAGAACAGCGTCTTAGGTAGACGGTCGTTTACCGCGAAGATCATGTCAAGTTCGAGGATTTCAGAGCGAAGATTAATTTGGTCCATGAGATCGGAGTGATTCATCACTCCTATATGTAGTAGCCTGAACATGATGCAAATTGCCATGGACATGGAGTGGCGTTAAACCAATGAAGGCTATAGGTGCTGTGGGGCATGTGTGCATTCCACCGGCGATGCCGAGGCATGTAAGTCTTTCTAGCCGCTGAAGCTTTTGTATGTTAGTTTTCTCTTTTGGTTTGTTCCACCTTACTACTGATGAGTTAGTGATAATGGGTCATATTATCATATACAATGAGTAACCCTTGAGGTTATTTCCCAGGTTTTAATATACATACGGCGGCAAGCCCACATGGCTTAACTCGCTTTGGTAATTTTATTATTAATATGTGAATTCTAATTTAGATTTTTTCTGTAACCATTCCAAGATATATTACTTCGTTGGAGTACACAATTTCTGTACAGTTAAGTGAGATCTGATCAAGGCTCAGATTTCTTTTAGGAGTGAAGGGAAGACGTATAGCTTTTCTGGGGTTGATTGAGAGATTTTCTCCTACACACCAGTTATTTACTGTCTTTACAACAGTCTGCATGTTATAGCAAACGTCTTTAGGGTGTTTACACTTCACTATTAAGGCTAAGTCGTCGAAATATCTTATTATTTGATAGCCCAGATTACTAAGTTTTAATAGTAGGTCATCAATGACCATTGATCATAAGAGTGGTGAAAGAACACCTCCTTGTGGACAATTTCTGACGGCTGAGACAGAGATTTTAGTCTCACCGGAAGATGTGGATGTTTTTGGGTTTTCGAGCATGGCTGGTCTAAACACGTTTTGGATATAGCTTCCGAAATGGATTCATATCCGGTATTACCGGATGCACCTTTTATATCTACGAAGGCACATATTGCAATCTCCTTTTGTAGGGTGCAGAGGTGAATTTCTGTTGAGAAGGCCTGTGATGTGTAGACCGATAAGTCTTTTCATGGTTTTCAGAAAAAATGACGTAAGACTTGCGGGTAGATAAGATTTAGATATTTCACTAGGTTTATCAGGTTTAGGGATAAAAACTATGTTTACCTCTAGGCTTGTGGGATGTGTTCCCAATTGAAGCTATACCTAAATAATGCAGTTAGAATTTCCTATGAACCTACTCTAGTGTGGATACTCTGTTCCGAAAGGAAGAAACACCTTCCATTCTTTAAAACATATAACTCGTAGCGGAGACTTTCTCAAAGCTGCAGAGCTGTAAGTTTGACAACGACAACCTGCTTAAGTTATAGGATATCTAGGCCGGCTTTGGGTTACGCTGCCATCTCTTTTCCAAACCTCAGAGAGTAGTTCTCGTTTATGTTCCAATGTCACTGTGTACCTATCCTCATAAAACGCCAAAGTGCTTTATGTTCTGTAAGAAATCTATGAATACAAATTTTATCATATCATTGGATCATAAAGCAATTGATAATAGTTTCCAGACCGTTTATAAGTTCATGACAATTTAAATGTCATAACATCCTGTTTAACTTGTGAATACAAGACATCCCACCTCCTCTAAAGGAAAGTCATGAAATATTAAACCGACATACATCCTTAAGTCCTCGATAGAAATCCAGTTGAAATCCCGGAAACATACCTCATTGATAATTAATTCTGCACATGAATATTAATGCCCAGCTCCCCGTACCAGTTCCATGCATTGGAAACCAAAACAAAACGTGTCCTTGTTCAGCATTATGTTGGTGAATAAACTTTCGCAAAACCAAGTAACACAATAACTACAAATGGATTCGTACGAGTAGATGTCACTCAAATGGCTAGTCCCCCGCTTTTGTTTTTGGTCTTGTCTCGTTGGACTTAATTCTCATATTTCTTCGAATGTGGCAGAGATCCTATTCCGCAGTCGTGATTTTACGGGAAAGTTCCGAAATTATCTTACTCGGGAGTATACTTATGTGAGTAATTGGTGGCGTTTCGTGTGATATGGCGAGAAATTTTCCATGGTCATGTGAATCCAGCAGATTCCTTGAGCTAACAGTGTACTTATGTTGCAACTACATGATAGTAACCAGGATGTTGTGGTAACCATTTTTAATAAGAATCTGAAGCAAAATGCATTCAACCAATCGACCGCAATGCACACACGGGACCATATGATGATTTGGTACTGTCAAGGGTTCTTCCAGAGAGATTTTTCTATAAACATACATACAAGTTTTCTAGAAACCATCAACAACGAATCTAGTGGCAGGGCTATCCTCCTACTCGATATCTTTGATGTTTCCATAATCATCACTCGAGGAGAAACATTAAACGAGGCATACGCATGAAAGAGGATACACCAAGGACGACAACGACTATGCCCTGGCTCTGGATCTGGCTCATGCGATGCGATAACGATTCTGTCAGCCTGATAATTGTTACATTACGTTCCTATTGCCATATGCCTGTGCTAGATGGTAAGATTCCTGTGCCATATTCGTGTGCCACCCCTGCACAAGTGTGATTTGTTTAAGGCATGACTGGGTTTTCACACAGAGGGAAGACTTTTGTTGATGCGCTCCGCCCAGAGGTATTACTACACCATTACGTATTCGCTCCTAGGGGATCCATTAGATGGTGTAATTGTAATTACACTTCATGTATGAATATCGTCGTTCAGTTCTGTTGGTTTGGATTTCTTTTAACCCAGAATGGAAGATACATGGAAACGCAATTAACAACACAGAAGAGTTCTTCACAAGTGTGCAGTATAGTTTGAGAAATATTTTGTGTTTTGAGTGTGGCAATGTCCTTGAGTTTCTGTGTTTCCCTGTCTGTTTTTGTATTGGCGACAGGAAATGGCATTTTCAGATCCTAGCTCCACAGATCCTAAGTTGGCTTGTGTGCTTTTACTCGTATTAGACTTTTGATTTGGCACGTGACTTGATGAGAAGCAACACAACACCAGGCACATGGACATAACCACGTTCTTCTGACGAAGGAATATCTCAATTTCGGAGGAAACTGAGTTAATGTTGCGATCAGAGTCGGGGTTATGATGTGCCATTTGATTGTACAGTTTGTGTGCAATTGGAAAGAAATTTCGTAATTAGCTTTGGATAAAGTTGTGTGGAAAGTGCTTTCAAAGGTAAATTACAGAATTGATTAGAAAGGAGTTCATTCAGAAGGTAATACCATATTGAATGGTTATATTGTAGAGACTTGAGGGTTAGTTAGCTTTGCCAAATCAAAATGTTGTACATAAGGATCACGCTATACTTGGTCATTTTATATGATGTATATCTGAACATTCAGCTTCAAAATTGTGTTCCGCAACGCATAGAAGACAGCAGGTGATCTAAATGACGATACTCACAGCTTTTTGAACTGCCTGACGTTAGGGTCAGGTCTTTATTGAGGTCGTTCCAAAACATACCTAACGTATACTTTTCTTGCCAGTTCTGGTAGCTCCATTTTGCTCAATTCCACCTTCAAGGCATTGGTTTGATTTAAAGGCAGTGTTGGTGGATCTTACCCTTTAATTGTAGCCCCGAAATTTCAAAGCCCGAGAATAGCAGCTTTAAATCTCTTTTATAAAGCCTGCCAAAAAGAGCAGCTCTAAATTTTATAGCGGCTGGTCTAAATTTTGATGAACAGCCATTCAATTTCAGTAGTAATTGTACCAAAGGCTGATAATCTTCTATTTTAAGCCTGCAGTTCTAGTCACAGAATAGCAGCCTCTAATATTTAAGGCGATAATCCAAGTCCTATAGCAACTACTTAAAATGGTAATTCTATTTGTATCAATGCCCCTTAAATTCAAAGACGAAAATTTTAGCCCTAGAATATCAGCCTAAAAATTAAGGGAGGTAATTATATGAATAGATCAACAGACCTTAAATTTTAAGTCGGTTGTTTAAGCCTTAGAATAGCAGTCTCAAATTCTAAGGCTCTAGAATAATTTCTAGCTTTTGAATAACAGCCCCTAATTTTAAGGCAGTAGTTCTCCTGACACTAGAAAAATGCTGGAAAAAATCCTCACTGCCTATTATTTAATTCAATATTTAAAAAAATCTGTGTTGCCTATTTGCCAAATAATGCAATTTGGAATTTGTTCCATTAATCCTTACAGTATCTAGACTGTGGTGGTAAAATACAACAAATTACAGTTTAAATTTATTTAAATATAATACTTACAAAATTTTGAAATTCAAAATTATAATAATTCATTTATATTCAAATATAAAAAATTATAAGAAAATATTAAAAAAAAATATTTCTTACTACTCGTATTGATGGTACAAAAAAAAAATTTTATCTTTGTGGATTCACAAGTTTAATTTACATGCGTCTTACATTGCGTCTATTTCTTTTTTCTATTTTTCTATTTCTTTTTTCTTTCCACTCTGGCCAGTGATCTGTCCCATCTTTTCTTACATCCGTCGTGTATCCACGCGCTGCTGACAGTTTGGTGCACCTTTTTGAGGTGTAGGTTCGACCTACATATATTGACAAGAGTGTTTGCAATATTTTCTCTATAACTTTTTTGGGTCATACGCTTTGCTCTCACGTGTTCACAAAATTAATAGTCCGATTGCAAGAGTGTGTTGAGAGGAATGAACGGCATTTAGACGATATTGTTTCTAAAACATAAAACCCGCATTGTCAAATTCCATTTTATTTATTATATGTATATAAATAGAATATGACAATAACGTTGCAGTTTTTTTCTTTATTTAATATTATATTTGAAAATTTTCCACTGGACACCCTCAACTTGGTTTTGTCATCACCCCTAAACCCATTTCGGCAGCTTCCATTTCAATACTAGCGAACGCACCGATAACATTCCGCTAAGTTCTGCCATTTATGTCGAAATCATCGGCGTACGCTAGTAGATGCACAGACCTTTGAAAGAGTGTGCCTCCAGTGTTAGTTTCCGTATTATTTCAAGTATGATGATAAAGATGCCACATGATAGCACGTCAACTTTTCTAAGACATCAAAAGTCTAGAATAAGTTATTACTGACCTTGACGGAGAATCGAGCTTTCTCAATCGTCATTCTGCACAGACCGACGAGTTTGGCAGGGATGCCAAAACTACACATGGCTCAAAATAGCTTATCTCTATAAACGCTATCATATGCGGATTTAAAATCGATGAAAATATGAAAATTTTAACTTTTTGAGTTATTTTGCAGTATCGACCGGAAGGTACGACAAGTACTATGTTACGAACTTGATTAATGCGGTGTTACCCTAATCCATGTTATAGGACAGGCCTTTAACTTGAAAGTCACAATACTAGCTCTAAAATAGCACTTAAATTTCTAGATGGTAATTCTAGCCTTTATATAGTATGCCTTGAACTTTAAGGTCGTAATTCTAACCTTAGATTAATAGATCTTAAATTCTTGTGGCCCTAAAATAGCAGGCCTTAAATTTTGTCCTAGATAAATAGAGCTTAAATTATAAGGCGTTAGTTTTAGACCTAGGATCGCATCTTATAATTTTAAGGTCGTGATTATAGCTCTAGATTAATAGCTTTTAATACTATTATAATATACTTAATACTAGTCATAAAATTACAAGTATAAGGTTGTCATTTTAGCCCTGGATTTTAAGAAGAATAGTCATGATATTTTGGCGGTAACTTCTGCTCTACAATAGCATGAATAAGGTTTAGGGTGGTAATTCTAGCCCCAGAATAGGACGCTAAAATTCTAGACTATAGAAGAGAAATTAATAAATTTAAAACCTGCAATTAAAGTTAAGAGCTGCTATTTTAAGGAATAAGGAGCTCTACAACGACAAGCCCAGTGTCCCCTATTTTTTCTAAGTGTCCTTTCTTGTTGACAGTACACATTTTACCTTACCCTCAATTACCACTATGTAAACCTAGTCCTGCCATTTCTCTTTAAATGGTCGCAAACGCACCAGTGACAGGTGGCAAATTTCCCCTGATAATGTCAATGTCAATGTTTGTATGCTAGCAGAAGAAACTTCTGAAATATTGCGGCTTTGATGTTGGTCTGTGAGTTATGCACAATGTTAATGTTAAACAAATCACTTGAAAATCTTCAGAAAATCAATTTCTGAGATGAAATGGCGCAGTAGTGTTATTCCCGATGTTAATGGGGCAACGAATGTTTTACATTGTTATCCTACAAGGACGGATTTTTTGGCAGGGAAGCTAAAACTTGACACGACTCCGCGGAGTCGGTTAACCTGAGTTCATATTCAGAGTTGGTGTTGTGAAGGCGACGGTCATAAAGTGGTGTAAATGGCATTGCTCATACGTCTGTTCGAGGAGCTTGCTGGTTTATGTTGGCGCGTAAGTTAGCCTTGATGAAGGTTTTAGTTAGAGGTTAGCTCGAATAGTCTCTATAGCAATTACCTTAGTACTCGTAGATGTTTTTTATTCTTCTTTTCGCCGGTCTATCACATCGCAGTTCTTAGATGACAGAGACAGTGATATCAGCTTTGTGGCGGTTTAAGGCCTCTGCTAGTTGGTTTCACATGCATAGCTAAAACTCGCCATGGGTTGTTCGTTTTTTTTTGGGTCTCCAATAGTTAGTCCATCCGCATCTGAGGCTGTTTGTTACTCCGCAATATGTACGTATAATGAGGTAGTTAACCCGATGAAATAACCCACAACATAGAGAGGTAGATCCTTTAGAGAATAGTGTCTGTATCCTACTGCGGGTGGATAAGCCGCGTCGTTGATTTGCTAGAAACTTCTTAGACATCATTTCTATTACGACCTTAGCTCCGTGTATGATGAAGCCCTAATAATACATTTGGATCTGACGTTACCGTAGACTCTACCGCGAAAATGCCCATATTATGATCTGTCCGGTTCCTGCGAATTCACCAGCTGCGTCTGGGTAGATTCGAGTGTTCGGTTAGAGTTTGCACATTCAGATTGAAAGGTAGCTATCTTCGGCGATTTCAATCCGTCTATTCAGTGGGTGGTCGTGGCTCAAGTGGTAGTGGACTGGCTTCTAAATCGGAAAGTTCGCTGTTCGAGTCCCAGCCTCGCCCGAAAGGCATATTCATTTTTTTCAGTTAACGAAAATCAAGTAAGATGGGTAGTTCACTAGAAATCAACAACAAGCTAACCTCCACTAAGTATTTAGTCTCCCCATTAAATGTTGGATGCCACCCATGGAACAAAATAACCACTGAGCCCAAACATCTTTCCTTCTCTCTCTATCCCATTTTCCAAAACACTTAACACGTGTTCAGGCACTTGAAGTGTATTCATACCCACTCGAGTGTTAAGTTTTTTTAAAAAAAAAAAGCAAGGGGCTGCCTACGAATTTAAAAATACTTCGATATGAGTATATAGTATAAGAAAACTTCGATTTTCATTTTATGAATATTTTCACGACTCATCTCATGTCTCATTTATATTAGTGGTTGAATCTCTACCTGCTTTTGTTCAGCGGCGTAACAATCTAAGGAAATTTGGAAAATTTTCGCTGGCAGGGGATTCAAATATCAAATTCTTCCGACTTTGATAAACCTCCTGGGTGTTTGTTTTCATTTGTATTCCCTAAACATATCACTTATAGCAATAGAAGGCCGAAATTTTCAGAGCTTGAAAGACAACCACCACCATGTTCCTTTAAATCTCCTCGTGAAATGTGTCATTTCTAATACCATCTCCAAAATGATATTCCGTTTGGTGATGGATTCTTCTTCAACTGTATTGGACTCAACATTTTGAGATTATCTAATCTACCGCGAAATTCAATTGGATTAGCCGGAAGCTCTTCAGATGCAATTTTCCAATTTCGTTAGCTAGAACAAAACGATAACCATTCCTCTGCAAACAAAATGATACACATCCTTAAGCCTCATCCCGCCATTACTCCCCGGACTTGTTCCTTGTGTCTTCTCTATGAAATATCTTTTGCTTTTGCACATTCTGTTTTTGTTTCTTCCTCCTTGGAATTACATTTCTTTTGCATTTTTGTTGCTTTTATTTTTTGGTTATTTCTCCATTCTTTCAGTGCAAAGGACGAAGCAAATCAAACTAGCCCCAACACCGATAGGAGAGCAATATCTGATAGTACCCACCAGCATTCCCCAGCACCCCATGCAGGATCTCATTGAGCAGCTCAGAAGGTTTTTATGCTAAACATGGAAAACAAAATCCCCACGGATCACTCAGCACGTAATCAATTATGCTCGACTCTGGGTTGGAGGATTGATTTTCTGTTCTGGAACGGTTTCTTGAGATTGATTTTTTTCTATACGAGTAGGTACAATAGATAGCGAGAAAATTCCGGTCAAGGATATCCAGAGGGTGGTTTGGTAGAAGAAATTGCCTTATAGTAGGATACGGATAGTCCTTACATTGAGGTTAATGTGAAGATATATTCCATAGTTACTTGAGCGCTCTAATTGAAATGTATAGGGGCAGGACCCACATTTCGTCTGGTGGTAGCGAAAATTTTCTTTTGGAACTCCCCAAAGCCAGCCGCCAACGCATCAATTAGTGATATTTGAATTTGTTCCTGAAATTTACACATCGCAGGATACGGGAGGAAACACGGCAATTTCAGGGAAAAATATTCGACCACTCTATTGTTCTTTTTATTCTGGGAAGTAAATTTCATTCTTACAGGATGCTTAATGGAGGCTTGTCCCATGTTTAGCCCGATGAGGGTAGAAATTCGAAAGTAAGACTTCCATATCCTCTCTTTATGAAAAGAGAAGATTTAATAAATAAGATGCACAATGCGTGTCGGTGCTTCGATTTGACTGTCATCTATATGTGCATTTGCATTTTTCCATATCCCAGTAAAATATTTCTCAAAAAGACTTGGAGATTACCATTCGGTTGGCACTTTGATTGAATGGACTCAGTTAGTTAGAGTCCCTTTAAACCTGGAACTGGATTAGGTACACATGTTTTATGGCACAGTTTTTTTTCTGCTCTATAGACACCCGCTCTGGATGAAGACACGGTGAGAAGCACATTAAGTTCTTTGATGGGATTTTCGTGACTAAAATTGCAAAGCCTGTATGACTGTTAGATACCAGCTGGTGGGTAGTACTAAAAACGTCTACTGGATAAACGTGGGCGGAAGATACCATTCTTTTCTTTAATTCGTGGGATAAAAATATATGACAAAATCAACGGCACACGTACAACAGTGAGATGGTGGAATGCTGTCGATTTGTTAAGGCAGATGCTTAAAAAAATAGATATTTCTTGTTATTGTTTTTTTTTTTTAAAGTCGAAATCGTTTTTTTTATAGACTTCGACAGTGATTGGATTTAAGGAGTGTAGTTTGTTCTTTTTTTATTTATAGATACTTGCCCATGTTCATTAGGTTGAAGGAGCTTTATTGCCTGTTAAATAATGAAGCAAATGTTCTGGCAAATGTTTGGATTCTAAACTTCACGGATAATGATAACAGATCTTAAAATGTAAATGGGTAGAGGCCTACATAACCAGAATTCGGAACTCAACACTGTAGAGTGGAAAATGCTAACTCACAGGTATAGTAGGAATCTGAAAAACAAGGTCGGCTCTTCGCTGCTTATGGGCTTAGACAAAGAGGATACTAAATCGAAAGTTATTTGTTCCTGTCTGCATCTTGGAAGGATTACCAGTGATTTCAACCTTATTTTCAAATGAGTAGGGACAGGAGACGGCTTTTCCAGTACTTTAGCATATTGCTGAAATATATACTCGTACATACAATAGATTAGGCTTCCATCCCAAAAAACGCATCTGTGGTACCTGGTGTACCCTATGACGAACAATTAGAAAGATTGATCATATGCTACTACGCAAATACTCGTAATAAATTTGAGGTAATAAAACATGCAATATGAGAGGCAATCATCTACTGGACTTCACACTGTTCTCTAAACTGGTTATGAACAGTTGTTATGAAAGCAAGATAGCAAATCATCAGCTTTAACCTATCCTACAGAAACGCTAAGGAGGTTATTGACTCAAAAGTACACTGTTGAAGAAGAGGAATTCGAGAAAAACAAACTGGATACAATTTAAGGAATAACTTGTTAGGTTCGTCAACGCTCAGCCCAAATTCGGTTTGAAAAAGGAGCTGAGGAAGGTGTACGGAAACAGAACCTCAACATGATGAACTAACGAGCGCAGGCAGGAAAAATTTCTTCAGTTCGCCTTTGTTTGGTTGAAGGCGATTTGGAACGACTACTTGAGAAAACCCGAATCCTTCTTAACAAAGTAATTTAAGACTATTTTAGAAGAAGACTGGCATCTCTACAGATCGAAGCAAAATCAATATGAGAAGTTAATTCAAATTTCAAACAGTGCCTCTTATAAAAACCTTTGAAACACTTTGTGTAAGTAGTAGGCTTAGAGTCTCGTAGAGTCTCATTCACTTGCTTCAAATTCATTTCACAGGTAACTTGATTAGAACCGGCTCATTACCAGCTCCCATGCTTACCCCTCTTAATAGCTCTATCGTCTACGCTAAAGCACGTGAAGATGATGAAAAGTCTTATGGATTCTGCGAAGTTACTACTTGCTAAGAATAAAGTGATCGTCGATTGGTCCTCTGGAATCTACAACTGGTCAATTTTAAACGGGCTGCATCTTAATCTAGAAAAATCGCAAGCGATTCTAATTTCGAAAAAATATTTTGAAACCGATGATTTTCCATCAATACTTTTAAACAATAAGCCAATTCCATTTGTCGAAAAAGTAACAAATCTTGGATTCAAAATTAATCGCTCTCTTTCTGCTAAAGACCATACGAACTATGTTGTTGGGCGAATTTATGCTGGTCTACGAAAGCTCTGGATGTCTTCCAGTTTTACACCAGTAGAAACAAAACTTAGAATTATTAAAACTCTGTTGCTCCCTATATTTGACTACTCTACTCTTGTATACTGCAAAGTTGATTCTCAATCCGAACATGATATGTATTTGGATTACCGCGATACAATCACATCTCCCACTATCACAATCTTGTTTTGGGCTGCACGTTTAAGCAATTCTTAAAAGTTAGATGCTGCTAATTTATGCACCGTCTCGCCAATAGAAAATCTCCAATGTACCTGTTTGAAAAACTTCAATTTCTCCACTCTACTAGGACCTTCAAATTAACTATGCCTTATTTTAACTACCTAAACGCTTCTCGTCTCTTCTTCATTTATGTTACCAGACAATGAAATAGCCTCCCAACATCAACAAAACAAATCATTGGAACAAATAAATTCAAAACTACCGCTCTTCAATGTCTGTAACAACTGCAACAACTATTCACCTCAATCCTCTTCCCTCTTTCCTCATTTATAATACTCGTATCTTTCTATATTTCCCAATTTTTTTTCTTTTTTTCCACCTTTCGCTATTTCATTTCCCTTCTGTTTCTATCTTTCCAATTATAGTTTTAAGGTTTATATTGTACTGTTATATGCACTCCATAAAAATGTACTGTAAAAGACCAGTCTTATTTGTACTTTCCTTAATTTATTAATAATAAATTGAATAAATTGAAGTGGGATTTTAGTCAATCCCCTGAAACTAAAGTTGTTTACTCTACGAAAAAACTGTAGCTCATTCATTAAGTGTTTAAGGGCATAACCATCCAATTCTCCAACGAAGCTAGGTATTTGAGTGTCACAAACTTCTTTGAACTTAGAAGGTCAAGTCGAAAATCTCCAAGCAGCTGTCTAATTTCTGGCAATGAAGCGGAGTATTAATCATGGCATGGGGCTTGTCACCGATAAGGGGCCTTTCGATCTATAGATCGAATCTATTGTCTGGTGGAAGAAGCTAGCACAAAACTATGTCGCTGCCGATCTAACCCGATTTTTACGATTCTACTCTAGACGCGCTGATGAATCTCCCTGTTCTTGATTTTCATAGCAAGGTCTGCATTCTTGGAGTCATTTTCATTTAAATGGAGGTAGTCCTTCGTACAACACGCCTTGCGTGATCGTCTTCTACTCTGGTCTTATGGGAGTGCTGTCTGTTGCATTGACACAAAAATTTCTGTTCCGGAAATAGTACGAAATCGACATTTCCTGTGTTTCGGCCAGAATCTGATCCAGGAAAGTAGGCTCCAAAACTGATCTAGGATGTGGTACTGATGTCTTTCTGAAGGACGACAACGTTCGATTTCATTCCTCGCTACCGAATTACATTGTCACGAATCGGTTGAAGGGGGAAGCTGCGCTTAAAACCTTGCTGAACCTGCTGTGAAAGTGATGACGACACCTGTGAGAATGACCGACTTAGTACAGTGAACTAGTTCCGTGTCTGAGTGCTCTTTTTCCGATAGAAAAAACAAAAAACAAAATGAGTCAAGACACACTTCCTTCCTTTCAACTGCAAAGTTTTCAAGTTTACCTCGTTCCTGTAACGAAGCCTAGTTCAAACCAGAACGTTGAAACAACCACCGGGAATCAACAATTTACAAATTGCTAAACAATAGCCGGAGTGTGGCTCATTAGGACTGATAAAAGCCCCGTAAATTATTTCTCTCCACAACTATGAGTATACTCTCGGTGTGCATTTCCTCTCTGCACCTTCCGCTGAAGATAACGAAGTTTTGCATTCCTGTCTCTCGCAGGCGATCATTCCATTCCGTGAAGTGTTCGCTTTATGAATTTTTCCTTTGGGCTTGGCCCACGACCTGCCTCCGGCTGTATAAATATGATTCACTTACCGGGTGCAGTGTTACTATGCATTGTAGCTACGGAATCTACTTCACCTGGAATCCTCTCATAAAGCGAATGGTGTAGTGCGACTGTTTTTGTGTCTACAAATTCGGAATCTGATAGAAGTGATAAAGTTGAGAGCACTTTTGCCGCGTATTTACGTTTGAGAGTATGCATAACTACCGAGTAGTTCTACTGTGTGGAAAAGGTCTAGGGGATGCATTGCCACTTCCTACACTCCAAACTGCCAAGTACTACCACATTCGCTGTACATTATTGGCTGTTGCGGTACCTTGTGGAAAATTGTTAAAGGGAGTGATTGCAACGCAGCCCCTTTCCTGCACCTGTGAATTGCCGCTGCTCGTAACCGTTGCCTTGGTTTTTGTTTTGGAGTTTTGCCACACCAACTTGTACATTCAGGAGGCAGTAGCAATAGTAATGGCAATTGCATTAGATTCGGAGCACTTTTTCATGTTAATGTAATGGACTTAGTACTGGAGTCGAGTGTTCTGGGAAGCTAGTTTCGTCTTGCTTCAAAGGAATTAGTTTGTTTGAAAAGGGAAGCGGAAAGAGTTGGTAGTATTTACAATGTGCTGATTGGTCGCTGTAGGATACTCAGAATATTGCCAAACTTCACGAAGTGAATTGATTTTTGTTGATTGTTAGTATCAATCATATCAATGAATTTGAAGAAAACTTGTGTTATTTTCGGATAGTAATTTGGAAAATGGTTTTCGAATTGTTGTTTCAAAAATTTTGCCTCCATAAATTTTCCTTAAAAAGTTTTAATCAGTTTATTACTTTAGTTGCAAAAGGCACTTGGTTAAGCAGAATACGAAAAACACATTTGGCTAGCTCTCTAAGCCACATTCCCACTTCCTTTGTTTGGCTGTTTTGTTGTAGCTGGAATCATTAAGAGTCTGAGATCCTAAGATTCTGGAAAGAACTTGGCTTCAAAGTAAGTCAACATTTTAGGATTAAGAAAAAATATAGTTTATAAAGCTAAAATGAAACAAAACATAAAAATTTTGCATTTTATTTCATTCACTTGCAATATGTATTCATTTTTGCTCGCCACTGTATGTTTACATAGGTTCTGAGTAATGAGTATGCAACATCAGCATATGGCATGTACGTGTCACGCTAAACACTTCGTTTTCAGCCCACTCCGTAATATTGAATAAGAAAATACATATGTATAAGCCAGGCAGTGCAATAAGTTCAGGTATCTTACTCTCGACTTAAGTTCTTCATTATATAATTTAAAAGCGATGTTGTATACAAGTGTTTATATGTATTTACATCCATACACATATACTAATTAGATCAAGATGCCTCATTAAATTCACAAATGGTTTGGGTTTTTATTTTGATAAAAAACGGAATGCAAAAATAGATTTTAAGGAACAACTTCTATCGACTTCATAACTTGAATATTTAACTGGTAATAGCTTATAGCTTAAAAAGTATTCATGAAAGCGGTAAACGTTTATGTATGTGTATAGGGTAGATATAAGTATATATAGTAGGTATAAGTCTATAGAGTAGGTATACGTGTATAGAAACGATGCATATCTTACCTCAAACTGAATACTTCACTAAAGATATTGCAGCACCAGAGATTAAGTACAGGAAACTGGATTTTTATAAGTTAAAAAAACGACGCTCGTATTTTTATAAAAAAAAACTTCAGGCAGATTGCCTGTCCTTTATTACAATCATTCAATCGATAAACTAAGTCTAAAGAACATAATTTAGTCCCCATGCATTTATAGAATCAATATGATTGACTTAGCACTTGTGCAATTAGTCAGTAAGTCAGTAAGAGTCAATGTATACAGGTGTTAAATTCCGTTCGGTGATGGTGTTGCAATAAAAGCTGAGTCACTAAATTTGTTTTGCGTTAGCTCTTCCCGTTCTAAATGCGATGGTCCTCAATTGTCTAAAAGTGCGGTAGATCATAGAATCAAAGAGTCCATTGTCTTTGTGGATCCAGGAAGATTTCCATGATTTTTGCTTCTGGTTGCTGTATGGTAATTATCAGTAGCTTTTTGTTTGATCAAGATCTTACGGACTTTTTTTTCCGTGTAGCTGGGTGAAAGTCGTCCAAAAACATCGCATATGAGCTATGCGAGATAGTGTGGGACTTGACCCACCCACAAAAATCACCCTAAAAAGGCATTTTATTACCATCCTTCCAATAATCACACCTAGTCGTTAAACTAATCAGCAATTTGTTTCTAATGCTTGTACATCTGCAACTAACTTTGATCTGTTACCTTTTGCTTTTTATTTCGTTAACACTTTGTTCGTGTGATTATGTTGTATACTCTTCTATACTTCTTTTCATTATTCCTACGAGTAGTTAGCTAGTTCGAATGGTTTTACTCTTCGTAGTCTTCTAACTACAATAAATTGATGTTATTAAGTAGTTTGACTACTTTTAAACTTGCGACATTCCTGTAATCCTCCTCTATAATTTAAATTTTTAGCTCCCTACGTACGAGTATGTACCATGGTGCATTAACGATATTGCGTAGTACTTCGTTTTGGAAGCATTGAATGCTTTGCATGTTTATCTTATTTGTGCACCCCCAATGCTGGACACCATATGTCCATATTGGCTTTAGAACTTGCTTATAGAGAAGCAGTTTATTGTATATTGAGGGACATGAATACCTACCAATGAGCCAATACATTATTTTGTATCGTATATTCATTTCGCCATGTTTTTTCTTGACATGAGCTTTCCAGCGCAACTTCGTGTCTAGAGTCATGCCTAAATATTTAGCTGAGTTCAAATGCAGAAGATTTATGTACACCGGTATGTGTTGTAAGTTTTTATTGGTAAAGTGATAACTTCCTGCACGATTTTTCCGACAGCAAGTACAGCAGTATCGTCTGCAAATGTGGGAACAGTAGTTTCGTTATTTGTGGTAGGTCGTTCGTGTATAGGAGGAAAAGCACAGGTTCTAACACAGTTGCGGAACTCCAGGTTTTATATATTCCAATGCGATTCTACAAAATCGCTGGATTATATATAACTCTCGTAGATATTTTTGTAGTATATGGACTAATCTCTAGAGCATATTTGTTTTTCTTTTAAGGCTTTTCCTATTTTATCAGTTATTCTGTGAGCCTGGGTGCCTATTTCTAGGTCCAAATTGATGGTTTGGTGTTAGTGCCTTTTCTTCTATAACACTGCCCTACACACATTTTGGTGCCTATGATTTAAGACATATTTTGAAGTATATCTACTAAGGTAAGTTCAAAAATGTTAACTATTTTTTTGTATCAGCTCTAATATATGAGATGGACAAAAAATTAGATTTTTAAAAAATACGGTTTTGTTTTAATATGGTATTATACGTGAAGAAATTATCGTTTAAGGGATTTTCTAGAGTGAAGTTGTATTGGACAATGGCGCATAATTCTCCAGCAATAGTCTGCCATCATTAACGTCCCATCTTCCTTAATACCTTTTCTCCATAGTTGATATATCTTGATGGAAGCGTTCTACTTGTTCTTCGTTAAGATCTTCTAGGTTATGCTGAAACTGATCTATACGACCATGGAGGTAGTGTACTTTTATACTCATATTACAGCCAACATTTGTAAAGTTAAGAAACATTTCCTTAACTAACTCTTAATAGTCATTAGCCTTGTAATTTCCGAGAAAATTTTGTACAATAGCTACAAAAGATTTCCACACAAGTCGTTCTAATCCAGTCATAGATGCCTCAAAATTAGTAGAGCATTAAATTAACAAACGTATTTGGGCTCCATCAAAAATGCCTGCTTTTAACCTTTCACCACTTAACCCAGGAAATTTATGACAAATATACTGAAAACATTGTCCAGAGCTTTCAAAAATTGCTTCATTTTTATGTGCAATGGCGAAAGAATGATTCTTTCTCGGGGAACTAAAGGCTCATTTATCACATTGCTTTCACCAACGACCAAAGCACCTCTCACATGCCAATTTTTTTTTATCTAGTGTCTCGATTTTGCTCTACTATCCCAGAGACAAATAAAACATGGATATCTTGTATAGCCACTCTTTTGACTTAACAAAAATTAACCATCTTCAAATCGACACAGATCACCCATTTATGTTCAACATACATACAGGTGGGGTGAAAAGTAACCTCCTTGGGAATGAAAACAAAATTTTTTTTATTTTTTTTTTATTTTATCCCCCTTTTAGCTTGATACACTTATTCCAGCGATTTTCCAACTTCTTGATCCCATCCGAAAAGTACGAGTAACTTCCCAGAAGGTCTGCAAAATACTCCTTCGTGGCGTCGATGAAGAAATCATCAGCGTGAGCTGAATTTTTTATTGATGAGCCATCTTTTTAGGTTTGGGAAGAGATAATAGTCCGAGGGAGCCAAATCGGATGAATACGGTGGATGCGACAGCAATTGGAGCCGTAAGTCATTGATTTTAGCCGTGGTTGCGATGCTCTTGTGCGTCGGCGCATTGTCTTGCAAAACAACATTTTTTTTCGCTTCATGTGAGGTCGTTTTGCAGCAATTTCGGCCTTCAATCGGTCCAATAATGCACAGTAATACTCGCTGTTGATGGTTTTTCCTTTTTCAAGGTAGTTCACGAGGAGTATGCCATGACAATCTCAGAAAACCGACGCCATAACCTTTCCGAACCATCGAGCCATCCTCGGCCGCTTCGGAGCACTCGTGCCGGCTTCAGTCCATTGCCGGGCACTCATTCTGTTCTCTGGTTTGTAATAGTGGATCCAAGTTTCATAAACAGTTACTAATCGACGCCAAAAGTCTGCCCGATTCCACATCAGCAAGTCCAAACACTCTTTCGAAGTGCTCTCGCGTTTTTGGTCAAGAGTGAGCATGCGCGGCACCCAGCGGCAGGATAACTTTTTCATATGCAGAATATTGTCCAAAATATGGCGTATGTGCTCAGTACTAATCTTTGTGGTATCTGCTAGCTCGCGCACCTTCACTTTCCGGTCAGCCTACACCATTTTATATACTTTTTTGACATTGTCCTCTGTAACCGCATCGGAGGGCCTGCCGCTGCGGACTTGATCGGTAGTGGAGTTGCGGCCACCACGAAACTCTCGAAACCAATATTTGACGGTGTAATCTGACGGAGCATTAGCCCCATAATATTTATCCAACTTTCCTTTTGTTTCCTTCGCCGTTTTGCCTCTCAAAAAATAATGCTTCATGAAAGAACGAAAATCGTTTTTGTCCATACTCAACATGATGCCAAACACGTCAACAACAATCAGCTGTCAAAACAAAACTAATGACAGTATCGCACTTAAATTTGGCATGTCGGCCTAAATATGAACGGACTTCAAGGCACCATAACCTTTTTTGTAGTAGCAGCGCATTTTGGTGGTCAAGGAGGTTACTTTTCACCCCGCCTAGTATTTTATTTTCTGCAATAGAACTTAAATTACTTCGTATTCTTCTTTCATACAAGTAGAGTGGGCAATTGGAATAGGAGCATATTTATTGCAATTATGTAAAAGGACAGCCTTGAGATTTATTATACTGCTGTCAATCAAGAGACGCCAGTCACTTGCCTGATAGGTCTCTAAGCCCATGAAAGTCAGTAAGCCTCTCACATCACTGCAATATACCAAATTTTCACCAGAAGAAAAAAATTGCAATAAGTTTTGTTCTCTCGTGTAACAGAAAGTAATTCGCCCATCAGAGGCTAGGCAATTTTTTTCTTTAACCTTGATGCTAGCAGCTCACGTTCCTTTGAAAGATCTAAGTCTCTGATGAGATCATTAAACTCGTTTTGAGAAAATGTTTTAGGTTTCGATGTTTCTACAGAGCATTTAAAGTCATCGCTTACTTGACAAGCACTAGATCATTCAATTTCTTCCTCCTGACATTGTGGTAGCTGATGAAAAACTTATTGGAACATCTTCAGAATGAGGAATTGGTCTTATTGCTGAAGAAATATTAGGATATTTCCATTTGTGGCGATTGTTTTTGTTGATGCCCACTAAATTGGTCATACAGAAGTAACAGTAGTTATGATGATTTTTTTGTTCTCAACAAAAAATCGGTACTCCAAATTTCAATGATTCACGTGCACCTTTTTCCCATTGTCGCAAATATTCAGTGCACATTTTACATACACTATGAGGCGCCCACGCTGTACCTTGATTACAAATTTCAATATTGAAGTAAGCAAAATACAAGCGGATCACAGTGTTTTTTTTATTAATTTTCGCTGATCTTTGAAAATATATTGTCCACAAATGTGTCAGCGCTGATATGCAAGGATAAAAAAACTAATGGATATTATATGTACGAGTACATATGTATATTACTTTTCTTATCTACCACAGATCCAAATAAAGCTGCACCAATTTTTTTATTTTTTTTTGTAGGCTTGTGTAAGTTAACACCGCAAACAATTAAAATCATAACGACGTGCAAATATGTTCCCACGAATCTGCTCCACATCGACAACAACGAAGTACGTGAGGGAATTTGCTGACAACGCGTCTGGAGCGCAAGCGACAAATTACATCCAGCGAAATCATGATAGACACCTGAGCCAACAACGAGTATCCCACGGTTCGGTCGGCACAACAATTAGTATTTAAGATGACAAATTGTAAGAAATATTGTTCAGTACTTGATAAGCAAGCGGCAGCTATGCTCAAATAAAAATATATTTTTTTAAGACTTCAGTTTTAAATTAATTAATTGGCGCCCAACGTGGGGCCCAGCACAGTGTGTTTTAGTGAAAAAAAAAACGTGAATTTAAGCCCGACCTAAAGAAGCTCGCCATTCGCGTCGCGATTATAATACTCAAATCGTGAACATTGTGATCTGGGTCCAAACAAGCGGAATCATCGGTGGAAATCTATAGACGAAATAAACTACGAGGGAGTGTGAACCTAAGTAGCTCAGCAAAAAGGACAATTGCCAACTTCACCAGCGTGGGATGACGACCGTATTAAGTTTAATGAAGCATTAGAATTAAGTGAATCAAAAATAAGTGAAAAACGTTGAAATCAATCATAATAATAAAGTAAAGAAATAAGTAATAAGAAAACATAAATCAGAATTAAGTAACGTAAAACAGCTAAGTTCAAGAAAATAGTCATAAGAAAAATCAATCATAATAATAAAGTAAAGTAATAAGAAAACATAAATCAGAATTAAGTAACGTAAAACAGCTAAGTTCAAGAAAATAGTCATAAGAAAGTGAATACATTATTTTTTTAAAAAAAGAAAAAAAAGAAGCATTGCTAAGTTACAATCATTCGCTAGAATTTAAATCAAATCCAAAAAGGAGATCTAAGCTAGTTCAAATAATCTTTAGTTTTAAACTTTCGTTTTTACATATTCATATTTTCTTTTTAAATTTTAAACATTTACCGAAATTACCTAACTTTAACCAAAATGGCTCCAACAACTCGTGCCGCTGCAAGCGTTGGCGATCACGTACCTACCAATCAAGATACACCCGTCCAAGTCGAAGTTACAGATATTGCCGATCAGTCATTCCGATCTACTTCGCAAGCAAATGCTCAGACAGTACAATAAACTCCTGCGCTAGATATTTTAATTACATCTATCGTCAGCCGTGTACTGGAAACTCAAGGGCAGGCTATGATTCAGAGGGCACTCAATCCTAATCAGGAGCCGATCCACGATAGGGATGAAACTATCAACCCTGAATTAAGGGATAATTTACCCGGTATGGATAGAATTCCCGACATAGTGAGTTGTCTGAAAACTTTTTCCGGCGAACCAGCCGAGTTTGGTTCATGGAAAAAGAGCGTAGAGAGAGTGCTTGAGATTTACGAACAAATCAAAGGCACACCTAAGTATTTTGCCATTTTAAACGTAATACGAAACAAGATTGTTGGTAATGCCGACATTGTATTGGAGGCGTACAGTACTCCGCTGAAATGGGATTGCATCTCGAAATGCTTGATCATGCACTACGCAGACAAGTGAGATATAAATACTCTAGAATACCAAATGTCGTCCCTAACACAAGGGAACAAAACGACTCACGAGTTTTACCAGTCGGTATTCGCACATCTCTCACTAATCCTGAACAAGCTGGCATGTATGGACACCAGCTCCGAAGCAATGAGAATACTTACACAAACATACACGTCAAATGCCCTCGACACGTTCATTAGGGGACTTAGAGGCGACTTGCCGAGATTACTTGGCATAAAAGAGCCCATTGACTTGCCACATGCATTAAACCTGGTTCTTAAACTCGAAAACCAGAATTTTAGATCCAACCAGATTAGCAATCAAGCGACCATAAGAAAACCACCACAGTATCCTTCATTTTCGGCCAAAAAAAATCCTAATTTTGGGTTTCCACCGAGGACAACACAGCCACAATACCCCCTACACTCAAATACAGTCAACCAAAATAATTTTGGTTTCCCACCTAGGCCAACACAGACGCAATATCCCTCATTCTCAAATCTAGCTAACCAAAATCAGAACTCTGGTTATCCATCCAGGCCAATACAGACGCAAAATCAAAATTTCCAAGTGAACAGACAATTTAAACCACAGGTGAAAACGGAACCTCAACCCAGTCACCAAACCAGAAGGAACAACTATCAAGAGACAAAGCCAATTCAACGTAATTTCCATATAGAGACAACTCAAGAAGAAATGGACCAATACTACCAAAATATGAACAGCTCTGATGATACCCAGGAGCAAACTCTGCAGGAATACATGGACACGAAAACGAACAACTCCAGGAAAACAAACAACCCTCTGACCTTTCCGACATACATTTTTTAGAATGAATGACTCTTCACTACCGTACGTAGAATGCAAAGCGGAGAGTGGAGAGATTTTTAAGATACTAATAGACACCGGCTCAAATAGAAATTATATGCAACCTGCACTGGTTGCTAACCCACTGCCAAATTCAAAGTGCTTTCTCGCTAGTTCCGTTGGCGGAAACGTCAAAATTACACACCATACTCTCACTAATCTTTTCGGTATTAAAGATCATAAAATTAAGTTTTTCCTACTCCCTACACTGAAATCTTTTCATGCAATACTCGGGAACGACAGCCTCAAGGAACTTTCGGCTGTGATCTATACGAAAGAAAGTTATATGCTCATCAAAAACAAAAAAATTAAACTAAAACAACAGGTCTCCGACGCAATCAACAATTTAACTTTAAGGAATGATCACTTGTCACAACAACAAAAAACCAAACTGCAAAATCTAACCGAAAAGTTTCCAAACCTCTTTCTTGACCCCGACGAGAAATTAACCTTTACCACCACGGTTAAAGGCAGAATAAGAACCACAAACGAAGAACCAATATACTCCCGATATTACCCTTACCCAATGAATCTAAAAGAGGAGGTGGAAAAACAAATGGACCAACTCCTAAACGATGGGATTATAAGACCTTCACGGTCCCCATATAACGCACCGATATGGGTCGTGCCGAAAAAGGCCGACGCATCAAACGAAAAGAAATATCGATTGGTGATCGATTATAGGAAGCTTAACGCTGAAACCATTCCGGATCGCTATCCGATCCCGGAAATAAATGGTGTGTTATCCCAACTCGGACAGAATAAATACTTCTCGGTATTAGATCTTAAGAGCGGATTTCACCAAATACCACTACATGAAGCTGACATTGAAAAGACCGCCTTTTCAGTTAACAACGGGAAGTATGAGTTCGTTAGACTCCCGTTCGGCCTAAAGAACGCGCCGTCCATATTCCAAAGAGCATTGGACGACATTCTGCGTGAACACATAGGCAGGATTTGCTCCGTCTACATCGACGACATAGTCGTGTTCAGCAAAGATGTAGACTCACACTTTCAAAATCTATCCAACATTTTCAGAACCCTTCAAGACGCAAATTTAAAAGTGCAAATGGATAAGTGTGAATTTCTAAAAAGTAGTGTAGAATTTCTCGGTTTTATTATCTCCGCCGAGGGGATAAAAACAAACCCGACCAAGGTAGAAGCGATAGATAAGTTCCCCTACCCAAATACACTGAAAGATTTGCGATCCTTTTTAGGTCTGTTAGGGTTTTACCGCAGATTTATCAAGGATTATGCCAAACTGGCCAGACCCCTAACAGCCCTTTTAAGAGGGGAGGATGGCCGTATTTCTAAGCAATCTTCAAGCAAAAAACTTATCCATCTGAACGATGAAGCCAAAGAAGCCTTTAACAAGATCAAAAACACACTAGTTTCCGAAGACCTTGTTCTTACTTATCCAAACAGCAATAAAGAATTCTACCTCACCACAGATGCCTCAGACTACGCCTTAGGTGCCGTACTATCCCAGGATGACAAACCTATAACGTTCATCTCCCGTACACTAAATCAAAGTGAAGAGCACTATGCCGCAAACGAAAAGAAAATGCTGGCTATAATATGGGCTCTCAATACACTTAGGAATTATTTGTATGGTCCTACAACTTTAAAAATATTTACCGATCACCAACCCCTTACATATGCGCTCAGCAACAAAAACACTAACAATAAAATGAAACGCTGGAAGGCTATACTCGAAGAGTAGACCTCCTAAAGACAACCAGATTAATTCGTTAACAATAACCCAACATAGCAATGAAAGTTCTGAAAACAATCTAATTCAGATCGCAAATGAACCTATCAATGTATTCAAAAATCAGATTTTTCTTAGTATAGGAGATACACCATCGTACCGTTTCGACATAATATTTCCCACATATCACCGCCACACTATAGTAGAAACCGAATATTCCCAAGAGAAACTAATAAACATTTTAAAAAATTACCTCAACCCGTCAGTAATAAATGGGGTAAAAACTGAGGAAACGATCTTAGGGAAAATTCAAGAAATATTTCCTCTACATTTTCAGCAATACAGACTAAGTTTCGCAAGGAACATTGTGACAGATTTAATTGACGAGAACCGTCAAGAAATAGAAATTATAAAAGAACACAATCGCGCTCATAGAAACGGTCGCGAGAATAAAATACAATTGTTGGAAAAATATTATTTCCCGCAGATGCAAGCTAAAATTAGGAAAATTACCGACATGTGTAAAATTTGCAAAGAACACAAATATGATAGGCATCCGAGTAAGCCTATCCTACAGCCAACACCGATTCCCCAATACCCCGGACAAATTTTGCATATAGACCTCTACTTCACTGATAAAAAAATCATTCTCACAGCAATAGATAAATTCTCGAAATATGCCTTAGCCAGAATAATTAAATCGAGAGCCTCAGAGGACATCAAACACCCTCTTAGGGAACTAGTACTATCCTTTGGCGTCCCTGAACTTGTTGTAATTGACAACGAAAAAGCCTTAAGTTCGGGTTCTATTTTATTTATGCTAGAAAATTTCTTTAATATAAAAATATTCAAAGCACCACCCTACGTAAGTTCGGTCAATGGCCTGGTGGAGAGATTCCACTCAACCCTATCCGAAGTGATGCGATGTATCAAATCCGAGCAAGCCAATAGCACATTTTCTGAACTACTGGACAAATCACTTTTAGAATATAATAGATCCGTTCATTCCACAACGAAAAAAAACCCATTGATGTATTTTTTGCAAAAAATCTGATCAACAAACCCGAGCAACTTCAGGAAGAAAGGCAAAATATTACTCAAAAAATTATAGACAAACAAAATACAGATTTAGATTACCATAACAAAAAGAAAGTTCCGTTTAAAAATTATTCAGTAGGAGATGTTATCTACGTGAGAATCAATAAAAGATTAGGCAATAAGCTCTCTCCAAAATATAGAAAATAAATTGTAGGGATAAACAAGAATTCTACCATAATAACTAAGTCAGGTTAAACCGTCCATAAAAGCCTAGTAAAAAATTAATCTTTCTCTAACAGGTTACTACTGCCTTTGTGCGCAGCAAACACTCAGATCTTGGACTATTCAAATGCCCAACTGATTAAGATAGACGTAGGGACAGCAAAGTTACAAAATGGATACTTTAAATTAATTCATGTAATTGATATAGAAGCATATGAGGAATTGGTGAACAAAATAGAAAATACACTAAAATCTAAAACTCCTCAAAGCCATCCCTTTTTTCCATTTCTATCTTATGAGATCCTTAAGATCAAAAGCCATTTGTCAAGACTTAAAGTTAAAAATTCAAAAAATAAGAGGTCATTAGACTTCATCGGTAGTGCATGGAAGTGGATAGCGGGAAGCCCCGACCACCATGATCACGAAATCCTAGTAGAAAAAATGAATAATGTTCTCGAAAGTAACAACAAACAAGCAATAATCAATCGAATGAAAATAGAAAAAATTTACGAAATTACTAATATGACAAACTCAATCTTAAAAATTATTAACGAAGAAAATAAAGACAAAGATAAGAAAATATTAAAAATAAAATACGAACTAGAAATAATCAAAGAAGAAATAGTAAATATCGCTTATGCTGTTCAGTGGGCAAAAGCGAATATCATAAATTCATTTATCTTGTCAAAAAGCGAAATTAATATTACTGAAAAACTATTTAATTTAAAAAATATTCCCTTTATGAACATCGAAGAAGCGCTTGAATTTGCTAATGTTAAAATTGCTTCAGATGGCAGGAATATCATTTATATAATAAGTTTACCAACAACTAGTTCTGAAATATGTAATATGTTAGTAATAAAAGCTGTCAAAATTGAAACAAAAATTAATAAAATTCCGTTTGATAAAATTTTAAATTGTAAAAATAACATATACGGAATCAGGGGAAATTGTAAGACATCCAACGAACATTCCATTTGTAACAACAATAATATTGTAGACATAAGTAACACTACGTGCATCCCAAACCTCTTAAAGAGCAAAGTCCCAAGCTGCGTCATCATCAACAACCAACACATCCCGACAATAGAAGAAGTTTCACCCGATATATTATTTCTAAACCAATTTAACGGTTCCGTCATCATCAACAATGATACCCTGAGGTTAGAAAGTACCTACCTTATTAAACACGTTAACTCCACAATCCAAGCGGACGGAAAGTTTTTCAAAGCAAGCGAGATCACAAAACATCAGCTATTACCCGCAATGCTTCAACCAAGGCCAGCTCTAGAAAACATGTAAGAAGAACTATCTCTCCAGAAGATTAAAGAATTACAGGTTAATGGTACCAAACAAATCAAGATGCTCAAGACCAGGAATAAAATCAACTTAGCGATCAACATCAGCTTATTAACGTCATCGGCTATTTTAATAACGGTTTAACTTTCCTGTCGATTAAGAACAAAATACAAAGTCCGATAACAACAAGGAAGAGCCTATACCAACACCTAGAAATGCAGCCGCAGCATCCATAACCATAGGAATAAAAGACATTCCACATCTGCTAAAGCCAGGGTCATCGAAATGGGGGCGTTCGATCTTAAGCATGGAGGAGTTAACACCGCAAACAATTAAAATCATAACGACGTGCAAATATGTTCCCACGAATCTGCTCCACATCGACAACAACGAAGTACGTGAGGGAATTTGCTGACAACGCGTCTGGAGCGCAAGCGACAAATTACATCCAGCGAAATCATGATAGACACCTGAGCCAACAACGAGTATCCCACGGTTCGGTCGGCACAACAATTAGTATTTAAGATGACAAATTGTAAGAAATATTGTTCAGTACTTGATAAGCAAGCGGAAGCTATGCTCAAATAAAAATATATTTTTTTAAGACTTCAGTTTTAAATTAATTAATTTGTAATCGGATGAAGTCGTTTCAAAAGAATTTTTTTCGAAGAGCTTTGATAGGATTGGCAGCAATGAGATCGGGCGATTTGAGGTAACTTCACTGGGAAATTTTCCCGGATTTGGCACCATACTAATTTCCGCGACCTTACGCATGCATAGTATATACTTCAGAATAAATGCTCCATTTATTATCCGTGCTGTTTTTTTCATACCTTTTTTAGAGTTTTTTTTTTCCAATTTCATCCATGATTAGATCAAATCCCGGTTCTTTTTCGGGTTGATATTTTCTTTTATTTCTGTGGCTATTTCCTTAGAGGTTACTGCTTTAATTAATCTCTCTTCTTCGCACATTTCATCCGTTTGTTGTAAATAATCAACATCTGCGTGTGGCTGGAAGACGTTTTCGAGATATTTCACAAATAGATCCGCCTTTTGTTTGTTTGTTTCTCTCCAGTTTCCACTGCTGTTTTTAACTGGCGTAATGAATGCAAATTTTTCTTACATGGATATGTCTAACCGCTTGTCTTTCTGAAAAATGTGTCCGTCACAAAATGTGTCCCATTTTTGCTTTCCTTCTACCGTTCAGTGATCGTACTCGTGTGCGTATTTGGTATTTTTGTTGGGTTTTTGTGCTTCAAAACGAATCAACTGTGCAAAGGAATGTGATGTTGGAGAACAGTCTGTACAGTGTACATGGACACATGAATCGTTGTCGCTCTGTTTCTCGACGTTTTGTGTGTGTTACAAATATACGTTTCATACTTTGTGCATATTTGCTTTCTTTTTCCCCCTTTAGCCGTTTGCCCAATGCTGGTATTGCCACCGACACCGCTGCCGCTACTTTGGCGGTTCTTATATCATTTTATTGGTTGGTTGGGAAGTGATGGTGCTGGATTTTATTAGATTTTTCCCAGATATATATTTTGCTTTCCTTCTACCGTTCAATGATCGTACTCTGTGTGCGGATACGTTTGGCTTTTATTTTATTTTATTGTTGGAAACAGGGGTTGATAGGAAGGAAGCATCCAATTGTGGGAAAAGATGTAGTATAATGCAGGTGGTTTGAGGATTGTGTGTTGATTTATAAAAGTCAGTTTCATTTTTCAATGCATTTTATTTACTTAATCATTAACTCTTACATACTAACAAAAAATGCTTAAATGCTAGCTTACAATTACTTAACAATCTTACACTAACTTACTGGCCCCACATAGGCACTCTAAGCTACTCTAAATTCTTATATCTATGTCTTTCGACTTCATTTACATTTTATTTAGAAATGTTTATTCTGTATACTTAGGGCTAAGAAAAAATTGTTAACAAAAAACTTAGCCTATGGATGTAATTTTTTATTTTTTATAAAAACTTAATATCTAACTTAAAATAAACCTTAGTCTACCTAATCCTACATACACAATACACACATACACATACATAGACATTATACACACTAGTAATTCAACCTGTATTAATGCCATCTCCCGACACATCGATAATCTTGAAACACGCCACTATATTTCCTACTTTAGTATACACCGACCATTATTGTCTATAACATCGAGTTCTACAATTTAAGTACAACAAGTGATGTCTATACTGGAACTAAACTCATTTGTTCATACAGGTAATACCACAACATAACTTAAAAAAACTTGTGTTTTTTTTTACACAGGGGTAAAACTTTAAACCATTCTTTTTTTGCACAACCACCCTATATTCTATTTATCTTCACTCGTAAAACAATTAAGGAAATTTCGTCGTATGCCTATAAGACATATCCATATACCAATGTATCTACATGTCGTGTAGATGCTTTCAAAGTATGGCCTTCCACAGTGAGTATTCTATACTAGCATCGTTCGTCAGATTTATAAGGTATGATATTATTTCTGAGCTTATTGTTTAAACTATATACTATTAAGTCTTGTTTTATCACTTGGCGCTCTCGACAATTGCCAGCGTTTACGAGCTCTACTCTTTTCAGATAAAATGTCGCATATTTCTTTGGGATATACGTTTCTTTTTAAGTTACTATTTCTTTCAGGCGTTGCAGCCCAAGCAGCCTTTTGTATATCTAGGGTGAAAGGCTGTACTTCATTTTCTAATTGCTCTATTGTTTCGATTGTTATGGGTAGTTCGATGCATTCCTCTAGCAACTATCTGAAATATATCCAATCAGTTAGCTTGTTTACTAGGCATGGGTTGTGTTCCTTCACTAAAAGTTTAGTACCAGGTGTAAGCAGCATAGATGAGTGGTCTGAGTCAAGTTCTGGCCCTAGATATTTGATTATGTTCCTATATATTCTGGCCAGTAAGTAGGATTCAACGGGAGTTGAATGGTAATTAGCATTGCCTTCTTTTATAGATTCAGGGGCTTCTCTTCCTCTTGTACTTAATAATCTTGTACCCCAAAGTTTGTTATTTGGGTTGAAATCTTCGCCTGTTATGAATTTATTGCCGAATTTATAGAATATGATTTTATATTCTTTTTGTTTCAGCCTGTAGCTGAACAATATGTCGAAGCTGCCTTTATCTGGTCACTGTTTAAAAACAAACAGTTTACGGAATTTTCCTGTGTTTACACGACTGGTGTTTTTCATCTTCATCGTTGCTAACACCTTCCTTAATTATAACTGCAGGCCCCCTTTTGCCGTATTGTGAGGATGTGGGGTATGGTATGTATCCGCGCAGTTTATATTTTGTTCCAATTTTAAAATGTGCCGCGGAGACTAGATAAATGTCAAATTTATTTACATCGAGACCATTGTTATTCCATAACAAGAGTTATATATTTTTAGCCATTAGAATCCTTTAGGTACAGTTCTTTAATTACTGTTTGGTTTTTCAAGGAAAGATATTCTTTCAAGAATTTTCTTATTATTCATTTCCATATCTTCCATTCTGTTAAGAATTCTTTGCATGATATCATCTATGGCACTGCTGGAAGGCTTGGGGTTTCCGATTGGTTTGACAACGTTGCGCGAAGAAACCTATGCATATGTTTCCTTTGAACCGGTTATGAGTCTTAAGTTCTCATTTTTGCTTGTGGGTACATTTTCTTTAGCTTTATCCATTTTCTTATTCTTATGTGCCCTCGATCTCGGTCCGATGTCTGTTTTGTTTCAGTTTTCTCTGACTTTAGGTGTGCCTTTTTGAGCAGGATATTTCATTTTCTTTTGCTTGTTATCTTACCTGCTGCATTTTGTGGTTGCATTTTTATCCGTAATGCAGTCTTTTATATGGTGGTCTCTTGTATTCGTATTTAAAGTTGCAGTATTTGTGAGTTTGACCATAGTTTTGACAGTTCTTACATTGAAGAACTAGCTTTGATTTACTCAAAGGATGAATTCGCACTTACATTCCTAGTATATAGGTACATATCTTTAATTCCATAAATTTTCTTGATGTCTTCATCCTGCTCAAAAGTTATCATGAACATTTTGCGTAAGGAACTTGGTTTACACCCATACAATTGCTGACTCAAGCTGACTCAAGAATTGAAGCCAATGGACCATTTGAAGCGACGTACGTTCTCCGATTGGGTTCTGGAGAAGATGCGCCAAGATGGTGAATTTCATCGCAAAATCATCTTCAGTGACGAAGCTCATTTTTGGCTCAATGAGCCACTGATTATTTTTGGATCGAATTGGAAGATATGGACTTAGACGACATGTGGTTTCAACAGGATGATGCCACAATCCACACAGTACGCGCTACAATTTTTGATTTATTGAAGAGTAAGATGGTGAGCGTGTTATCTCAAGAAATGGGCCAGTCGATTGGCCGCCTCGTTCGTGCGATTTAACGCCGCTTGACTATTTTCTGTGGGGCTACGTTAATAAGTTAATTGGGAGTGCCGATGCAGTCCTAGAGTCTTATAATACAAATACTCCACTTAACTGGAAAGGTAGTGCCTTACGCTACACTATGCCGATCAAAGAGACCTCGGTACCTTAGAGTATCAAATGTCCTCCCTCATACAAGGCAATTCTTCCGTTCAGCAGTTTTACGAAACAGTATACTCCCGCTTGTATCTCATCTTATATAAGATCTCTTGTATGGAAATACAAGCCTATGGAATCGTCGACCATAAAGCCAACTACAGTAAACTACCAAAATAGGTCTCAACTTTCCCTCCACGTCGGAAAGCCACCAATAAATTCATCAATCCAAACTCACACGCCTACGAAATATCAAAGAAACTTTTATATAGATGTTAGCAACCCTCCACCAGTCTATACAATCGGACCACCAGCTTACATATCTCCAAACGATATGTAATCGTAAGCAATATATCAACAAACAAACGTAAGTACGATCCCGCTCTGAACGAATATATGATGCAAGTAGCAGAATATTCCCACAACAATCTGAATCCTTTGCGCAACAAGCTGAATCTTTCTTACCACTTACCAAATGAAAAATTCTTTCTGGCAAAATCCATAGCAGGTGGCGGCAAGTCAGTTTTTATTTGTAATTGGAACTCTGACAGAAAAATTCTGCGTGTGAAGGCATAACACTGACACGTAGATTAGGCTGTTGTAGAGTTTCAAGCACAGAAAAAAATACTGTGAATTATACCTCGAATCACTCTGAGTGAAGCAAAAACTCTCCGTCCTATTCGGAGGCCCACCCCCCCTGGAGAGCGAATATCGAAACCAAACACACCTGAGTTTCAAACCACTACAAAGCAATTTTCCTTTCTCTTCCTTCTACCTTTCCGCCCGTGCCCTGGCAACAGTAAAAGGGTATCTAACCCCTTACGCGCGCCTGTAAATTATAAAAAAAAAAACACTCACCACACGTTCCTTAATCTTTTTGGTCTTAACGACATAAAATTGAACTTCTTTATACTACCCTCTCTAAAATCCTTTCACGGCATTCTTAGGAATGATAGTTTGAAAGGACTATCTGCCGTAATTCATGCAAAAGAAAGCTTCATGACCTTACTCAATAAAGTCAATATTAAAATAAAACAGCTAACATTGCCTTCGGTTAACTCTTTAACAGTTAAAACAGATCATATGTCTGAACCACAAAGGAAAGCTATTAATCAACTTCTTCAAAATTCCCGTCCTCTATTCTCCAAACCAAATGAAAAGCTTATTTATACTACAAAAGTAATAACTGAAATTTATACATGATCCGACTCCTCAGTGTACTCCAAATACTACCCTTACCCTGCTTCACTTAAAGACGAAGTAAAAACCCAAATTCAAAAACTCATAGAAGACAATATAATCCAACCACCTCGTTCCCCGTACAACTACGCAGTCCGAATTGTACCAAAAAAAGCCGATTCCATCGGAAACAAACAGTATAGACTTGTAATTGATTACAGCAAACTAAATACTGTAACCAACTCCGACCGTTATCCGATCCCCGAAATTCCTATCGCAATTGGGAAGTAGTAAATACTTTACAATTTTTGACTTAAAGAGTGGTCTCCATCAGATCCCACTGAAAAAAACCGATATGCAAAAACTGCCTTTTCAATCAAAAATGGGAAATATGAGTTTACTCGACTTCCGTTCGGGTTGAAAAATGCACCTTCCATATTTCAACGAGCACTTGACGACAAATTGCGATCACATTTTGGAAAAATCTTTTACGTTTATATTGATGATATTATTATCTTCAGTAAAAACGAAACAGATAATGTTAATCATGTGAAAGGAGTATTTAAAATACTAGCGGAAACCAATACGAAAGTACAATTAGACAAATGTAACATCTTTTAGGAAGAAGTTTCCGTTTCGTATAAGACTACGCGAAGTTAACCAAGCCATTAACAATATGCCTAAGAGGCGAAGAAGAACGAATATCCAAGATTCAATCTCGCAAAATCCATATATGTATCTCTTAAAACTGATGCACTTGCAGCTTTCTAAAAACTATAAAATTCATTACTTTCTGAAGATTTACTCCTTATCTATCCAGACTATAAAAAAAATCTCTCACAGCCATTGTGCTGTGCTTTCACAAAATAATAGACCCGTAAGATTCATATCAAGATCTCTCAGTAAAATTGAAGAATATTACGCGACAAATGACAAGGAAATGTTAGCTATTATTTGGGCATTGAACACCATAAGAAATTACGTCAATATTTTTACTGATCACCAACCCCTGACATACGCTTTAAGTAACAAAAATAATAATTCCAAAATGAAACGCTGGAAAGCAATTATCGAGGAGTACAATTATGAGTTACATTACAAGCCTGGAAAGAGCAATATAATCGCAGACGCTCTTTCACGTTCTTCCAAACTATCCCAAGTAAATACCCTGACAGCTTCTCAATATAGTGATCAAAGCTCATTCATTACCTTATCCGACTGACTGAAACCCCCATTAACGTCTTTAAAAACAAAATTATGTTGCTTAAAGGAAATAAAGAACCTTATCAGTTTTTTTGCAAAGAGCAAAAATATGAGCGCCATCCAAATAAGCCAAAAATTCAAGAGACCCCTATTCCTCAGTAAACAGGACACATAGTCCATTTTGACATATATTCGACAGACAAAAATTTGGTCCTAATAGGAATAGATAAATTTTCTAAATATGGATGCTCAAACAAGAGTCATAAAATCAAAGGCTATCGAACGTATTCGGGAACCTTTGAGAGAACTCATTTTTGGTTTTGGTATCCCTAAATTGATAATTTTTGACAATGGAAAAACATTTAGCTCAGCAACCATCTGCTTTAAGTTGCACGACAGTTTAGGAATTGAAATACACAAGGCTCCCTCATACAGCAGCTCTGTCAATGGACAAATAGAACGATTCCATTCCACGCTTTCGGAAATAATGAGATGCTTAAAAGCTGAGAAAACTCATAAATCCTTCACGGAATTATTGGATCGTGCAGTGTACGAATACAATTACTTTATTCATTCGGTCACAAATAAGAGACCAATAGAGGTACTTTTTGACAGAAATATCAGTACAGGTCCAGAGCAATACGAGAAAGCAAGACAGGACAATATTGAACAAATTAAGCAAAAACAAATGAAAGACAGACAATACCGTAATAAAAAGAAACATCGCATTAAAACTTATTTCCCCGATGAAGATATATATGTTAAAATAAATAAAAGTCTAGGAAACAAACTTTCACCAAGATTTAAAAAAGAAGTAGTTAAGGAAGACAAGACAACAAATGTACTAACCGAAACAGGCAAAATAATACATACAAATAATATCAGGAATTAATTCCTCTTTTCAGATCCCTTTTCACCTCAACCCTCTCGGAAGTCCAAATTTTGGATTATTCAAACTCTAAAATTGTATCACTAAAAGTAGGAACAGCAAAACTTCAAACCGGTAAATTTATAGTAATCCACGTAATTGATCTAATTGCTTGAGACAGGTTACTCGAGGAAATCACAAACCAAATCCAAAATCATCCTGATAAAACAAATACCAATCTTACTCGTACCTTCCTATCCTATCAAATAAACCAAATCCAGAGCCATATAAATAGACTAAAACCAAAAGTTAGACATCCAAGATCATTAGATCTCTTAGGAAGCGCATGGAAGTGGCTCGCCGGAAGTCCCGATCATGATGAGTTCCAAATTGTTAAATCTCATATACATAACTTTCTCAATACATAACTTACTTAATAATAATAACAAACAAGTAGTAATAAACAAATCATATACAGAAAGAATAAATAAACTAGCAAACAGAACAAACGAAGTAATTAAACTAATAAAAACAAGCGAACATTTAGAGAATAACTTTTTCTTAGATGTTAAGTTTAAACTAGATATTATCAAAGAGGAAATAGTAAATATAGAATACGTCTTACTATGGGCAAAAAGTAACATTGCTTATTATTTTATCCTCTCAAATTCCGAAATAAATGTTATGTATAAGAGAAAAATTTGAAGAGAACGATATACCATAGATATATTAATTTAGAAGAGGCACTTGAATTCGCAGATATTAGAATAGCTTCAAATTTACCAACAATAATTTATATTATCAGTATCACTACTATACAATAAAAATGTTATAAAATTTAATTTTGAAAATGTATTAGTCTGTAAAAATGATTTTTTTGGAATTAAAGATAAATGTAAATCCTTTAATGATTTAACCATTTGTAACTAGAATAAAATTGTAAACTTAAAAGAAGATAATTGTATATGCAAAACTGCTAAAAAGCAAACCTTCAAGTTGTGGCATTGTCAACAATCAACACATCCGAGCTTTCGAAGAACTTCACCCCGGAACTATCCCTCTTAGTATATTCAATGGATATATCCTTATTACGAGTAACAACAATATCGTCAACTTAACTGGAACTAATTTCTATAAATGGACAGAACTACCGCTCTAAAGAAGTACCCTTTTTAAAACCAATGCCAGCAATTGTACATTTAAGCTCATTGGCCAAAATATATGAAGAACTCCTCACCTTAGAAATTTTGAAGGAACTACATATTAACAATACAGCACTCATAGATGAGCTAGAAGAAAAAGGACAAACGCATATTTTTACTCATTTTTTTTTTTTTTTTTTTTTTTTTTATAATGAGCGCGCGCTCAAGGGGTTTGAGTACCCTTAAGGTGATTGTACACAGCGCGGGCAAAGGAAATTTAGGGAGGAAGAAAAGAGAGGTACCGATGTACATTGTTTTTAAATGTTTGCATGTTATAACGACCAGGAAATACAGAGATCGGCAGGGCATTCCATAAGCGAGTTGTACGGCTTAGGAACGAATCACGATATTTTAGAGTACGTCCGAAAATGGGCTTGAGGGTATACTGATGAGCATTCATAGCGAGACGGGTGTTACGGTTGAAAGTTTGAATGGGCGGAATGCTACTGGCGATTTCAGTGGAGCACTGGTGGTGGAAGTAGCGATAAAACAAAGTGAGACACGAGACATTTCGTCGGTGTTCGAGGGTGTCCATTGATTGACTGATATTAGTATCGTCAATAAGTTTTATCGCACGGTTTTGAATCCTATCTAGGAGGTGCAGAGATGTTTTAGGAGCACCTGACCAGATGTGGGAGTTGTACTCCAATTTTGGGCGGATGAATGCCTTATATATTGAGGCCAGATCAGAGGGGGTAAAATATTTCTTACATCGCTTGAGGAAACCTAGACATTTCGCAGCATTTTTGGCGACATCAAATATGTGGTCATTCCAACGTAAGTTGTCATTGACACACATACCGAGAATGGAAAGTTTTTCGGTTTCGACGATGCAAGTGCCATTCATAGATAATGGCTGGGTGTTTAAATTTCGCTTTAAAGACAGCAGACAGCATTGTGTTTTGGAAGCATTAAATTCCACTCTATTGATAGTTCCCCAATTGGTTATGCTGTTGATATCGGAATTTAATGAGCTTAGCATACGCTGCCGTTCTCGTACTACAGCCGAAGAGCAGGGCCGTGAGTCCGGGAACGAATATGAAAAGCAGAGAGTACTGTCATCAGCAAAGGAATATATTGGATTAGAAGTAGTAGACAAGAGATCGTTAATAAAAATTAAAAAGAGTGTCGGTGACAGAACAGAGCCCTGGGGCACACCAGCATTTATTTTGTGAATATCAGACTTGAAACCGTCCAAGACAACTTGAATTGAACGTTCCGAAAGGTAATTTCTAATCCATTGAAGAAGAGAGTCGTCGATCCCAAATGCACGCATTTTCTACAAAAGAGCCTGATGCCAAACTCTGTCAAATGCCTTAGAAATATCAAGTGCAACTATCTTGCTTTCGCCAGATTGATGTACGCTTTGGTTCCACTTTTCGGTGAGACATGCCATCAAATCACCAGTGGACCTGTTGCTACGAAAACCGTACTGTCGGTCATTGAGAAGTTTTCGTGTTTCGAGATATTTCATGAGCTGACGATTTATCAGTGTTTCCATGACCTTGGAAAGAAGGGACGTAAGTGCAATGGGTCTGTAGGAGGAGAGAGAAGATGATTCGCCTTTTTTAGGGACGGGCTGGACAAATGCTGTTTTCCATCTGCTCGGGAAGAGTCCTAAAGTGTAGGATTGATGAAAAAGCTTACGCAGTGGTTTTGCCAGCGAGGAAGAACACCTCTTCAGAAGAAGGGGAGATATACCATCTGGACCAGCGGATTTATGTATGTTGAGATCTTTAAGTACTCTTGCTACTACACGAGTGCGAAAGTAGATTCGTCCCATTGAAGATTCGACGCACTCAAGTGTAGGCGGAGACAAAGCACAATCTGGGAGTGTTGAGCTGGCCGCAAAGTGTGCAGCAAGCAGATTGGCCTTATCCAAAGAGCTGACAGCTGGAATGTCATTGTAAATGAGCGTTGGGATGGAGGATGAGGCGGAATTTCTAATGTTTTTGACGAACGACCAAAAATTTTTACTGCCTTTGGGACATTGCAGTATTTTTTGCCTCAGTTTTTGGTCGTATAGGAATTTCACACGCTTAAGAAAGGCGTTGCAGTCATTTCTGGCTCGTTTGAACTTTTTTCGGTTTTCCTCTGTCGGGTTGGTCTTGTAGGACCGAAAAAACATTTCTCTAACCCTGACGGCCTCTTTACAGCTCGAGTCGTACCATGCCTTTTCTTTTGGTTTGATACTCTTCATCCGATGAGGAATAAAGGATCTCATTCCAAAGAGAATGGTGTCTGTAATCATATCAGCAGCGGCATCCACGTCGTTATCGAGGAAGCATAACGACCAGTTAAAATTCCTAAAGAACCTGTTAAGACCGCTCCAGTTGGCTTTCTCGTATTGCCATACGGTTCTTTTAGGAATTTTTTCTCTAACTGTGTGGTCGGTGTACGAGAAATTAGCTGATATGACACAATGGTCCGACGAGCCTAGAGGGGAGAGCACATCAATGGTGTACTTATCAGGGTGAGAAGTTAAAAACAAGTCCAGGGTGTTGGCGGTATGACTATCAACGTCTGGTATTCGCGTGGGCTCATTTACAAGCTGCGTTAGGTTGTTTTCCGCAGCGAAGATCTCAACACCCCGTCCTTCGGGTGTTGTCTGTCCAGAATGTCGAAGCCACCCAGAATTGTGTATATTGAAGTCGCCCGTAATAACGATTTCAGTATGAGGATACAGGGATACAATTCTTTGAATGGAGTCAGACAGCGCATCAAACTCGTTAAAGGTTGAATTGCTGTCCAGTTTGGGGCTTCTATAAATAAAGCAGTAGTGTATAATTTGCTTACGGAGATGGAATTTTAACCACATGAAGTTGAATTCCGGATTGGAACATGGATCACATTGTGGTGGAGTTTGGTAAGCTACATCACTACGCACATAAATGGCGAGACCGCGGTGAGAGAAGAATAATGGCACTAATTCGTAGCCAGGTAGCTTCAGATCAGAATGATCTGAGAGGTGTGGGCGGGGATCTACCTGTGTTTCACTAAGTGCCAAAACAGCTGGTCTGTACTTACAGACGTGGACGTACGCAGAAAAGTGATTACTTTTTAGCCCGCGTATATTGGCTACGTCTACCCTGAATTCCCTAGTCATAATTACAGACAAACACAGAAAACACAAACACCGACGATACTAAGCAAGGCTGCGAAGTGGAAATTCTGACGTTGGCTTACCGAATCAAATTGTTGTAGGTGTTATGCCCTTACAACAATATGAAACAGTGCACCAACAAAATTTTCACTCACAACCCCGCTATCCATCAGTTGTTACATACACTCAGCCACTGCCCGTACCGTATGGTAAATACAGTAACGGCAGTGACTGAGTGCAAGCAACAGTACTTCGACTCGGAGCGGGTGAGGTGGGATACCCGCACTGTGTAATATTCACTGTCACTGCACTGCACTTCTTTTTGTTTTTTTATATATTTATATTTTTTTTTTTTTTTCGCACGCGCTTTTTTTTTTGCTGCACAGCATGTTGCAGTATAACATCCCTACTCTTAATTGTTATTACGATTGTCATTATAAGGGAAGTGATATCCCGAAAAGAGAAGAACACAATTCGAAATGTACTCGACACTTCAAAACAGATATCTCCGGAACCAACCGAAAATCATGCTCAGGTTCAAGGGCACAGCGAGTCAAAAAAATAAAACGAAATACCAATTCTCTTCGTGACGCCGAGTGAGGACACTCGAATTTAAAGAGGGAGATGTTATCACCCAAAAAGCTTATTCACACAAGTAATGCACCTGACACCCAGATCATCACTTGTTTTAAATCTGATTCCCAGCATATGCAGTTCCATTCACAGTTCATGCACTTGCATGCACCGGATACTGTGTAGATGAGAGACAGCAAAACAACAGAATATTTTTCCCACACCTATGCTGCCTACTCAGCATTTCATCAGTAACAACTTAAGGTATAAATAACAATAAATTAGAATTAAGTTTGTGTTTTAACGTTTGTCAACCGAATAAAAAGGACATAACATACAGTCCGCCAAAGTTAAATCGTGCTTTTTGTTTTATCACACTAGAGCAGAAAACCATAATTTGCATGCATATACATATTATACACAAAAATAAATAGAAGTATTGTATATTGTTGTTATTGTTTCCGTTGATCCTTTATTCTGTGGTGCAAGTTAACGTGAATAACATTCAAGCAAGAACACCAAATCTCCAGACTGCAAATCCATCTCACCTGCACTTAACAACAACAACAAATCCCCAGCCTGCAAGTGCATTCCCACGCCAAAGGAACATCCAATTTCAACAACGAGCAACACATTCCACTGCCACAAACGTCAAGTGCTCTAATTACACTTGTGTCGCTGAACGTACGTGAAGAAATCCGCTGATGTAACAGTCTTATCAACTGTACCATTAGTATTTAAACTTAGTTTTTAGTTTGTATTCGAGAGTAAGGGCAGCCTCTGCCCAAAAAAGAAAAAATAAAGTTTTTGTTTTTTCTTTTAAATAAATGTAATTTAGTGTAAATTTCGGGTCCCGTGAACCTAAGAAGTGTAACACCGCAAAAAGGCCGTAGAAAAGCCTCAGTGGACCTCGTAAAAATTAAAATGTGTCACCTGGATCCTGAGTCACCGGACAACGACGGAAAAAAGGGAATCATCTGGAACACCAGCGAGGGATGTTACCGATGCTTACTCTGTAAGTTAGCATTAAGGTAGAGTTAAGAAAAAAAAGTGAAAACATATTTCAATGAATTAAAGAAAAGAAAAATAATAAGAAAAAAAATATAAAGAAAATCATTCCCAAAATCCACACCATACACAGCATGCGTAACGACATCAACAATTGCAAGGCTAACGTCCCCAACCACCTCAAGGCGGTACTTACCCGAACTATTCCCAACCGCAACAGTTTCAATCATTCGGTCAACAACTGAATCGTAATACTCAGCTTTCTCAAAACTTTAATCCCAATTACCATCAGAATTCTTAAGCTAGAAACCTAACCAAGCTCCAATGAATACAGAAGCTATGACCCAAGGACACAGCCACAAGATTAAGCCAACAGAGATGATGACATCAAAACCATTTAATCAACAATCTTCTTAGAGAACGAGGCAGCCTAATTTTTATATTAACCCGGAAACAAATAATACTGCAGCCTCTGGTCAACTCCTCGTAACCGAGCAAATGAATTAACAACAATATGCACAATTGGGAAAAAAAAATTTCACAGTCTTGGATTTAAACAGTGGCTTCCACCAAATCCCCTTAAAGGAAGCAGATATAGAAAAAACAGTTTTTTTATCAATCAGGGAAAATTGCACAATATTGATGACATCCTTCTTGAATATATTGGGAAATCGTCCTATGTCTATATCGATGACATTATCATCTTCAGCCACGATGAAAGACAGCACGCTATTCACATAGAGCAAATTTTCAATACACTAATTAACGCAAATATGAAGGTATAATTAGACAAATGTAACTGCTTCAGCTCTCAAGTTGAATTTCTTGGCTTCCGCATTTCGTCTGAAGGCGTTAGAACTAATCCCGCCAAAGTTGAGTCAATTCTAAATTTTCCAGTCTCAAAAACCCTTAAGTCATTCCTCGGCCTTTCAGGATATTACAGACGTTTTGTTAAGGGTTATGCCAAACTGGCTATACCTTTAACAACCTTATTAAGAGAAGATGAATGTCGAATTTCTAAAACCATGTCTCCCAGAATAATAATAGAACTCAACTCAGAAGCTTTCGAATCGTTTAATAAAATAAAAAATTCCGTCGTATCTAAAGATATAATTCTGGCTTATCCCGATTATAGTAAACCATTTGACCTCACCACAGATTCATCTAACTATGCACTGGGTGCCGTTCTAGAACAGGGCAATAAACTGATAACTTTTATTTCTCGTACACTGAGTAAAACAGAAGAAAATTACGCAGCGAATGAGAAATAAATGATGGCTATCGTATGGGCACTAGGCTCATTACGGAACTATCTTTACGGTACAGCTAGAGTTCGAATTTACACCGATCACCAAATCCTAACCTTTGCGTTAAGTAACGAAAACATCAATAGTAAAATGAAAAGATGGAAAGCTGCGCTTGAGGAGTATAACCACGAGCTAAATTACAAACATGGAAGAACGAACGTGGTTGCAGATGCGCTTTCCAGATATCCACAATCATCTGACATAAACACCCTTACAACAACGCAACATAGCGATGAAAGTTCGTCACAAAATTTAATTCCAATTATAGAAACCCAATAAATGTATTTAAGAAACAAATCTATCTCCACATTGATAGGAATCCGTCCCAAGATTTCAAAATCAATTTCCCGACATTCCATAGACACACAGTAAAAGAAATAGGATTTAATGAAGAAAATTTAACGCGAATTCTAAAAAAGTTCTTAATCCCTCAGTTATAAATGGCATTAAAACAGAAGAACACATAATGGGCATAATTCAAAAAATCTACCCTTTACATTTTTCAAACTACAAGATTTGATTTACCCAAATACAAATATAGGGCGTTACTCGTACTAACGAAACAGAACAAGACGAAATAGTTATAAAGACTCATAAACGTGAGTTTATGTTATACTACAAACCTTTTACTTCCCTTCAATGTCCCAACAAATTAAGAGGATTATAAAGCAATGTACAATGTGTCAAGAAAGCAAATACGACAGACACCCGAATAAACCAATTATACAGCCAACACCAATACCCAAATACCCAGGACAAATTGTTCACCGGGACATCTTCTCAACAGAAAGTAAACTTGTGCTTACTTCTGTAGATAAATTCAAGGCGGTAGAGGACATAAGACAACCTTTAAGGGATATTCTTTTCTTATTTGGCCTTCCCGAAATGGTCGTAATAGATAATGAGAAGTCTTTTAATTCAGTGGCGATTAGTTTTATGATAGAGGAAGAGCTTGAAATAAAAATATTTACTACTCCCCCATACTCCAGTACGGTAAAAGGCCAAGTAGAACGTTTCCATTCAACGCTTATTGAAATAATGAGATGTTTGAAGACAGAGCCGTTTACGAGTATAACCTTTCAATTCATTCCACTATTGGAAAAAAGCCGATAGAAATGTTTTTCGGACGAAGAGTTTCTTCAGACGCAAACTTACTTGAAAAAGTACGAAAGGAAACCATTCAAAAAATTCAGTCCAAACAAGAAGCCGACCTAAAATTTCATAACAAAAAGAGACATCCAATTAAAGAATATTTTCCTGGCCAGATAAAATTGCTTCAACGCACATTGAGCTGTTGGATAAATCGTGCAATTAATAACATATTATTCGATTATTTTATTGACATCGCATAGCAAAGAGATTAGAATAATACATTTATTGTAGTTCAATGTATGCTGATATTATTGAGACTCAGCAGGTACATACTCGTATATTATTTTATGATATTATTGGTGCATAAATATGACTCCCTTTATGACGACTATTTGTCTTCATCCTTCTGTTTTCTTTATACCCGTTGCATCATTTGTTCTCAGTTATTACCACGCATTTAATTGTATTTGATGCGCTTTAATACTTTTTCTTTGGAAGTTTGCGAAGGTTTAAGAGGAAATCGTAGATTTGTTGGCAAGAAAAACGTAGTGGGGACGGTGTACCAGCGGATCATGCGTGTTCAATTCGAATGAAGATCTCATTCGGTAGTGAGACTTTGTGAAGTGAAGAAAATTGGATATTATTGGTGAAATAAAATATAAGGTGCAATCTGCAAGCAACGAAAAAGATCGACAGAACTATCTGTACGTAATCACTGCGTATTTCTCGGTTGTTTATTTGTGCATATTTCTCACTTATTGTGCACACTTAATTTTATTTATTTTATTATAGTCTATGATTTATTTTTAATATTCATTTGCTAATGTATACTTGATGAGTAATCACTGAGAATTCCTAAGTTATTTACAATATTTTTATTCACAGTAAATTAGGTATACTTGATATTATTTTACATCATCATCATCATTTACGATTTATTTTTGGTATAAATATGTATATAATATATTAATATACATATACTTATTGATTTATCGTAGAGTATTGCGTGGTTTGATTAAAACAACGCTCTTTATATTATTTGTTATAAATTCTTTAGTGATATTATTTTCTATGACAGAGCTGATGTTTCGTACTTCAAGTATTGCGATCGCCATACGCACGACTCTTGAATTCGTCTGGCTTCATACTATTTCAGAGTTAAAATTGGTAGCAGAGCACATATGTATAACCATCAACCAATTAACTTGTTTATTATTACTATTTAATATCCTCTTACCGTAGAGTAGAACTGAGAGGCGAAATTTTATTTTTATTGTTATAGGGGGAAAAACTGATGGAATCCTAACGAACAGAATATTACTAACAATAATCACCTACATTATAACTTTATTAAAAAAAAAATAAAAATAAAATATTTTTATATTAATTTACAATACGTATACATACATGTATATAGTTCAACGTATAAAGATTTTGGGTACAGCGGTTTCGTTATGATGTCGAAATTGCACCATTAGGACTCAATAATTTTGTAAATTTTGAATATGCAAATTTGTAGGCCACTGCTCAATGCTCTCGATAGTTCTGGCATATAGCCCAGATATATGCAAATGATGTAGCCGTATTGTCTGCCATGAGTGGCTCTTAAGCATAAGCAGCCGTTGACATGATCATCGATTGGTGCACTGGAAGTGGACCTCCAGTTAGTTCTCTCAAAACTAAATATTGTTCTCTTTACGAGAAAATGAAACCTGATCCATTTAGTGCTTAAAAGCATCAGCATCCCTTCTTTAACGAAGGTAAGTGTTTGAGTGTCACTCTGCGTAACAAACTTCTTTAGACCCAACACGTTACGTCGAAAGCTTTTAAGGAGCTGTCCATATATCAGTTCAAAAGAGTACTTTGTACTTTTACTGCACGTCAAAAAACGCTCTGTTTAGGCAGTATGGGGGATTTCCCTAGCATGCTCTACATGTACTGAAGAGGCTCGATCCCATTGATATTCATATTATGGGCTGCACTCTCTAGGCAATATTCCACTTAAAGGTTTTTATAACCTTGCACTCAGACCGTTTTTTCACTCTGGTCTTATGGACAAGCCGTCTGATGCGATGACACCAGATCTCCTACTACGGAAAAATATAAAATTGGTTTTCTATGTGCCCGTGTATGGTTTCGGGCAGCATCTGAGCCCAAAAAGAAATATAGTTGGGTCTTCACTGATAACTCCAAAATCGATCTAGGATATGGCGCTGGTGTCAGCTGCGCTAAAGGTCTTTCAGTTTTTTTTTTTTTTTATAATTTACGCGCGCCTAAGGGGTTGATACCCTTTTACTGTTGCCAGGGCGCGGGCGGAAAGATAGAAGGAGGAGAAAGGAAAATTGTTTTTGTAGTGGTTTGAAACTCAGGTGTGTTTGGTTTCTATGTTTGCTCTCCAGGGGTGGGAGTCCGAATAGGACGGAGAGTTTTTCTTCACTCAGAATAATTCGAGATATAATTCCCAGTATTTTTTTCATTGCTTGAAACTCTTATAACAGCCAAATCTACGTGTCAGTGTTATGCCTTCACACGCAGAATTTTTTTGTCTGAGTTCCAATTATACAATGAAAAACTGATTTTGCCATGGGCAGGGAATGCAAGACTTGACTGAACGCGGTCGGAGGACTGAATTCACTGAGACTTGTTGGGTCACTGGAAATGAAATCGCCATCGTTCATGAAATGAACGTACCAGGGAAGACACAAAGAAGAATTTTTCCAGACCTGAACCCACCGTAGGAGTGAGTGCCTGCGTCCTTGTTCTGATGACAGTTGGATTTCATGGAAGCATAACTGCAAACGGCAGTACACTTTAGGTTGCCGGCAATATGAAAATCTGCTGGCTGCTTAGTGGCATCGTGCGCTGAACATAAATGAAACAACATCGTGTATACATCGTGCTACGCTTGCTGATAAAGTGTTGACGACTCATCGGAGCACTACCTCTGTGAGTGTGCCTACGCTAACATCACGCTGCAGTTACCCGACGCCGATGTGATGGAGCCTGCTACTATAGGTACTGAACTGCTTACTCAGCGAAAAATAAGTCCTGATTAGAAAACTCTTTAGCAAAAAGCTGGTCGTAGAAAAGAGCGTTTGAGACTTCTCGAAAGACATTTTTTTTTTAAGGCAACTAAAATCACGTAAGATGAGTGGTTACCCGGAATACAACAGCAAGTCCAAGTACACTAATACCTTAGTCTCCCCATTAAATGTTGGATGCCACTCATTGAGCAAAATAATCACTGGGCCCAAACATCTTTCTTTCTTTCTCTCTCTGTCCAATTTTCCCAAAAACTCAGCACATGCTCGGGTATTTTAAATGTAGTCATATCCAATTGAATGTTCAGTTTATTTTATTTTTAAAACAAGCACATGAATTTTCCATGAAGTGTGCTCGAGTGCACGACGTTACTGGGGCAATTTGAGCAGCTTCATTGTGTCAGAGAAGAAACCTGACTCGGACTCTCCTATCAAATTACAGCTAATATCACCATAGACAACTAAATTCGTGGAAAAACACAATATGTCTTCCAGAACGTCTAACAAGGGATATAACTTAGAAGTTTGTTCAGCCTATAAACCACTTTGATAAAAATAGGCTTTTCTGTTAAACGAAAATAATGTCAATAGGATACCAAGGTTGTCGTTGAACAACGCCTTCAAGTGACTCTCGGTTTACAAATAGCTGTACTGCCAACTCGGTCAGCTGGAAAGATCTCATAACCATCTACAGCAGAGATTTCCTTTTCCATTTCATCGTATCCACGTACTGAAATTCGTCCCTTTTAGGTGCCATGCTTTGACGACTTTTTTTTCGCCAGTTATGAAAACCGTCATTTCCCGTTTCCGTGGACTTTTCTGTGCGGTGGACATGTTGCGATGTAGATTAATGTATTGTCAGAGATTCTTCAATATGGGAGCCTATAATGGGGTCTATAGCACTTGGGGAAATTGAGTCTTAGGTCTGATGTCTTTGACGTATCTGTGTGTTAGCTCTCCGGAATAAAATCTATTTCTCGGGAACTCTGTAATGAAGTTGAATAGCAGACTGCTTAAAAATATTACGGCGAGCAAATGAAATGGAATACCTTAAAGCTTAATTAGTAAGACGCCAAGTTGACAGATTCTTCGAATTTGATGTCGACATTAATTTTTAATAAAAACAAATCCTAATCTAAACTCCCCGCAACATAATAGTTTGGCTTTAAACGTATACATCTTATGCTGTTTTTAATATTATATGAGGTGCTCTTATCTTCTGATGGATACGTTTTCACTCTGGTGTTGTGATTTAGCCATATATTGTAAATACTTGGTCTCACGCATCCAAATATATATGTATGTTGCCTGGTTTATGCATCTGAGTAATAAAAGCAAAGCGAGTACAGAATGAATACTTTCTTTAGAGGATTTACCTTAATATCACCCTGTACTTATTTTTGTATGTATACACCCACCGTCATCTACCTACTTCGTTGACGAAGTAGAAGATCCATTCAGACAGATAAGTGCAAAACAAAAACAAGCAAAACAAAATGGCACAGAAATTTATTTATTCACTTGTTGTTGTTGTTTTTCTCCTCTCGGATTTACCCCTCCGCATGTTCACAACAAATACAAGGTGAGATGAAACAACACCAACAAAAAATGAGAAAAATTTCTTTAAAAAATCTTTAAAACAGACAGCAATCCTTAACGGATCAAGAGCTCCTATTGTTTTTCTTCTTCCGTTTTTCAGAGTCAAGTGGTTGAAATTTTTCTTCTACAGTTTCCTGTGTGGGAGTGTTTATATGTACATATAGGTACGTATGTGCATGGATCTGTATGTAAATAGCTAGAAACAAAAAGCAAAAGCATAACATATAATCACGTTCTGCCATCCGGTGTTGTCAGTTTCTTGGTACTTCTTGTATTTTGCCTGCAATGCACGTTGCCAGGATAAATAAATTTGTTTAAAAATAAATTCATCCCCTTCACCATGTATTGCTGGAGGACTACCCCTTAACCTTTAAGATCCTGCCAACCTCCTAAAAACACCCTCTATGCCAAGAATGAATGCTGTTCATTATGCAAAAAGCTTCAGCTCATGGATTCAACCTGAAGCAATAATAGTAGCTCCAGTCTCCAGTAAGCAACGCAAAACGTTTCTCTTTCTGTACTGTGCAGTACCTTTCTTCAGATTAGATAGAATGACAGTTCTAGGACTCGTTCACATCCGACAAGGATTTATAATGCGTGTTTAGGGAACCAGATGCCGGCAAATACCCCAGAATATCTACACCTACATACACTATCCCCTTGGTGGCGGTGGTGGTGACATGGTTGTGGCGGCAGTGATATCGCCGGCAGATGCTAGATGAACACGTAACATTAATTTATACGAAGCAGATTAAGAAATAGGAAATGCGGATACCCTCCAAACTTCAAGGATAAGTACAATCCAAAAATGGAGAAATATCCTGTATGGCAAGTCCTGGTATGGGGAGTAACTTCAGGAGGAAATAAATTTAAATTTATTGAGTGGATAAAATTGAACATGAAGTACGAGTGAAGAACTACAGAACAGAGGATAGGAACAGAACGAAACGAGAACTGATGTTGACCCCGATAAGCAGTAAATATAGAGCATCCGAAATATACATCGCTGGGATTTAAAAGAATGAAAATGTCACACAATAAATCTTTCCTAGAATCCTCGTGACATTGCATTAACATCAGTTAAGGTCCTGTTCTCTATCTGACATACCATATTACAGTGTGCGTTTTTCTTTTCAAAGGACATTCAATTGTTGAAATTCGTGGACACATTTAAGGAGAGTAAGATCTAGCTATTAAGAAACTTTTATCTAAACGGTTGTACTCAATTTTCTATTCGACCTCTCGCAGGACAGGGCTGAACTTTAATTTTTTAAAGCGTTTTTAGATTTCAAATATTTTACGTACTTATGTACGAGTAGGTATGTCTCCCGAACGGTGAATATCAGCCGAAGAGAAACAAAAGATCATTTCCAATCGTTGATCAACAGGGTCGAAATCCTTTGGAGATATCCTTCATCGAGCGAGTTGAACATATACCAATTGAAGACCGTAACTTATGGGAGTAAAGGAGCTCTATATCTTTTTTGGTCCATTTGAGCTGATTAATCCGGTAGTTGCCAAGGACAGATGATACTCGTAGCACAGAGTTTCTAGATGCAATTACAAACTCGGTACGTGTACACCTTCTTAACGAACTAAACAATGTTAAAGTCCATCTGAAGTACATCTGAAGTTGTAATACATGGATTTGCAGATGCCTCACTTAAAGCATATTGTCATTGCATATGTGATCGGAATATGAAAATGAACATATAGATTGCAACCTTTCGAGAGCTTTGCCTAGATTGGGATTATGTGATGCAGAACCTTTTGAGGACGCTACGGAAGAAAGTCTTATCTAGTCTATCTCTTATTACACCAAATATATCCTGCAAGGACTCTGAAATTGTTCTTTGTTGGCTTTCAGCGTATCCTTCTATCCCAGAAAAGGTGTCTGTTTGACGTTGATTTGGCATTTTGCCCGTTGGAAAAGTAACTTTAATTCTAATTACCTGAAAACTGTAACGCTTAAAAATACGGTTTGAATAAAACGACTATGTGCTATACGTTAGAAATTAGAGTGTGTTTTTTATTTTACTATCTTTTTATTTTATATGAATTTAATTAATGAAATTAATTTATTTTTAATTTATTTTTAACTATCCTCTTTTATACTTTTTTGTCATATTTACTGTTAAAAGAGCTTAGCTCTTATTTGTACAATCTGCTTTTTATACTTTATACTCAAATAAATAAATAAAGTAAATAAGTTTCGACAGTTTCAAATTATTGCATGAGATATTCTAACATTTTCAATAGTGTTTTTATACGTTTACATAATTAATTTTGAATTGATTGAATTGATCTATTTACAATTTTAATTAGAGATCAGCAAAGTGTGGGAGGGTTTGTTGTCCGCTAAATTTTGATGAAGAAAAGAAAATCAATGCAAGTTCTAATAATATTACAAAAGAAAGCTTTCTAATTTAATACATTATAAATATGGCATTGCCAGACTTGCAAAATTAAATTAAGACAGTACTGCCAGTATGGCAGAAGGGAAAGAAAATATAAAAAAATAATTGCAAATAATTCAATAAGTCTATAATTCGTTATTCAATGTTATAAAATGTTGGGATGTTACAATTTCTTGTTTTAATGTTTTAAAGAAAATTCTCCCCCGCTGTGAATAAAGTTCGCAATGAACCAAACTACGTATGTTCTCAGCATTGTTGTAAACTGGCATCACTGACCGTTCATGATCTGTATTATCGGCAATTTCTAACATTTCTCACAGTTTTGATGCAACAAGAGGAACAAAAACATTAATTTTTTGTCAAAACAAATCGACAACACTTGACACATAAGTAAAAGGAGTATGTAGAAGAAGTATCTGTTTTTGTCCTTGTTTACCCAACAAGATACGGCTAAATGCCGTGAATATTTTTATTTTAAATTCGAGTGTTTAGTTTTCCTTAAATATTAAATTTGTGTATTTTCAAGTATTTCATTTAAGTGATTTAATTATATTGTATTATTTTTTTTTGATTTTATAATGCTTTATGATGATTTCTCGGAGTTTTCGTCCCTTTTTATATCTACCCTTTGTGTGTGTGCTGTATTTTTATTACCGGCATTGAGCTGTGCATAAATTTATTGCGTTAGATTAAGTGCGGTGGAATTTGTGCATTTATTTTCATTTTTTTGCGGAACGATTGATTTACGCGTCGGAATTTTAGTTTAGATCTCTTGTATTTCTCAGATTGTAATTATGCCTGAGTTTTGTTTTGTCTTAAGTGCATTGAGTGAATGAGATTATTTGCTATTATTCAGTTAACCATACATATGTGATTTGTATTTTGGATGGGATGAATGGACTGTGCGTGTTAGGTATGTATTAGACTGGAATGATTTGGGGGGTATATGTGGATTTTTGAATGGTATAAATAGACTGAGTGTTGAGTTATTTCGAAATGCCGTCGGCATTTGCAAATTTCCTTTTTTTTTTTAAATAATTGGTTGATTATTTGTTTTGATGGTAATTATTATTATAGTATTATTCTCGCTGGCATTACTCGACGGTGGGTAAAAAACCTTTGTTAATGGTAGTTTTAATGTACCATTTAATGTACTATTTTAGGTGTGACCACACGGATGTGGTTACCCATTCCGGGATGAGTGTCGATAATTCGAGCAAGCGTCCATTGCGCTGGTGGAAGACATTCATTTTTCACTAGGACTAGATCTACAAATTTCGGATCGGCCTCCAGTTTTACCCATTTCGGACACGATTGAATACGTGAAAGATACTAGTTTTTCTATTCGAGCGATTTATTTGAACATGTTTCCACCGGTCTAGATAGTTCGTTGTTGTCGATGCCTGGCTCGCCAATGACCTGGAATTAATACGTCCAAGTTTCCGGATTTTCTGAAAGTGGGCATAATTGTCATGAATTGAGAATGCCTTCTATTTAAGTTAATACCGTGGAGAATTCGTCAAAGGTAAGTTTTTTGTTTTACTGATTTTACCCCTCATTTCGGAGGACTCTGTGAAGCAGGGGGGATAAACTTCCATTCTGTGCCCAAATTCGCTAAGGTTTCGGCAATATTTTTCAAAATCGTGGGCGGCATCTATCATTATTCGCTAAAGCTCGTGTCCCGATGCTGGTAAGCTTCCCATGATTTGTGTCATCGGCTTGACTTTGACCCGGACACATACGACACAAGCTTATCTTCATATTGAGTATCGAGTATTTAGAACGGATTTAGGATGGTAGGTTTGATCGAGTGGTTATTTAAAAGTTCATCTATGATTTTATTAGTTTTCTTATGAACGCAATGACTTTTGATGGTTCTTTTCTCTTCTTTCGATCCTAATAATAGTGGTTGGATTGGAATCTTGAAGTCCCATTGATTCCTTAATATGAACGGTCCATGCCACCACAAATCCTGCGTTCCCAGAGTAGACGGTGATACACTTCGAGCCGCAAGATCCGTTGGATTGTGTTCTGTGGGGATGTGCCTCCATATACCACAATCACTCAACCTTTGATTTTCCGAAATTCGGTTGCTGACAAATCTCGACCATCTTATTGGAGCTAAACGTTAGTTTTAGTTTTAAATGCATTTTATTTTCTAATCAATAACTCTTACATACTAACAAAAAATGCTTAAATGCTAGCTTACAATTACTTAACAATCTTATACTAACTTACTGGCCCCACACAGGCACTCTAAGCTAATCTAAATTCTTATATCTATGTCTTTCGACCTCATTTACATTTTTTTATGGATATTTATTTTCTATACTTAAAGCTAAGAAAAAAAATTGTTGACAAAACTTAGCATATGGACTTTTTTTTTTTTTTTAATAAAAACTTAGTATCTAATAACCTTAGCCTACCTAAACTAAATGTACAATACACACATAAACACATAGACGTTATACACAATCATATACATATATCAGTATACACCTTTGTATACACTGATATATGTATATGTTTCTTAAATCCTAACCTAAACCTATGCAAGCTGGCCATCGCTGTTCATAGAGAAAACGGATTGGTCAGCTCTGCCTCATTAGTGAGGCTGGTCCGTAATTGACGGAAACGACGACGAAACATCTTCCCCATCATTCAACCACCAGAAATGCTGGTGCTGCCGAACGACATCCCTCTTATCGCGATTCCCCACCGCCCTACTGAACCTGAGGCGATCCACACTGCCGTGTGCGACGTCTCTGTTGTAGTTGAGTCGCCTGTCCCCAGCTGTCCGAGCGACATGGAAGATTAACGGCACCGCTGATCTATCCTGGATCAACCCTATCTGATCTAGGTAGAGGAATGCTTCCGGTGGAACGAAGCCGTCAGATCGCACACTCTCGTGGTAAAGGTAATTTGGGTAGTAAGCCCCAGATATCAGGTTATTCATCGAGGTCATTGTTCTTGCAATGTGCCTTCGAGTCAGCTTAATTACGAAGTTGTCCACTCGTATTAGGTTCGCCCTATTGTAAAGGACCTCATTAGGATAAAATTTCTTGTACTCCGACTCTGGTGTTCTGTACAAGCGAAGACAAGCCCTAAGGCAGGCCCTCTCAAACACCCGAATCTTTTCCATTAAGCTTGCTCGTACATTGAACCACACGGGACAACCAAATACCATCATGGGCCTAATAAGGGCCATGTAGCAGATTACCTTTACCCTCACATCGAGTTGGCTGCTATAAAACAGTCTCTTTGTAAGGGCAAAAGCACCTTTAGCTCTGGCCAGAGCAGCATCTACATTTTTTTTGGAGCTAAACGTATCCAGGCTAGGGTGATCGTGGGGCCAGACCAGGCGTCTAGATTTACCTGTGGCCAGTAGGCCAAAATGACTGCTTCACATAACTCCAGTCGAGGAATACTTACTGTTTTGAATTGGGCAACCTTTGTTTTCGACAGTAAAAGGTTAATTTCTGTTTGGCCTTGGTTGTTTAAGACCCGAATACGTACCGCTGCTCGGTAGGCTTTGATCGAGACATCACTAAAGCCGTGTAATTGTACTGCTTTTATGATACGGTCTGTGTTGATCCATCGGTTGATTTTTAAATTTTAAATTAAGGGTAATTCCCTTTGATACTCTTTCGACTCCTCCTGTAAATCAATTGGTATCGTTTCATTCCAGTCCGTCCCATTTTTCCGCAACTCCTGCATTATTATCTTCGTCCAAATAACGCAAGGTGAGATCCAACCTAGTGGGTCGAAGAGTTTTGCGATAGCAGAAAATACACAGGTAACAAATGGAAATTTGAAAATTTTGGAACGAAAAGCTGTTGGACTTTGACTTAAAATGCTGGTGAAAAGGATAGCTCAAGCTAATTTCCTTATCGTTTTCAGGAATGTCTTCTAAGAGTTTTTCGTGATTACCCGTCCATTTGCGAACATTAAGTAATGCAATTGCAATCTGCTTTGTCGTCTGCAACCTTGTTAAGCACTCGTATGGCTCAATTCGGTACGCATGCTGTGACAAAGGTCACTGTTTTAAGCCTGTATGATCTCAGTAGCTGCTAATCACTATCCCGCCAAAATATGAGCTGGTAATTTTTGTCTGTCGGTGGTACTGAAATGTGTCGGTGCATCTGATCGATGTCGGCCTTCAATGTATATCGATGCTGTCTCCATCGTATAGTAATATTACATCAGTATTGCTCTTTTGTACTTTAGTACCAACCACCAGGTGCTCGTTTAAGGACGTGCCGTCCGAAGTCTTAGACGCTGCGTCAAATACAACTCGCAGTTGTGGAGCTTGAGTGTGTAATAACATGGTGTGGCAAAAAAAAATTAAAAGGTGTTGCAAGGTAAGTGTCGTTAAATAAATCTAACTTCTCCGTATCGTCAATGGTTCTTTTCTATCTAACATGCACCTTTTATATCCTACCTTTAGCTTCGCGCCCTTCTCAACATGACGTTCTAATTGGTTAAAGCGTCGTAAAGCAACTTCCCTGCTTGAACTTAACACTGGTCGTACTCCATCTTTGAAGGGTAAGGACAGTTGATACCGTCAATTTGTTAGTCTGGTTGTGTTGGATCTGAAGCCGCTGTTCACAAGCATTGCCTTCTTGTCTTCATCTTGAACGGGGCTTCTTCAACCCATGACCTTCGTATCTCAGTGCCCAAGTCAAACTGTAGAGGGCAGCTTTGAAGGAGTTGTGTGGTCCTCTCTGGAATTTTGCGAACACAAACCATCCAAATAGGGTTTTTTGGGCGAAAACGACGTTCTTTTGATCACTTCTAATAATGTCAGTTGAAACAATGTCGAAGTATACTTCGCTTCCCAGAAGTATATCGATTTCAGCAGGATTGAAGAATGCGGGAATGCGGAATGAAGGATCCAGACTGAAATTCGATAAAAGGATCACCACACGGAACAACGAATTATCTTTAAGACTTTTGATAAGAGCGGAGAAATAAAACACGTCTTGTTCACTTCGTTATAATTTTGAGTGTAATTGGTTTATCCCCAAAAGGTATGCAATATACTGTATCATAATTAGCAGCATTTATATTGGAAATTTTCTGCATACCATTATTATTGGTAATGCAGTGGATTATTAATGATTTACATTTACCCTTTTACATATTGTGATAACCATTTAAATGTGAGCAGCGACATCTAGCAGAAAATGTCGAAACTCGAAGACTAGAAGATTTCGATACTGGATTAGCAAAGACTCGACTGGAGAGTGGAATCGAATTTTTTAGCAAATTGGAAATTGTATGGGACGCTGGATGGCGAGGATTGTTCTCGAAGTATGTCATTCGAGTATAAATACCAGCATCCCAAAGGTATGCAAATCAGTTTTAAAGTGTAATTTGAAGTGTTAATTAGGAGAAGTGATTAAGTGGTTTAAGTAAAAGATAAGAAAAGTATAAGTGGTTGAGAAATTGAATTGTACTGAGAGAAAGAATTAAATAGTGAATTGTAACTGTACTGAATAAAGGGATTTGTATTGAAAAGAATAAGTTCTATTATTTGTACCCACACAAACATTTTACAATATAAAGGGTCCGCCATAATCGGAGCTGTGATTTGACACCGTTGGACTATTATTTGTGGGGTGCCGTAAAAGATAAGTGTTGCGCCGACAAGCCAGAGACAATTGACGCTTTAAAGGACAATATTCGTGAAGCCATTGGTGAAATACAGCTGCAAACAATCGATAATGTGCTTAAAAATTGGACCGATCGTGTAGGCTACTGCATGGCCAACCGAGGCAGCCATTTGAATGAAATTATTTTCCATTATTAACCGGAAGGATAAAACTAATTATCTGTCAAATCAGACATGAGCTAAGTGTTACCATTCACGAAATAAGTACTAGTTGAAAAAAAAAACGTTAGATGGCGGACCCTTTATTATATTTTACATTATCAGATATTATTATAATTAGTTATCCAAATCTTAATTATGTAAACTTCTCCCCGGCCGTGAACATAGTTCTCAATGTGTGTCGACCCTTCATTTCGCAAACTGTCTCTGCCTTCATGTTGTTGCTTTCCTTGTCGATCACACACAGCCATCTTCTTCTTGGTTCGTTTTGATCATCTTCGTGCACTATTGATGTTTGTTGTGTTGCCGAACCGGCATAATGTGTAGTGCAAGTGGTGTGTTGTGCGATGAAAATAAAAAAGTAAAAAAGGGTTTTATTAAAATTGTGAAGTTCCTTGTATGGTGATATTGTTGAATAATATAAGCATTGTGTATTGACCAGGTAATTTAAAGTAAAATTAATAAATATTTGAGAATGCCTTATTGGGTCAATGGCCATTGCTGTTGCAACTGTGCAGTGTTTTTCACAATGGAAGTTGCTCATCCCTGATTTCCTCTCTTTCATGCGCGTAGTTCGTTTAGGAAATTTGTAAACAATCCAGATTTTCGTTAAGTGCAGTGTTGTCCTCTAACTCCAATTTGCGAAATGTAATATTTTGTACCTGGAGCAAAAAAAAGTCTTTGGTTGAAGTGTCTCAACTTCATATGCGGCTCACACAACATTTGTGCCAGTCCTTTTAGAAAAGTCATCCTTGTCATTTTTGAGGCATTTTCATGACTCTGTTGGATGAGGTAATCATTCAGAGCACTCATGTATAATAGCCTATAAAAAACAGGCATCGGCCAACGACGTGTTCTGCGACTGCTTTTGTGCCATTATATTGCATTATAATTTCCGGCTTGTTGGTGAACTCTTCAGCGGTATTGTCAGGGTGCATAGATGAGACGAGAACAACAGATTTGTTCTTTTTTGGGACATAACTCACAATTGGCGTATATTTCGTGAATCCAAAGAGCGATGATCCAACTGGCCTGTCCTTGTATGGTAAAAACTTTTTTGGAATTTCCTTTTTGTTTTTTTTTTTTTCAAAGTCCCAACGACTGCTAGACCTTTAGATTTCATGACGTTTAATAGTTCCGTACCAGTTATCAGTTGTTATATATCGATTATATTGGATCTCTCTTCTTCAGTCAAAGTAAGACCATCTGTATTTTTACCACAGTATAGATACTTATTAAGCACGTAGTGCGTCTTCGAATCCGCAAGGCATTGCATTTTCAACCCATCGACCTCGAAAAGCAACCAACATTTCATCAATGGTAGCATTAGCACCGATGGAATAGTTAGCTTGAGAATTCTTATTGAAAATATTAACTAAATCTGTTACAATGCATCCTAGATCAGTTTTGTTTTTATTTTACTTCTGGCTCAACATGTCTAGATCGGGAAGTAGTGCAAGGCAATCGGATGATGTTGTGGCTCCTCTCAAAGGTATTTCTTGCAGGTGGTGTTTTTACCCTATATGGGCAAATCTATTTTTCAATAAAAATATCCGGTCGTAGTATCTTCAGCTATATTTTGCTTTTCTCCTTCGCTGTCAGATAATTCCGGATCTGATTCATGGTCACTGGTTATAATGAACTCTTCATCACTGTCAGAAAAGTCGTTGTCTGAATGGCTTCGGATATTATTGCGCAATTTCATCCTCATCCCTGGATAATTCCTCGTTTATCCGTTGATTTATCAATTTTTCCGACATTTTTCTTGTTTTAAAATACCACAATTCTATATAATATACCTGAAATAAAACAAAAACGATACCTAAGCGCCAGAGAAAGAAGTTACGTATCTATAGACATGGGTCCAAAGGACCCACATGCACGCTATAACTCACCGAAAGAGAGACGAGTGAAACTCGTCCTTTCGTCGTCAACCACTTCGGTTTACTGAGGATTAGGTATCTATAAGCGCAGGTAGCTGCGGCGGTCGTAGCGGTTTTTATGCATGTTTGAAAATTCACTGTGGGTCCAATGGACCCACCACATCAGTTGAGGGTTAATGTAGAAGCGTGGTGAGTTCCTCCAATGTGTAACTGTCTATGCCGATGATCCTTTTAAGGTGGTATTTTATTCATTTTACTCCGGCTTCCTACAGTCCATCAAAGTGCGGGAAGTTGGAGGAATAAAATGCCACTCTATTCCGTCTTTGGAGATCGTTTCTAGCACATCCTTCTAATAAAAATTCGATTTGTCAAATGACTTCTTCAACTCCTTGTTGGCTCCCACGAAGTTGGTCCCATTATCGCTAAATATATGCGAACATAATCCTCTTCTCGCTGTAAATCGTCGAAGGGCTGCGATGAACGCTTGTGTCGTATGGTCTCTCACCAATTCAATGTGTATGGCCTTGGTAGCCAACCACACAAAAATGGCAAAGAATGCCTTGAAGGTTTTGGCCCCCGTCCTTTCCATAACTTTACCTCGATCGGACTTGCGTAGTCGACCCCGGAATATGTAAACGGTAGTGAGATGCGCACTCTTGGGGCCGGTAGATTACCGATCAGTTGGTGCGACGGTTTAGCCCGATACCAAAAGCAGATGGTGCAGCTATGTAGATATCCCTTATCGCAATTTTTAAATTTTAGGATCCAGTACCTGTTGCGCAAGTATGCTGTGGGTTGCTGTAGTCCTCCATGAAACATTCGCAGATGAGCATCAGCAATCAGGAGCTTTGTGAAATGATGATTTCCTTTGAGGATGATTGTGTGTCGTTGACGAAATGGAAGATCCGCCTCCGCCTCGCAAGATCCCATCAGAGTCTATATAAAGGCAGAGTGAGCTTGGGGCTTTGGCTTTCACGTCTGGAGTAAACATTTCTGCTTGTACGAGCCTTACGGCGAACAGTGTTGCAGAATAAATTTCAGCAGTTTTCAGTTTTCAATGCATTTTATTTTCTTAATCACTAACTCTTACATTCTAACAAAAAATGCTTAAATGCTAGCTTACAATTACTTAACAATCTTATGTTAACTTACTGGCCCCACACAACCACTCTAAGCTACTCTGAATACTTATATCTATGTCTTTTGACTTCATTTACATTTTATTTAGGAATAATTATTTTCTATACTTAAGGCTAAGAAAAAAATTTGTTTACAAAAACTTAGCATATGGATATTTTTTTATTTTTTATAAAAACTTAGTATCTAACTTAAAATAAACCTTAACCTACCTAACCTAATGCACAATACACACATAAACACACATAGACATTATACACAATCTTATGCATATATCAGTATACACCTTTGTATACACTGATATATGTATACGTTTCTTAAATGTTGAGGAATGCTTCCGGTGGAACGAAGCCGTCAGAGCGCACACTGTCGTGGTAAAGTTAATTGGGGTAGTAAGCCCCAGATATCAGGTTATTCGTCGAGGTAATTGCTCTTGCAATGTCCCTTCGAGTCAGCTTAATTACGAAATTGTCCACTCGTATCAGGTTCGCCCTGTTGTAAAGGACCTCATTAGGATAACATTTTTTGTACTCTGACTCTGGTGTTCTGTGCGAGCGAAGGCAAGCCCTCTCAAACACACGAATCTTTTCCATTAAGCTTGCTCGTACATTGAACCACACGGGACAACCAAATACCAGCATGGGCCTGACAAGGGCCATGTAGCCGATTACCTTTACCCTCGCATCGAGTTGGCTGCTATAAAACTCTTTGTAAGAGCAAAATCACCCTTGGCTCTGGCCAGAGCAGCATCTACATTTTTGCCAAAATACAGAAACTGATCTAGCCAGATTCCAAGGTATCTGACTACATTTCGACTGGCAAGAGGCTGTCCGTGTTGTGCAATGATCGAGAACTTTCGCCAATTTTTTCTGGTATCCCTAGAGGCTCCAGACAACGGCGTCCTAAAGAGAATGGTTTCCGACTTCTGAAAGTTGATTTTCAACTTCCAGACATCGCAAAATCGTCTTATCTTATCGAAGTCACTCTGTAAGAGAGTATTGTAACGAAATTCGCCCAGACATAAGATAGCCGAACGAAAACAACAGAAATTTAATCAGAGATTAAAATGAAACTATGAAAATTCTGGTTCCCGTGAGGTAAACTTTTCTTTATTGTTTTGTTTTTATTTCGTTCGTTCAATTTTAATTTGTCTTGAATGTCCCTGTTGCTTCGACTGCTAACTCGTAACTTCCTTTTTCCCAGTCTTCTGTCCGGTTTATATGCCTCGATTCTTTTCTGTTTGTCCCGTTGTTTTTCTTCTTCTTCGGTTTTAAGATCTCCAGTTTTCGGGCATCCGTTGTAACGTCTTTAAATCCACCGCTCATTCGCATGGTTGGGGAAATTATACGTCACAGGAAACGGCAACTATTTTCTTCGTTGACTTAATTCATTTTTCTTCTTCCTATTTATGTGGTGGTCTCTCTTCTTCTTCTTATCTCTATGGCTGACAACTTGATCTTGAATGCAAAACCGAGTTCGACAAACAGAACACATCATCAAGCTGTCAAAATCGGGTGCGTAAACAAAACGTGAAGTAAGCATTTGTACGAGTTGTTTTCTTTTAATTTTTGTTGCTTTCTTTTTTTTATGTTTTTCAGATTCTAAATCTGATTTCGCAGCACTACCCCCTCCTTAAGACTCAAACCTCCGACCATAGATAAACTAACCTAGATGTCAAACTCTACTAATACTTTTGCAAGCCCTTAAATTCCGCACAGATGCACTGTAAGTGAATTCCAACACTTTTGCATCTCTATAACTTTGTCAAAATTTGCTAGAATGAGAGCAATTTACAAGTAAAATTGCTAGAATGAGAGTCTGTGAATACGTGTGAATTGTGATTAATGGCAATTTATCTCCATTTTTATTCAAACCACGCCTATTTGAACCAAAAAACGTCATCCACATTACACACACTCGTGCAAATCGCTCTCATTCTAGCAATTTTACTTGTAAATTGCTCTCATTCTAGCAAATTTTGACAAAGTTATAGATATGCTGGAATTCACTTACAGTGTGTCTATGCGAAAGTTAAGGGTTTGCTAAAGTATTAGTAGAGTTTAACATCTAGTTTAGTTTATCTATGGTGAGAATCCTGTTGATTCGCGCTCCGCTGTAAGCCAGTAAAGCTGGTTGTAAAAACAGATCCCAGTCTGTTTGATGAGGGCTGATAAACTTTGCTAAGTAGTCAAGCAGCGTTTGGTTGAACCGTTCTACCATCCCGTCAGACTGATTGCGTAATGGTGTTGTTCGAGTCTTTTGACTGCCCAAGACCTCCATAGTCTTACGCAACACTTCAAAATTTCTTCCTTGGCCCGAATGGATGAAATGCGGTACTCCGAATCTACAGAAAATGTTATGGATTAGTTGTTCGATTATTACCTCAGTAGTTTGATTGCGCATGGCAAAACAATCTGGCCATTTGGTGAAGTAGTCCATAACTACGATTACATATCGGCATATATCGATTACATTTCCGGCTCCGGTTCGTGGAAGTGGACCAAGGATATCGACTGCAATCCTCTCGAACGGGTGTCCTGGAAGGCTTGGTTTAAGCTTGCCTCCGGTTCGCTGAGGAGGGCCTCTTCGAGCTTGACAAATTGTGCAGTTCTTGCACCATAGCTTGGTGTCTACTGTTCGAAAAATCCAGAAGTACCTGTACCTAATTTTGGGCCCCCGCCCAATTATCAAGGCTTCGCCCTTTAATGACGTTGTCTAATAATGAACGGGGGCAGAGCAAAGTACTGGTCTTATCGTAAACATCTTCAGATGACGCTACCGAAGGTTGCTACGATTTGATCAGTCACAAGCTGCCGGTCATAGGTCTTGTTGGCGGCTGGACCACCGGTAGTCCCTACCAGGACTTAAATCACGGTACCATGGGAGTCAGGAGCCCCCCGGATCTCGGTCCGGGCCTGACTTGTTAGAGGTAGGCCCCCTTGTGGGAGAGTCATGGTGGCTGTGGTTTAAACCCAAAATCGCGGGTAAGAGTCTTCCTATGGTTTTCCTTGGTTTTCCTTTTGGTTTTCCTTGGTTTTCCTTTGGTTGACTCAATGTGGAGTTGCAATAAGTGCTGGGTGCTGTGACCCTAAGAACAGTAAGAGGTTTTAGGTCGGCCTCGACTCATACCAAGGGTGGAACTTGTGCCGGCAACACAGTTCCGAATTGGTATCAAATAATGATTATCATTGTGAGCGATGGCAAGGCGTATCCTTGCTCCCATGGATGTATGGGCATCCCGTAGGTTTAAGCCCACACGGCAGGTACTTACGTTAAAAAACAAGAGACATCTGTACCTAATTTTACTTAGAGTTTTGCGCTCTCCTAGGTGGCCCCCGCTTGAGCTGTTATGAAGCTGCTGAAAGATTTCTTATCTCAACTTTGTAGGAATAATAGGAAGCATCTTCTGTTCATGGTCTTTTTCCCAGATACGATTAACTACGCCAGCACACATCTTCAACTGCGAGAAAATAGCCCACAAACTTTTCGTATTCGGATCCTCATGCCTAATGTCTTCTTTATTGGGTCGCTTTCCTTCTTTTAGCCATTTGATGATTTTTGCTAATGTTGGATCTTTTTGCTGTTCATCCGCAAGCGTGGATTTTTTGGTTTCCAGGTATAGGACATCACATCGCTCTTTTTCTTTAAATTCCGTTCTTGTGCAATGTTTGCATTCACCACAAGGTCTCCTGGAAAGAGCAAGAGCATTGCCATGTCGAGAACCAGAACGATGTTGGATCTCGTAATCGAACTGCTGCAACCGCTCGAGCCACCTAGTCATTTGACCCTCGGGTTTCTTAAAGTTGCATAGTCAACGAATAGATGCGTCCGTCCGTAAGAGAAATCGACGTCCGAAGAGGTAGTGGTGAAAATGATGGGTTACCAAAACTACGGCAAGCAACTCCCTCCTAGTAACGCAATAATTTCGCTCGGCTCGGTTCAGCGTGTGGCTGTAATACTCAATCACTACCTCTGAGTCTCCTTGCTTTTGACTAAGCACAGCACCGATACCAACGTTCGAAGCATCCGAATCTAGAATAAAAAGATCTTCTGATGTGGGAAATGCCAAGATTGGAGCGCTCTTAAGTTTCTGTTTTAGGGTGTTGAATGCCTTCCCACAATCCTCATTCCAAGCAAACCGACGTTTTTCTTCCGTGAGTTCTGAGAGGGGCTTCGCAAGTGCCGAAAATCCTTGAATAAATCACCTGTAATACGAGCAAAGACCAAGGAAGCCTCGAACTTGTCGCTTGGTCTTTGGATCTGGCCAGAGTTGAACAGCTTTTATTTTCTGCGTGTCAGTGCTCAATCCATTTTAAAAATTTACACTTCCTTGGATTTAACTTTAATTTAGCCGTTCGAAACCGGTCAAATACTTACTTTAAATTTTGCAGGTGCTCTTCGAATGTCCGGGAGTAAACAATAACATCGTCCAAGTAGACTAGTGCAGTCTTCCATGTGAGTCCCCGCAGTACTTCATCCATCACACTCTCAAACGTCGCTGGGGCATTACAGAGGCCAAACGGCATGACGTTGAAGTGCCATAGCCCACTGCCGTTTGTGAAGGCTATTTTCTCCTTGTCCCTCTCATCCATTTCTACCTGCCAATAACCGCTCTGAAGGTCCATTGTGGAAAACCATTTCGCACCCGCCGGTGTTGAAACGAGGTCCTCCATGCGCGCGAGGGGGTAAGAATTTTTTTAGTCACCTCATTCAATTGCCTATAATCCACGCAGAACCTTGATGAGCCGTCTTTCTTCTTCACTAGAACGATCGGTGCTGCCCAGGGGCTATTCGAACGTTCTATCACTCCCCTGTTGCTCATATCCTTAATGAGCTACTCCATCTCTTCTCATTTGGCCATTGGAACTCTTCGTGCGGGTAGTTTAATGGGTTTTGCTGTCGCCGTGTCGATTTTATGTCTTGAGATTCTCGTTCGTCCGAAATCCTCCAGTCGTTTTGAGAAAATTTCTTGAAATTCATTCAACAATTTCTCAAACTCCTTCAGCTGCTCTTTGGACAGATCGGTGTGCTCTTCCTGCAACAGATCACTCATTCCTGCCACTTTGCTATACGCGGAGTTTTTTGGAATCTCCTATAACTCTACCGATTCCATTATTCCCACCACAGTGTTTTTAGGTAGAACAGTATCACGTGATGAAACGTTTGTCACCCTTACGTAGAACGTTTTGCCGTCGGGGTCGATGAGGCTTCTTCCGATCGCTACTACTTTTGGCAGTTCAAAACCTGGCGCAGGCTCCACAAGTGTTGCCAGCCCTCTTACAGTCGTCGGTCGGTTTACTTCAACCAGAGTTTCACTTTCGGCTCTAAGGGTTTCGGACGCCGTTCTATTGATTACATTTTCAAAAACCTTACTGATATTCGGAAAGAGACTTATCCTTTCCCTTTTTGGGGATAGGTTGAACCACCGCCGTTTTCTAATTCGCTGGATAATGTGCATTATTCATTGCATTATTAAACAGGGTGGTGTAAATGTCCACCGTTTCTAGAGGAAGATGTCGAAGCACGATTTTCGGAATACCATCGGTCCCCACTGATTTCTTAGCCCTGATTGTGTCGAAGATCTCACGGAGTTCTTCCTTCGAAATGAACGTGGGTAGAACACCCTCTCTGGTAATGACATTATTTGCCATATTTTCGTCGCTGAACCAATGAATTTCGGCTAGAGAGAGTAAATTACCTTTTCTCGACTCAGGTATGTTTCGTAAATTTGTTATAAGTCGTTGACAGTACGCAATGATGCTTTTGTAAGTTTTGTAAGATTAGAGTGTTTTGATATTAGAGAATAAAAATTATTTTTTACCCCATGTGAGTTTTTATTGCCCGTTTCTCCTGGTTTATAGTTAAGCTCCTCGGTTGCTGTGGACACTGAAACTCCCAAGATTTGCGCAGAAAATCTGGACCATACCACCAAAGTTTGTTAGCATGTAAGGCAGAAGGCGTTGTTCCTCTGGATGCTATATCTGCAGGATTCATTTTACTGGTAATGTGTTTCCAGCTTTCTGGTCTCACCAGTCGTTATATTTCGGCTACCCGGTTGTTAAAAAAGGTGGCCCACTTAGTTGGAGTAGCAGCAATCTACAATACCGCAACGGTTGAGTCAGTCGACGCATATTGCTTCACATCTGGAAAGCCTAAAACCCTCGAAGTATAGTCCAGCAGTGTTGCAAGAGTAACGGCGCCTCAGAGTTCGAGACGTGGCAATGTCTGGGTTTTTACTGGAGCGACTCTGGTCTTGGACATAAGCAACTGTACGTTGATGACGTCGTTGGAAATGAGAACTCGATGGTATATAGCGGCACCATATGCCTTCTAGGAAGCGTCACTGAAACCGTGTATGTCTAGTTCCTTAAGAGTGCTGTGCATGTGGATCCATCGAGGGATACGGATCTTTTCAAGTTGCGGCAATTCCTCACGAAAAGCATTCCACTCCTTCTTCAACTCCAATGAAATAGGTTCGTCCCACTTCAGCTCGCTACGCCACAGTTTCTGCATCAGAATTTTGCCCTTGACGACGCAGGGTGAAATCCATCTTAAAGGGTCGAAGATCTTAGCGATGATGGACAGGATTGTCCTTTTTGTTGAGTCAGCACCGTTGAGTTGAATATTCTGAAAAGAAAGACCATCATCTACTGGAAACCACTTGATTCCTAAAGTGTTGACGTGATCTGGGGTATCTAAAGGCAACAAAACGGCAACTTCCCGCTGATCTAAAGATATTTGTTCCAAAACCTCGTTGGAATTGCTTGCCCATTTCCGCAGATTGCACCCTGTTGATACTGTCAACAGTATCAGCTCCAGCGAACAGATCGTCTGCTCTCACTATTCGTGCGCCCAAAGGATAGCTGTGCTCCTCATTAGTAGTCAGTTGATTGAGCAATCGAATGGCAAGGTAGGGTGCACAGTTTGTACCGAATATAACTGTCTGGATACGACATACCTTGATTGGATTGATATCACAGTCACGCCAAACTATCATCTGGTAATAAGAGTCGGCTGAGCTGACACGGATTTGCCTGTACATTTTCTCAATGTCTGCTGTAAAGGTATACTTATATTTTCGCCATCTTAATATAATTTCAATAATATCCGTCTGTTGTTTAGGTTCTGTCATAAATGCTGGTTCAACGAAGTTGCAGCATCAAACACGACCCAGAGTTTTGTCGTTGAACTGGATGCTTTTGACACGGCGTGGTGCGGCACGAAGTAGTGATAAGGGATCTTGAGTACTTCGTCCTTGCTGACATCGACTTCTTTCATATGTCCCAAATGGAAGTACTCGTTTATACACATCTTGTACTCTAAGTGTAATTTTTTTTTTTTTTTTATAATTTACGCGCGCCTAAGGGTTTAGATACCCTTTTGTTTTACTGTTGCCATGGCGAGGGCGGAAAGATAGAAGGAGGAGAAAGGAAAATTGTTTTTGTAGTGGTTTGAAACTCAGGTGTGTTTGGTTTCTATGTTTGCTCTCCAGGGGTGGAAGTCCGAATAGGACGGAGAGTTTTTCTTCACTCAGAGTGATTCGAGGTATATCACAGTATTTTTCTTTTCTGTGCTTGAAACTCTACAACAGCCAAATCTACGTGTCAATTACACAAAGAAAAACTGACTTGCCATGGGCAGGATTCGAACCTGGACTCTCCGAGTGAGAAGCGTTTGCTAGTACCACTACACCACGGCCACCCTCACAACTTACGGTCAGGTTGGCCACAACCAGTAAATCTGTGGATACCACCCTCGGGTGGTGGGCTTACACAACTCTAAGTGTAATGTAGGGTCGTACCTGAATCGTCGTTCTAGCTAAGCAAACCTACGCAAGGCTCCTTTCTTCGAGGATCCAAGCCCAGGTTTGTTCCCTTCCTTAAATGATAACGATACCACGTATCGTCTTTGCTTCCTCGCCACAGATGATTTCTGGCAGTACTATCTCGGAGTAGATATCGTTTCCCAATAGTAGATCGACTTCGGCGGGTTTGTAGTAGGTCGGGTCAGCTAGAGTTAATCCATGTATGTGCTTCCACTGCCTTGGTATTTGCTCGTGGGCCGGAAGAAGGCTAGTCAGCTATTCGAATATTAAGGCTCGGGTGCTAGTTTCATAGACCGAGTGCAGATACCCCAACCTAAGCTCAACGTAGCTGTGACAAGCTCCGCTGCTGACCTTCCCCAACCCTGATACCTCTACGAAAGTCCGTTTTCCCTTCATACCTAATCTCTTAACTGCCCAGTAATAAAGGTGGCCTCTGAACCCGGATCTTTCAATCTGCGGAGTGTAACGTCTATACTTGAAGAGCGTCTTACTTTCACCAGCGCTGTTGCGAGTAACACGTCTACATGGGATTCTACTGCGTGAAAAATGTTGACCTGTTGTGTGGGCTGAAAGGGGGTAGCGTTTAAGTTTATTGTAGATAAATTGGATTGTGTGGGGATGCATGTGTGTTGGGTGGTGGTGACCGAATTAGGCGCTGCATGTTAGGTATTTGTTAGGTATTTGCTGTTTGTGAGTTTAAAGGGGGGTTAATGTGTAAAACGGAGTTGTGAAGCTGTTGGCAAAAGTAGCATCGGACTCTGCTGTTTGCTCGCATATGCCGATTTTATTCACGACATTCCTGCGAGAAGCGATGTCCATTTTTAGAACCGGTTGAATGAGGCCCTTTATTGACCCTTTGCAGCTGAACTGACTCTTTTGAGTCTGCTTCAAGTAAAAAGATTTTGTATTTATTAATGGTGCCCTAGAGATCTGACTGACTCCTATATCTTCCCGTTGACCAACTGCCTCCAATGTCCTAAACCTCACTTCTAAAAATTCAGTGAAAAATTCAAACTTTGGTAATTCTTTATCTGTCCCTAGCTTTTCTTCCCAAAGTTGTTGTGTTATTGTGGGCAATTTTTTCACTAAACAAAAGATAAGGATAACATCCCAGTGTTCCACCGGTACCTCGAGATTTTTCAACGCGTGTCGACATTCCACTGATGTATCCAGTAATTTTTTCAGATGTGCAGCGGTCTTGTGGATAATGTTTTCTTGTGCAAAGCAGATTTTCAGCTGCTCATTAACCAGGACACGTTTATGGTCATAGCGAGATGTGAGAATGTCCCATGCTGGCTTATAGTTCCCGTTGTCACTGACTAAATATAGAAGGAGACGCTCGGCCTCACTGCCCAAACTAGATTTAAAATAATGTAATTTCTCAACCTCGGTTAATGCTTCATTCGTATGTATTATAGATACAAAAAGATGATGAAATGATCTCCAGGATTTATATTCTCCCAAAAGCATCGGTAAATTTATTTTCGGCAAACGAATGATGTTCTTATCGCTAGAAGTACTTATAATACCACTTACCGGAGCCTGAACTATAGCTTGAAGTTTATCCATGTTATCTAATAGCGCTGTTTTGTAGTCCAGGTAATTGTCTTTCCTCTAATTCATCTTCATTTCCAGCTTCAATTGTGGATATTCCATCGGTGTTATGTTGGGTACTGATCTTAAAATTTTCCTTCAGCACAACAATGCTATTGGAGATGTAAGTTTTTGTCCTTTCTTTCGGGTATCTCTATCCAAAATTTTCCCAAGCCTTTGTAATTTGCTTTAGTAAATTCTTTTGGAGCTTAAGTGCGGTGCTCATTGTTGAAATCAAGCAAAAAAAATACTCGTAAGAGAAAAAAATTAAAATGGGAATGTATTTCAACTTACGTATCTTTCAGATTTTTTAAATTGCCGAAGTTCTGCAGAAAATTGATTTGAAATCAAAGCGGTATCCCAGATGTGTGTCGTACAGTTGCAGCGGATATCCCAACGAAGTCTTTGCTGTAGCAACGGACTCAACGGTGTATGTGCTGTTGCAATGTTGTCCAACGGCGAGCAAAACTGTTCACTGGAACGGTCAAATGATCGAACACTGAAGGTTATAGCGATGATTTGACAGAAATTTTTTATTAGCCTTATGTTTTTTAAAACACAATTTGAGAAAAACGAAAAAATTGCACGACGCGGGAAACCGATTTGCACCTTTAAAAAAATACACTGGTAGAACTGCTCTTCCCTTTTTGTCTATAGTTTATTTAAGCTAATGTCTAATATTTTACTTTATCTTAAAGTTTTTTTCACATACGTTGATTGATTTACTATCAATCGTAAGGACTCAAAGGTCCATGAAATTCGATAAAGGAATCACCACACAGACCAACGAATTATCTTTAAGACTTTTGATAACAGCGGAGAAATAAAACACGTCTTGTTCACTTCGTTATAATTTTGAATGTAATTGGTTTTCCCAGAAGGTATGCAATATAATGTGTCTTAATTACAAGCATTTATATTGGGAATTTTCTGCATATCATTATTATTGGTAATGCAGTGGATTACTAATGATTTACATTTATCCTTTTACATATATTATATTTTACATTATCATATGTTATTATAATTAGTTATCCAAATCTTAATTATGTACACTTCTCGAACACAGACAGTCACAGTGGCGCTTTCAAATGTCGAATATTTAGATCGAAGGCGACATAATATTTGCTTGTGCAATTGCTGTCCTTCCCTAACCCGGAGATCTGGACGGACGTTCTACGCCTTGGTGGTCTTAGTAACTGTGCTGCTAATTCAGTGATTAAAGTTGCCTCAGAACATCTGATCATGTTCCACGAATGTGATGTGTGCGGCTGGTCGATGGGTATACAAATGAGCTCTGAGGTGCATGAATTCAGCTGTGTTTGTTTACTTCTGGTGCCCGGTGCCGTGAAATAACGCCGAATCTCGAAATACGGCTTGCTAAAAGTGAAGTAAGGCCGAATATTAGCGATCGGCTTTATTTCAGTTTGTGAAAGTGAAATAATGACGAATCGGCATTGAAATAGAGGAGCGACGAAGTCGCGTGAGCGTCTAAACTCTTCGGAGAAAATCCTGTTTGCGAGCGAAGCGAACCACCTTCTTCAAACTCTGAATTTGGCTTTCCAAAATTCGGCGTTATTTCACTTTATGAAATTGAAATAAAACCGAATTTAGGAATTTGGCGTTATTGCGCTCGGAGTTATTTCACGGCACCGTGGTGCCCATTGGACTGCAAGTTTCGGTAAGTACTTACGAACATACTTAACTTGTTTGATTTTGTTGTAAGTGTTGTTTTAAATGCAGTAATGAGTGGTATCGCTGCTGGCAAAAATAGCAGTTCTTCGAGCTTGGACAATCTCGAGTTGAGTGGCTGTATACGAGACAGTTCTCACAATCTTTCACTCGGCACACGGTTTGCCACTTGGTTTTTATGTCCAACCGAAGTGCCTTCCCTGATGACACACCTTGCATTGTAACTGCTCCTTCACCTGGGTATCAGTACGAAATACCTTGGCTTGTTGACTAGTCTTCGCAAATGACTTTGTATTTGGATTCGACCAGAAACTAGGCTGCTGGTCAACTGTTTCAAGCGTCGTAAACCCTGGTTCCAAAAATTATATAAAATCTTTTCTGCTGAAAAATCCGTACAATCGCCCAACTTTTCAAGATGGAAGTTTTTGGAACAGGATGTAGACGAGAATACTCGTAACATCCCAGTCATTTACTGGCACTCCCAGGTTTTATAATGCGTGAAAGCATTCTTGAGATGTATCAAGTATAGACCTTACCCCATTGGTGGACTCCTTAGTTAATAATGGTTGGCTGGAAAAAATTTTAACTGGGCATTGACTAGGACCGGCTTATGGTCATATATCGCCTTCAACAAGTCCCATCTTGGCATAATTTTCTGCTTCGAGGCCTAAATGTTATATAAGTAGCTTTTGAGTTGTCAATGGTTGTCAATGGCAATGATACATTGTTGATGCGAAAAAAACTAAAGTTTAAGTGGTATCTACAAATATTTTCGATTGAAAGTTGTGTTATTTATATTTATACGTGAAATTCCTGAACGTTTAAAATAAAAAGTGCAACTATACTTCGATAAATATTGTGAAAGTGGGAAAATTTCAAGTGGTTTGACAGTTCTGGGCCGGTTGGCCAAGAACGGTGAAAGCTGTTTTTTTTTTTTTTTTTTTTTTTTTTTCTGTTTTGTTTTTGTTGGGGTTTGTTATTAATCGAGTGTTGGATGGGCAGACATTCTTAATAAGTCGGTAGATGAGCTGAGCGCACATACAACATAGATTAAAGTGTGAATAGCAAATCAAGTAAAAAAGAGAGAACAAAAAAAAAAAAAAAAAAAAAAAAAAAAGGATAAAGAAGTAAAAAAATTAAAAAAAAAAAAATGCCTGATCAATGCAGTCATTGCAAAACGGCGATAAGGGGAGAATCTGGTCTTAGATGCCAAGGGGTCTGTGGAAGGCATTATCATATTGCGACGAAGTGTTGTGGACTAGACCAGTACAGTGTTGGGGTACTAGACGGCAAAAATATGATAAGATTCGTCTGCGAAGATTGTATGCAATACATCCACAACGTAGACGATGTTCTAAAAGACATTCATGAGGGTATGAACACTAATCAAGTGTATTTGAAAGAATATAAGGAGGGATTTGAGGAGTCATTAAAGCAAAATGAGGATGAAATTAAAAAACTGCTCGAAGCGATAGAGGAGAGATATATGCATAGGCTGCAGAATATGAAAATCGAACAGGATACACAAATGAAAAGGATGTGTGAATATATCGAAAGTTTTAAAGTAGAGAGTATTAAAATTTGTAGTGATTTTAAGAGTACTTTTGATAAGATTGAACAGAAATGTGAAAATGTAGAAAGAGCAAATGTTGGGGATAAAACTATGAGAAATGAAATGGAAAAACAAAATAAAATTATTGGAAAAATTTTAGTGGGAGTAGAAAAATTAGACAAGGAAAAAAAAGAAGTAATAAGTGAAATTAAAAAAGGCAACGCTGTGAGTAATAAAACGTCTTATGCGGACTTAGTTAGAAATGAACCTCCTTTAATAATAAGACCAAAGGAGGTTCAAGATAATAAAAAAACAAAAGAAGACATTAAAAATAATATTAACCCTGCATCACTTGCGGTTAAAGTAAATGGGGTTATAAATAAGAAGGATGGAGTAGTAGTCATTAATTGCGAAGACAGGGAATCAAGACAGGTTATGGAAAAGGAAGCTAAACAAAAACTGGGCGATATATACGAAGTAAGTGTGCCTGAAATGAAAAAACCCAGTGTGTCAGTATGTGGAATAAGGGAAAATTGGGAAAGGGAAGATTTTGAAACGGCAATCAAGAAACAAAACAACTTAGGGAGCAAAATAAATTGTATAAAGTGGATAACTGTAAATAAGGATAATAGAACAAGCTACAAAGCAATAGTGGAAGTGGAGAAAGAGGATTATAATCAAATAATCGAAAGAGGACATTTGAATATTGGATGGGACAGATGTTGGGTGTATGATTATGTGACCATTAACAGGTGTTTTAATTGTTGGGGATTCAACCACAAAGCTGCAAAGTGTAAAAACGTAATTGTGTGTGCTAAATGTAGTGAGAATCACGATACAAGGAGCTGTGATAAATCAAATCTTAAGTGCAATAATTGTGTGATAGCAAATAGAAAATTAGGGTTAAATCTAGACGTTGATCATGACTGTCGAAGTAATAAATGTGAAGTATTTGTGAAGAAAGTTGAATTCCAAAGAAAACGTATATCGTACTAGCAACCACCAAATGTAAGTATAGTTTATTTAAACATTGAGGGCCTAATTAACAATTTCGAAGAGCTACAAACTCTTGTAAAGGAAAAAGAGTATGACATAGTGGTGCTATCAGAAACTCATGTGACCAAGGATATTAGTGATGATGAAATAACAATGCCAAATTATAAAATGGAAAGGTGCAATAGTATTTCAAATCGGACCGGAGGAGTTATCATTTATACAAGGAAAGAAATACAAACTTATAACTCAAAAAATTATTCAAAAGGGATGGATATTTGGTGGCTAACAAATTGCATAAGTTGCAGTACATTCACGTTTATGATAGTAGGGGTTTATAGATCGCCGAAGTCTTCCAAAAAAACTTTCTGTGAGGAGTTTGGTGCACTTATGGATGACTTATGTGACTTAAGAAAAAACTGTGTGATTTTGGGTGATTTTAATATTGACTGGTTGAAAGAGGGGGATACATACAGGAATAAAATGTGTAGACTAATTACGGATAGTAGTTGTAAACAGATCATCAACGAACCAACAAGGATAACGGAAGATTCTAGAACATTAATCGACTACCTAATTACTAATGTTAAAGAAATTGAAGCTGAAGTTGATAGTGGTTTGAAGATCAGTGACCATCAAACGATATCAGTAAAAATTAATATAAATTCAAAAAGAGAAAAATTAGCTAAGGGCAAATGGGTTAAAAAAGTAACTACACAAAACAACGCATTCCGGAGTGCTTTAGAAAAAAGCAAAATAGGAAAAATTTCCATTGGCATGGATGCTAGTATGATGGGCGAACTTTTACGCGAAGGGATAAGAGAAACGGTTGAGAAGTTCACACGGAAAAGATTCCAAAAATATGAAGTATGTGAATGGTTTGATGAAAACTTAGAGCAATATAAGAAATTAAAAATTATTTGTTACAAGAAAGCGGTGTTTACAAATGCAGAGTACGATTGGTGGGCATATCGGGCGAGTAGGAATAGATACAAGGCAGAAATCAAGAAAAAAAAAAGCGAATTTGTAAAGAAAAAAGTGGAAAATGCAAGAAATCAAAAGGATATGTGGCGAAACTTAAAGAAATATGTTTTAAAAAATGAAAAAAGTAGTGAAATATCAAATATTGTGTTTAATGGTGTGGCGTTCAAAGAAAGCAAGGATATTGCTAACGGGTTTAATGACTTTTTTGTTGACAGTATCGTCCAAATTAATAATTCAATTCAATGTGTACCATTTGTAAATTGTGTTAATGCGAATAATGTTGACTTTAGGTTTGAAAGTGTTTCGTTACGGAATGTAAAAAAAGTTTTAAAACAATTGAAAAATAAAAATGACTTTGAGCATATGCGCCCTAAAACATTCCTGGATAATTTTGATTGTGTCGGACCAGCTTTATTAACCATAATTAATAAATCTCTGGAAACAGGAGCCTTCCCTAAAACATGGAAGCAAAGTATAGTGACGCCGATTGAGAAGATAGCCAATACGAAAAAATGTGAAGAGTTTCGTCCTGTTAATTCGTTACCGTTGTATGAAAAAGTTTTAGAAAAAATTGTGTTTAGTCAACTTAATGAATATTTCGAAAGAAATAAACTTATAACTGTGATACAGTCGGGGTTCAGAAGGAGTCACTCATGCGAAAGTGCAATAAACCTAGTGATTACAGGGTGGAAAGAACAAATCGCTCAAAAGAAAAGAGTTTATTGTGTTTTTTTAGACCTTAAACGAGCATTCGAAACGATTGATAAATCAATACTCCTACAAAAACTAGAAAAGTACGGAATTAATGGTGGCGAATTGAATTGGTTTAATACGTACTTGAATAATAGAACGCAGGTGGTTAGAGTGAATGACGAATTGTCAGAGGAAAAAGAAGTGTCATTTGGAGTTCCCCAGGGATCAGTGCTAGGAACTTTATTATTTATTATATATATCAACGATATTCAAAAGGCGTTAAAAAGTGGGAAAATTGCGCTATTTGCAGATGATGCCGTTATATATCAAACGGAAGAAAATTTTCAAGACTGTCACATCAAAATGGTAAATGATTTAAAAAGTGTTTCTTTGTGGCTTAAACAAAATAGGCTTAAACTTAATGTAAAAAAGACGCAAAGAATGATAATTAGTGAGAGATATGGAGAGGATTTAAGACTGAAGATTGACGGCGAAGAAATTGAAAAAGTTGAATGTGTTAAATATCTAGGAACTATTATTGACAATAAATTAAATTTTTCAAAACACATTGACTATATATGTAAAAAAATCTCTAAAAAAATAGGTTTTTTAAAAAGAGTAAGAAGCGATATATCAACATTAAGTGCAATAAATATTTACAATGTACTTGTAAAACCACATTTTGAGTATTGTTCAACAATTTTATTTTTATGTAACGAGAATCTAATACAAAGACTGCAAGTTTTGCAAAATAAGGCAATGAGATGTATTTTAAGGTGCAATAAATATGTGTCGATTAATGTCATGTTAAAATCATTAAAGTGGTTGTCCGTTAAGCAAAGAATTGTAATGAATGTCCTATTATTTATATATAAGATAAGAAACAATTTAATGCCGGAATATCTTTTAAATTATGTGCAATATGTAAGAGAAGTTCAACCCTACCGACTAAGAAACAGAAATGACATGAGACTACCGTTAATGTTAAGCTCTAATACGCAGAATTCCTTAATTTATAAGGGTTTTAAATTATTTAACAACCTTCCCTACGACACAAAAAATGAAACAAACTTTGTACTTTTTAAAAAAAAATGTATAGAATTCACTAGACTTAAGTTTAATATATTGTAAAAAAAAAAAAATGTAACTTAAATGGCTTCTATGAAGCTAGTAAATAAAACTAACTAACTAACTAACTAACTAAGATGTTTTGCGTCACCACTAGTTCTGGATGTCATTCAGGTGAGCATTTGTATGAATTAATGAGGCAAATATATCATAAAATGAACGCCATTTCGTATAGCATCAGGAGAATGCTGGAATATTTATTTTTGGAAGGCGAAGATCCCTATCAGTACCAGCTGCAGCGGACGATGTGTTGAACGTCTCTGAAGGTGCCTTTGCAGTTGATGCACACTTGTCGATGTCATCAAAGAGCCCGCACTGATAGTCCAGGTGAGTTTCTAAAAGTTGTTGATAGACCTTCATTAATTCCTCCTTCGTTAATCCCTCTACTAGCTTGCCTGCACCCATAATTTTCTCATGGTATCGCCTGGCTGTTGACAAATTATCATCAATGATTGACAGACCGGTTGATAAGTAATTTGATGATTTACCTGTCTTCCTAAGATTTTAAAAATTGCGAACAACCTGAGCAAATAGTGCTTTCTACAGCTCTCCAAACGACATGGTGAATGAATATTTATTTGTGAGCTAAATATAAATGTATTACTATGTAAAATTTTTAGTGAATGGTCTATACATATATATGTATATAAATTAGGTTTATGTGTGTTTGAACAGATATATTAAAATGTAGGATTAAGAATTTAGTTAAGCGTAAATAATTTCAATTAATTTCAGTTTTAATCTATATGTTTATCTAAAACATATATATATATATATATATATGTATATGAATAGATGTATAAGGTAAAATAAGTAGTAAAATAAGGACTTAGTGTAAAGTGATTAGGTGATTGTTCTAGTATGTAGAATTACGCGGCACGAAATTCCCGATTTGCACAATCCTTTGTTAGTATGTAAGTACGAGTATTTGATGTGTAGTATAATTGTCCAACTTCACAATTGCGAAACACTTTAAATCCTTGTGCATATACATATATATATGTAGAATTGATAAGTTATTCAATTAAGTATCCTAATCATCGATCATCGATCGCTGAGCTGCACCCGATATAATTGATCTAAAATTTCAGCAGTTGTTCGGGGTTTGTTAATTTTTGTTGGTAGTATGAGTCGTTGTCCACTAGGTTGTTTACATTTGACCCAGTCGTTTGGGGTCTATTTACTCTCGTTGAGTCACGGAGGTAATATTGTTTATATTCGCCATGAATGAGTTGTGACCTATAAATAAAAGCATAAAAGCGGATGGCGATGTGGGCAATATTATCTTCGTGACATAATGACTCCACTAAAGGTAATAGTCGCCGTGATTGGGATATGCGGTGGTTGGATGGTGCTAAGCCTGGGGTTAAAACTGTGGACTTGGCACAGCGTGTTGAGTTCCATGGGCATTTGGGACTGGATATAAGGGACACACGACAAAGCAAAGAAGAAGTCTTCATCGAGGTGCAACAGAGCACAGTCGGGTGCGGCTCAGCGGTTCACGAGCAAATAATTGTTTGGTTTTGTTCATAAACTTTCTGTAAAACATATGTAATAAATCTATCATTTTAATATATCACTTGTGTTTAAAATCATTTCCTACAAATATATATATATATGCGCTCTATGAATGTATGGATGTATGTATGTTGTACTTAGTTCATACATTTAAATTTACACAATTGCACTCAAAACTGTTTGTAATGTTTTTTAAAATTCAAATTCCAAATCCGACTCGAAGGACCAATGTTTACCATTAATTTGGCTTTTTGTCCGTTGAAAAAGTAGCATTAATTTTAATTACCCGAAAACTGTAACACGTTTTCGTAAAAATACGGTTTGAATAAAACGAATATGTCCTATACGTTATAAATTAGAATGTGTTTTTTTTTTATTTTACTATCTTTCTACTTTATATGAATTTCGACGCTCTCAAATTATTGCATGAGAGATTCTATCATTTTGAATATCGCTTTGATACGTTTACATAATTAATTTGGAATTGATTGAATTGATCTATTTACAATTTTAATTTCCTGTTTTAATCAGGAAACAGTGTCCAAGGTTAAATCAGATACATATATCAAACGGTAGTTGGGGTAAGAAGTGAGTAGTAAAGTTTGTAAGTAGCAAACATAATCCAGTAGCCATTATTCTGCCCTTTAGCATACGCAGATGAATAGAGGCATAGCATTTAGTTTGAATGACCATACGTTACTTCCCAAGCCATCGGTGGTCTGGGTTTGTTAAAAATGCTACCCAAAAATGTAACCCAAGAAATTATGTAGATGTATCTGAATAATAAGGATGTTCATATGAATAAGCCTCTCCAGTTAGAACGGTTTCTGAATAACTATCTCCAGTTGCGTACTCCAAATTGGTTGAGGCGAAGTGTTCCCCTATTTTATAGTCATGTCGGGTTGGAATCTAAGACTCTTCGGACTGAAGTGTTGGTTTTCATTAGCTCTACATGTCCTAGGCATCTTAGGCGAC
>OX422140.1:165776899-165807569 GCA_949129095.1 Volucella bombylans | reverse complement strand
ACTACACAACAGAATAATAATAACACTAATAAAGTACAAATGATTCAAAGCAATTAGGTTAGCAAACTTCAGTTGTTAACCTAATTGCTAGATAACTCAAGGTTTGCTAACCTTAAATATCTTAAATCTACACAACCCTATGTAAGTCGGCCATTAGATAAACAAGGCAAGGAAAATATGGTCCACTTTGCCTTCTGTGTTAGCTCGGACTTGAAGGAAACGAGGAAGGAATAGAGTGTTCTTCACTCAACCACCAAACATTTTGGTGCTGCAAAGCAACATCTTTTTTAACGTCTTTTGAAACCGCCCTACTAAACCTGAGACGTCCAATACTGCCGCGTGCGAAGTCTGTGTTGTAGTTGAGTCGCCCCTCAGCAACTGTACGATCTACGTGGAAGATTAGCGGCACCGCAAAACTATCCTGAATCAGGCCTGTTGCAGCAGCAGTCATGAATAAGACTTAAAAACATATTTATATATATTTAACATCAATTGCTTTGATCTTAACTTCATTTCGAATAAGTTATATCGTATTTTTAATTAATTATCATTTAAAGATCAACACTAAGAAGAATTAGGTCGTTGTATTTGTAATTTAATGTCACTTTTGTATTGGAAGATATACTGGTTTTTTTGGCGCAATAAAGGAAGGAGTATTTTTTATAACGAATAAAACAAAAAAAAAGGAAGTCTTTTTATTAACAATTTAAAAGAGATTGTTTGCATACAAAACATTGGTCCTTCGAGCCGGATACTTAAAAAAAAATAATATAAAGTGAAAGACATTAAAACTGCGAGTTCCAGTGCCAAACGGTTTCCCGCGGCGCGAAAATACATATAGATTGAGACAAATCAGACAAATATATACAGGTGAGTGAGTAGTAAGTTGGCCTTTAATTATATTTATAACATAATAAATAAATATAATAAATTAAATAAATAAAATGAGCCTTAAAGTACTCAAAAATCTGTGTGCGCAATTAAACAAGGATGACACAAACTTCAAAAAGGCGAACAAAGAATCCAAAACGTCCAAAAATTACCTTCAGAGTCGTCTTGTTATTCTCGAAAGTAATTTTCAAGCCAGCATGAATGCGAATCGGGATGCTGTTAGAAATGCCGAGACTGACACTGAAAGTTCAAAAATTTATGAGATATTTGATTCGATCAAGGAATTATAAGTGACTTACCGTGCGTCTCTACTCGATCACCTTGAGAAGGTCACCCCCACGTCCGTTCCAGGCAAATCTACCTCAACAGTTGCGTCGAGCAAAAGGCATGAACTCCGACTACCAACAATTAATCTACCTACATTCTCCGGTAGTTACGAAAACTGGAAGTCATTTCATGACATTTTTCATTCCTTGGTCCATAGCGACTCAACCTTAACGGAGATTGAAAAGCTTCACCACCTGAAATCAAGCATCACGGGAGAGGCGGAAAGACTACTACAACATCTCAGCTTGGACAGTGATAATTACCAGAAGGCTTGGGACATTCTTACAAACCGGTATGACCACAAACGGGTGTTGGTTAACACGCAGCTCAAACTGTTTTTCGGACAATCCGTTATCACTGCCGAAGACTCCAACAACATAAAACACCTGTTGGATGTGTCCACTGAATGCCTACATGCGCTGAAAAACCTGGGAGTTCAGACAAATAACTGGGATATAATAGTTATTTATATCATGCTTCATAAACTTCCAGCCCTAACACAGCAGTTATGGGAAGAGAGACTAGGGTCAAAGAAAGAGCTTTCTACCTTGGCTGAGTTCTCAGAATTTCTGGAAGCCAGGTTTCGCACTTTGGAAGCCGTAGATCAGCAAAAGCTAAAACCAAAATCCAAACCAGAAGCGCAGACCAGGCAGCCAGCAAAGAATTCCTTTACCACAAGACCAAAGCAAAAACAACAATATAGTTGCAGTATTTGTAACAATGGTCAGCATTCCCTTCGAAAGTGCAACAAGTTTTTAACGATGGACGTAGGTAAACGCTGCAATGAAATCAGAAAGCTAGGCATATGTCAAAACTGTTTGGCGTACAGCCATCATACACAGCAGTGCCCAAGCCGGGTATGTTGCTATTTTTTGCGGCCAAAGGCATCTTTCGCTATTGCACAATAGCTATAATTAATCACCAAACTCGCATCCTACACATATGTCTTCATACACAACACCTCACAACTCAATACAGTCCAATCATACACCACACACAAAGACTTCACCTTACCCATACACACACTCTCAGCTACCGCACACATACACACAACCCCATCAGACTGCCCAAAGTTCCACACAACCCAACACACAATCACAGACTTTTCAGACTACAATAGTAAATCCTAACGCTCCAGCATTTCATCCAACCAACGATAGTCAACCCTCCACAACTTCAAAACTCAACAACTTTCATACACAACACAATACCAACACACAGGTACTCTTAGCAACAGCGATCGTGAAGGTAAGAGCAAAGTCGGGAAAGTATTTTAATCTCCGTGCCTTAATCGACCCGGGTTCGGAAGCCTACTTCATCACAGGATCTGCAGTCCAGCTGTTAAATCTCCGGAACAAACGCACATTTATCGAAGTATCTGGATTAGGAAAGGTTAGCAGTGGAGCATGCCACAATTACGTGGATTTATCGTTCGGCTCACTGCATTCAGCATACGAAGGACATACCCGAGCCTTTGTCTTTAAATCCCTGACTGGGCTGCTTCCATCCCAAAAGGTAGACTTCAATAAATGCACGCATATAAATGGATTGATGTTGACCGATCCCTGTTACTACACTCCCGCTACTGTAGATCTACTCTTGGGAAGCGACGTCTATGCCGAAATTCTCCTACCAGACATCATAAGAGCAGAAAGGTTCACGGCTCCGGTAGCTGAAAAAACTCACCTTGGGTGGATCTTGTTGGGAAAGGCTCCAGTCGCATCCCAAACAATTCGAAGCTTCGTCCAGTTGTTCGATCTTGACATTCAGCTTCGAAAATTCTGGGAAATCGAAGAACAGGCATTCGAAACGTACGAATCGGAACAAGATGCGGCTTGCGAACGACATTTCAGCGAGCACACCAAGCGCCTACCCGATGGCAGATACCAAGTCCGTCTTCCCTTCAAAGAAAATACATATCCCATATTAGGATCCTCATACCAAGGAGCGCTTAGACGGTTTGACCAAATGGAAAGAAGGGTAAAAGGATAATGCTATTTTATACGAAGGATACAAAAAATGTATGGAAGAGTACAAACAGCTCGGACACATGACCGAAGTATCGAGAGACATATTAAACACACCTTACCACTACGTCGTTCCCCATCATGCGGTCCTCAAAGAATCCAGTACCACCACAAAGTTGAGGGTCGTATTTGATGCGGCCTTCAAAACTACTTTTGGCTCTTCTTTGAACGATCATTTGATGGTAGGACCTAAAAAACAAAATAATATTATAGACGTTATACTGCGTTGGCGAAACCATCGTTTCACCTTCACCACGGATATGGAGAAGATTCGGATGGATCCAACAGATGCCAACTACCAACTTATTCTTTGGAGAGACAACCTTCAGCAGCAAGTGAAACTATATCGCTTGGAGACAGTGACGTTTGGAACGGCATCAGCTACATACCTCGCAATCCGAGTCCTACTCAAGTTGGGAGAAGATGAAGCATCGAGTTTCCCTTTGGCAGCATCGATCATACGCAACGACACTTATGTCGACGACATAATAACTGGAGCAGACACACTTGAACACGCCCTAAAAAACAGAGATGAAGTTAGAAAGGTTCTTGCGTCGGCAGGGTTTAACTTACGTAAGTGGTCCAGCAACACGGATGAACTTTTGCAAGGGATACCAACCGAAGATCGAGAAGTGGACTTTTCGCTGCCGTTTGATGAGTTGATCCACGTGAATACTTTGGGAATGAAATGGTTGCCAGTGTGCGATTCCCTTACTTATAATGTGGTTCATCAGGAAGACGTAGACATCACGAAACGTAACGTTTTGTCATCAATTGCCAAATTGTTTGACCCATTAGGTTGGCTTTCCCCATGCATTGTCAAAGCCAAGATCCTGATGCAAAACCTTTGGGCGCGTGGACTTGAATGGGACGCACCTGTTCCCCAGGATGTCAAACATGAGTGGACCGTGTTCCATACAGAGCTTTCGGCGATAGAAAAGCTTCGTATTCCGAGATGGATCCAGACAGGAACGCATGACAATGACCTAGAAATACACGGATTTAGTGATGCCTCAGAAAAGGCTTATGCAGCTGTGACTTACCTGCGTGTCCTTGATGAGGACAACAAAATTCACATGCACCTTTTAATGTCAAAAACAAAAGTAGTTCCACTAAAATCAGTAACACTTCCCCGGCTAGAGTTATGCTGTGCTGTTTTATTAGCAAAATTGCTACACGAGACAGTCCGAGCTTTAAGGTTTGAAAATTATAAGGTATACGCGTGGACAGATTCGGAAATTACGTTGTGTTGGATCAAAGCACCTCCATCGAGATGGGAAACATTTGTGCGCAATCGCGTAGCTAAAGTGCAAAAGCTTACAAACATCGACAGCTGGAAGCACATTCCATCCGAACAAAATCCAGCTGATATAGCGTCCCGGGGAGTTTTTCCATCTCAACTACTAGATAACGATATTTGGTGGTATGGACCAACATTTTTAAATACCACATGGAACATTACGTTTCCTACCCAACCAAACAGTTTTGAAACCGAAGAAGGAAGACATACAGCGAAGGCACATTGCGTGATGAACGACAAAAATAACATCAGCGAAGAGATCCAAAGACATTCAAGCCTTACCAAACTCACAAGGGTAATCTCTTACTGCAAACTATTTGCTGAAAACCTGCGAAAAGAAAAGCTAAATAGAGAGAAAGGTCCACTTACACCGCGGGAGCTTCATTCAGCAACCCTGGCGATAGTTAGAATCGCTCAGGTGGAAATGTTTCCTTCTAAGGTCAGGACCAACATCGCAAAAATAAAGGGGTTGAAGGCTTTGAATCCAATCGTTGATGAGCAAAACGTATTACGAGTTGGAGGCAGATTGCAAAACGCAGATTTACACTATGAACAGCAGCATCCGATCATCCTAAAGGCGACACACCACTACACAGAATTAATTATATCAGATGCCCACGATAAAACACTACACGGAGGGGTTCAGAAGATGGTTTCTTACCTGCGTCAAAGGTTTTGGATCTGTGGCATCAAAAATGCCGTAAAAAAGCACATACACAAGTGCAACATATGCTTCAGATATAAACCAAAACCGATGGGGCAGTTGATGGGAAACCTACCGGCTCCTCGTGTAAAAATGTCGAGACCCTTTGCACACACAGGAGTAGACTACGCCGGGCCGATTGACATTAAAGCATGGAGAGGAAGAAACGCGAAAATACTGAAAGGTTACTTTGCGATCTTCGTGTGCATGGCTACCAAAGCAGTTCACGTAGAAGCAGTAACTGACCTCACAACACAAGCTTTCCTTGCTGCCTTTCGAAGATTTACAGCAAGAAGAGGTCTGTGATCAGCTATGTACAGTGATTGTGGCACAAATTTTGTAGGAGCAAACACTGAACTCCAGAAACTTCTTAAGGAAGCTAAATTTCACTACGAGTCGTGTGCAGAGATACTTGGTAACGAAGGAACTAAATGGTACTTTAATCCACCTGCTTCCCCCATTTCGGAGGATTGTGGGAAGCTGGAGTAAAGTCGATCAAATACCATTTAAAAAGAGTCGCTGGTACTGCAGTACTTACCTATAAGGAACTCAGCACGCTTTTGGCACAAATAGAAGCATGTCTTAACTCGAGGCCACTTTGTCCGGTATCAGAAGACATCAATGACCTGCAAGCACTGACACCAAGTCACTTTCTTCTTGGAGCACCACTTGTAACACCGCCACAACCTGAGTACGACCTCGACAAACTTACGTACCTTGACAGGTGGAAGAGAGTTCAGGCACAGTTACAAACATTCTGGAGGAGGTGGAGTACAGACTATTTAACAAGTCTTCAACATCGACCGAAATGGGCAAAAACGGAGAAGCAAACACCAAGGGAAGGAGACTTAGTGCTTCTACGCGACGATAAACTTCCGCCTGCCAAATGGAGTTTAGACCGGATCACGAAACTACACCAGGGAATTGACAACTTAATACGAGTGGTCACCGTAAAAACCTCGAACTCATCCAAAACAGGGGAGTTTAAAACACCGATCGCAAAAATCTGCAGTCTACCCAGCAACGACATCGTCTCAGAAGATTCCCTTTAATAATATACAATAAAAACAATAACACAAAACTCCCAACACTCATGCACACTCCTTCACGCAAATACGCCAAAATTCATAAAACCGAATACACACATATAAGCATACATATAAATACGCACTTTTCTCGCCTTCCAAAAAAAAAATAAAAAAAAAAAATAAATAAATAATACTCATAATAACAATATAAAATAACTAAAACACTAAACTTACATATCACAATACACAACACCGAAAAACATTTACCCGAATATAAATTATCTACAATACAGTACTTTACTAAATTCAAAACTAAAACTTAACATTTTACAATTTGCGGCACCGATCAACGACTTCATATGCATATCCCAAGCTAATTGAATCGATTCTAGCTCCTCACGCAACAAGGAAGGAACGAGTTTGCAACTATATGCAATTATACCATGGCCAATATGTACTACTTACTCACTGTGTGCCTGTTAACATCTGTTGTCTGCATATATGTTCTCTTATTCTGTCTCACTAACGAATATCTTACACAGTAGTCAATTACGAAGGAGACGAGCATGACCATGATGATGAAAATGAAAAGGTGATGCCCGGTGGCAGATATGGCAATGAGGTAGCACATAATTGCGAACTTTGTTCACAGCCGGGGAGCATGTTGCAGCAGCAGTCATGAATAAGACTTAAAAACATATTTATATATATTTAACATCAATTGCTTTGATCTTAACTTCATTTCGAATAAGTTATATCGTATTTTTAAATTAATTATCATTTAAAGATCAACACTAAGAAGAATTAAGTCGTTGTATTTGTAATTTAATGTCATTTTTGTATTGGAAGATATACTGGTTTTTTTGGCGCAATAAAGGAAGGAGTATTTTTTATAACGAATAAAACAAAAAAAAAAAGGAAGTCTTTTTATTAACAATTTTTATAAAAGAGAGTGTTTGCATACAAAACAAGGCCTTTCATGTCAAAATAGAGAAACGTTTCAGGGGGACGAAGCCTTTCAAACACACACTCTCATGATATAAGTAGTTGGGGTAGTAGGCCCCAGTTATCAGGTTATTGGAGAAGTTTATTGCTCTTGCAATATGCCCTCGAGTCAACTTAATAGCGAAGTTGTCCAGTCTTATTAGATCTGCCCTGTTGTATAGGACATCAATGGGATATAATTGTATGTACTCTGGTGTTCTGTAAAGGTGAAGGCAAACCCTAAGGCAAGCCCTCTCAAATACCCGAACCTTTCCATTAAGCTTGCTCTCACGTTAAGCCACACGGGCCACCCATATACCAGCATGGGCTCATCCAGCCATGTAGCAAATAACTTTCACCCTTGCATCGAGTTGACTGCTATAAAACAGTTTCTTTGTAGGAGCAAAAGCACCTTTGGCTCTGACCAGAACAGCATCTACATTCTTGTTGAAATATAGATATTGGTTTAGCCAGATCCGAAGGTATCTGACTACATTTCGACAAGCAAGTGGCTGGCCGTGCTGTCCAATGATCAAGAATTTTCGCCAATTCTTTCTGGTGTCCCTAAAGACACCAGACAACGGCGTTCTAAACAGAATGGTTTCAGACTTCTGAACGTTGATTTTCAACTTCTAGTCATAGCAAAATCGCCTAATTTGTTCGAAGTCACGTTGCAGAAACACGTTAATGACCTCGAGTTTTGGACCTGTTCTGTATGCTATCAAGTCGTCTGCGTACGATGTGCTATGGGTAAGTGAACCTATCAAATCGCTTGTGTAAATGTTGAATAAGATCGGCGAATTAACCGCACCTTGTTGCGGACCATTAAAAACGAATTGTGAATTGTTCCAAAATAAGTCGCATCGCCATTTTTCACAATGAACTGTCTGTTGGTGAGCATATTATGAAGATTATACAAAAGTGGTTTACTGATGCCCAGTCTGGTCAGCCTGTAGAAAAGTCCCTCTAACCATATGGTGTCGAAGGCTTTTTCCAAGGCAACCAGGCAGGTTAGAGTACATTGGTTTTATTCCATTGGATATCTGACACCAGTTTTAAACGCGGCATGTACAACATCATGCCCCGCTTTAAAACCGAACTGATTATCCGGAACTATATTTCTGTCCACAGCCCACTGAGTCAAAACCCTATTGATTACCTTTTCGAACATCTTACTTATATTCGGAAGGAGAATTATCGACCGGAGATTCGCCGGATTGGATGTACCTTTACCCCTCTTAGGGATGGGAAAACCACCGCAGTTTTTAATGCTCTGGATAATGTGCATTATTCATTGCATTGTTAAACAGGGTGGTGTAAATGTCTACCGCTTTTACAGGGAGATGTCGAGGCAGAATGTTCGGTATTCCATCGATTCCCACTGATTTTTTACTTCTACTTGTGTCGAAGATCTCATGTACAACAGTTCTTCCTTTGAAATGAACGGAAGTAGGTCCCCTTAATTTTTTGCGATGACATTATATGCCATATTCTCGTCAATGTACTGGATGAAACCCGAGCTCTCGAATCGCCAGTTCTGTTTGTGATTTCGCAGTTAGAAATTGTGCAGAAGTAGTCGATTCTACAGGTCGTGATTGGAACCACTGATGTCATTGTTTTGCTATGTTAAAGGTTTGTGATCTATAAGGATCTGAAATTTCCTACCATAGAGATATGGGCGAAAATATTTGGTCGCCAATGCAATGGCCAAAAGCTCTTTTTCTATGGTACTGTCATTTTGTTTGGATTTTGGATTGCGATAATGTCCGGCTTGCATAGCAAATCGGTTTATTAGATCCGACAGGCCCTTGTGATAATACAGCGCCAATTGCAACATTACTTGCATCGGTGATAACACTGAATGGCCTGGAAAAAACTGGATATTTCATATTATAACCTTACGCATTTCAAAACAATCTATATAATCTGAGTGGAGTACTATTTTATTTCCTTTTCGTAAACAGTGAGTCATCGGCTTAGTGAATGCTGCAAAATCCTTAATAAATTTCCTGTAATATCCAAGTAATCCTATATAGGATTTAGTTTGTTTCGGTGTTCTTGGGATTGGAATTTTTTGGATTGCAATTTTGATATATTTGGTATCGGATATTTGTTGTGGTTATTCTGTATGGTTTTTCTGGTTTAATTTGCGATAATCTATGACTAGCCACCATTTTTATTTCACGCTTGTTTCTCTCTGTTTTGGAACAATCCAAACAGGAGAGGACCAAGGAATACGTATGATACCATCATCCAACCTCTTTAGAATTTGTGGACATGTGTTTAGTGATACGATTTCATATAGACAGGAATATCGTCTTTTGTTTTTATATGATGCTTAATTTCGTTTGAATTGTCACCAACTCTGAAGATATCTTCTTATATTTTTAACAAATATTTTGTAATAGCTTTTTGTTCATCTATACTAAGGTGATTAATGCGAAGAAAGTCGGAAATCTTACAACTATTTAGAGTCTCGGAATTAGAAACTGATACTTTACAAACTTCTACTATTCGCTGTGGATAAAGCAACTCTGTTTCTAGGTGCTGATTTAAAGTAAAAATAATTGGTCCAATAGAAGTATTAACCACTTCAATAAAAGCGTACCAGTCGTTTGCTTGATAGGCACCTTCAGACTTAGTGAGTCCTTTCTGTATTACTGTATGTCTTCAATAAATATGTATTACCTGCTTCAATATCAACAGGAAAGTTAGAAATAACCTTACAACGTTCATGAACTTGAAAAGACTTTAAGTCTGTCTTAAAGCTGAGCAGGAATTTGCAATTTTCATTTTCTAGGTATGCATTTTTGAGAATTACTTTCCTTTCTAAGGTCTTCATCATGTCCATTTTAATATTTAATATTCATGAAATTTGAAAACAAGGAAAATTAAGGGCTGTTTTAATTTTGAAGTCCAGTAGTCCATCAACAACTATCTCCTGATTATTAAATTGTCTATTGAAAAGTGTTTTAATTTCTGTGGAATCTATGGTTTTAACTCGAAAATGTTTTGCGACTTGTGGAGTAACAAACGATCTGTTGCTCCGGTATCTATTAGGAATCTTAGTTTTATTAGACTGATATTTGCTTTTGTAATGTAAGGTAAAAGGTTTGAATTGAAATTGTTAATATATATGTATCTGATTGGTGGTCTGAGGCTTGTTCTAGAAACATTTGAATTATCATCGCTTTTAAAAATTTTATTAGATGAGAATGGCACATCAAAATAATGTCGCTATTCATCTTGCAAAGCGGAATCGAAATGAACGTCCTTAGAATGATTTTTTTGGACTCAATAGTTGTCATTGATTGATAAGTAAATAGGTTAGCGTTGCTGAGTATAGAAAGGAGTTTCTATTTTTTGGTTGAGTAAGAAATTGGAAGGTCGAAAAGAATTATTGGTTGAAGAAAAATTAACATTGGGTAAATTTGAATTTACCTGGACAGGCTGAAATATAGACAACTTTGTAACTTTAAGTAAAAATTTAGAGCATCGGAGAGGATGCATTGCTCTGACCGTTGACCCTGACGGCTCTCTGAGTCCACGTAGAAATATATTGCGACACATTTCTTCTTACAGTTGTTTTTTTTGCTGATATTACAATTATTTTTGAATTAAACAGGCCTACCGAAAATTGATTTTGTTCCTTTTGTCAGAGTAATGCCCTATAAGGTTTTGTTTAATTTCCTCCCAAATAAGAGGAGTACCGTATGTGTTAAGCACTTTATTTACTTAATCTAAAATCTTGTATTGCCCTGATATAAGTTTATGATATCCCGTTTCATCTGTTCTATAAAAAACACTTTGACATTGCTGAGATGATCGTACCAGAGACGTGGATTGCCATCGCATTGCGGTAAATTTTAACTACATCTGGGATTCTTGAAGAGGTAAAGATCTCCATTGCAATGCCCTTGTTCATTGTAGTATCGTGCCTCTCAGCGATTTGTATGAAAGGACACTTATTTAGATTAGAATTTTTTTAAAGATTATTAGGGATAAGATATAGTACATTAACTGAGCAACGAGTCTTGAGATTTTTCTTATTTTTTTATCTAGGCATGTTGAAGCAACCGATATGAATGCATACATGTGCAAAGTAGGACTCATCTGTTGAATCGGTACAACAACTTCTTAGCGCAGATCTTTCTTGTGTTGAAATATTCTTTCAGGTTTCTGATAGTTTCTGGTGGTTTTTAATTGACTTGTAGTTTTTGTTGTATTAGTTTAGTATTTTTTTTTACACTATTATTCTTCAGATGAATTGATTTTTTCCTTTATTGTATGATATCCGAACTTTTTTCACTTGAATTTTTATTTATCTAGGTCTATTTTTCTATAGCGTTTATCTTATTTTTTTGTTTAATTAGAATATCTTTAATTGATATCGCTTTAGCTTCAATTTATGTTTTTTTTGTTTTCATTTTTCCTCGAATTTTTGCATTTGTCGTGGTCTGCTATTTTTATTAAATTTTCTCTTTACATTTATTTTTTAGTATAGTTCGTATTTTATGTTTTGAATCATGTTCATTTCAATTTATGTTTTTTCTTACTAATCTTTTATTCTTAAACACTTATTAAATGCGTTATGTTCATTGCCTCTTTCCGATTTTTCTTCGAAATAAACCGTAAAGTAATAAAAGTGTATGCAAAGCTATTTTACTTCACTTAAACCGACTGCGCCAGTTATTATTTAAATTTAAAAACAAACTGCTTAAATTTATTTATCATTCTTATTCGAGTGTTGGTTACCGAATGAATTCTCCAATCTTAACAATGTTCAAACATAATGTTATCTTCTAATCAACAAACAAAAAATATCCCGAGCTTGAATTTTTATCCTGTTTCCTTTTCCCAAGTTAAGTTCTTGCTAATTCACAAAATTGACGATCTGCTATCAGCTGTGTTGTGGGTGGTGGTTTTTGTCTTGGTATTCGTTGAATCCCGAATGTGTACATGTAACTCCTGCGAATATTTGTTATGTTCACCCTAAATTCCCGAGCCATTATAAAATATAAACACATAAAACACTAACACCGACGATTTTAAACAGAGCTGTAAAGTAAAAATTCAAATTTGGTTTAAAAATCATAAAGCTTTCCCTCGCCAACTTGGATCGATGTTGGATGTTGGACAGTGCTAGTTAATTGAACAACGTTGTCGTAGTCCTATCTAAATAGCAAGTGCATACAGGTTATAGGGGTACCTGTCTAGATATTAGCATTATACTGCAATTTTGGGCATATGATTACCTTACCAATTGAGGCCAGATCAGGAGTGATAAAGTATTTCTTACATCGCTTAACCCATTCCGTATCAGAGCAGTAAGTTTGAACAAGATAGTTAAGGTCGTTTTTAGTCCCTCCTATGGATTTTCGTAAAAAAAATCCGTTTAAAATGGAAGTGAATGCAATCTCATTGACGCAGTTAAAAGGCTTTTCGGTTCCGGCCCACACTGATTCTTTCCTATGGAATTTTCTCTTGAAAAATCACTAACCCAATTTTTCTAAAATAAAAAAAAAAATTTATGGCAAAAGTTTAACAATTCTGCTTTTATATTTATATTAAGGAAATATACCTTAATTATGGGCAATTAATAGACCTGCTAAACTTTGGCGTAACAGAAGATATTATGCAAAAATTATAACATAGTCTAAACAAAACACTCGCATTTCAAACCCCTTAATTAGTTATAAGAATATTCTTTTTCATTTTTAGAATAAAAAAATAAATTCTACAAATCTTTACCTTTCCCGGACATATATTATATTTTTAATCGCACAATAAATAAGAAAGATATTGCAAAAACAGTAGGAACTACTTTGTTTACTTTTTTCCAATTGCAAATTTCACAATAAACTTGTCAACTTTGATCGTTTGACTAACTTAGTGCAAAACATAAAGACAAAAAAATGCATTTTTCTTATAACAAATATACTCGTAGTATACTTTGTGAAAAGTAACATTTTTTTCTTGTTTACCCAAAATTTAAAAGTGACCTTTTGCGCACTGATCTCTATGGAGCTGCCCCAGTGTGCGTCGGTTTATTGCTTGAGAAAGATGTGTTCGTGTTTGGGAATCCACCACAACCCCATTTCGTTAAAAGTGTAAGAAAAATCTATTTTGAGCTATTACTTCATTAGTCTCTTTTCTGTCTATAATTCTTTTAACTGTGTGGTCAAGCAAGACTTGGAATGGAATTTGAGCATATGTCTGTGGTATTTGAATTTTTTTTAGGATTAGACTGCATTTTAGATTGTAAAATTAGTTTATATGGAAATATTTTATGGCCAATATTAAAAGTTGCTTTTCTAATAAATGCATATTTATCTTTGAAAGTTTTGTTGAATCGTTAGGTCTAACGTTTTGTCGGTACTAAAAGCTAAGTGGAGAGTCGAGGGCGACGAAGTAGCGCAGCGTTTATTAGATTTGGTGAAGCACAATAGTTGCTTTCAATTCCTGCACTTCGTATTTTCTGCCCGGACAGAGCAAAATTTTATTCGTTCTTCCACTTGTACCCGCACCTGATTTATTTAAGCGAGAGTCAATATCATCTTCTTTAGAACTAAAAAAAAACTTTAATCCAATATTTATATTTTAGAAGAAATTCCGCTATAATATTACAAGTTGACTTATATCAATTTTTGAAATGTGGTCTTACTTTTCTTAACTTCTAGAATAATTTGTGTAATATTATGTGGTTCCAAATTTTGTTAACTTTCTTGCAAAAAGCCTACCAGTGAGTTAGTATTCCTGCTGAATGGAAATCGTACAGCACTTTATATTCTATGACAAAGTTAGTCCTTTCAATAATTCTTAACTTAAATATTACTCAGGAAAAGCTGAAACGCTACCGTAATGTAAACAACAAATTTTACCAAAATAGCTGTGAAATTTGAAACGGTAATGTGCAATACGCATTGTTACATATAAAAGCCTCTTTCAGGCAAAGTGATCAAAGGTATCATTTAATTTTTACACGTAGTAGTATACTAGGGAGTATATTATATGAGCCTTTCAAAAAGGCAGAGCCAGCATGAAAGACTCGCTTCGAAGGTAGTCCAATTAAGAGATTAAGATTAATTTGATAAACGGTAATTGTACTGTTGAAACCAAGTTGTCTTTTATGAACATGAGTGTTGTACGTAGAGAAAATAAATGCAGCAAAACTGCTAATAACAACTTTTAAATTTCTGAGATCTTGGAAGAAGCCACAACTGTACTCCGGATTCGAATGATTACAAAAAAAAAAACATTTAGTTTATTTTCTTTGCATGTACTTATATATATGGTATATAATCAAAAAATCATATTAACGGTGCATCGGAATTTATTTCATATTCGGTTTTTTTCACCTAGGAACCACTGTGCATTGTAGTATTTTTTGCTTAGTTTTCGGTCGCACATGACCTTCAAGCCCTTAATCAAGGCATTGCAGTCATTCCTAGCTCTTTTGGACCTTTTTTGTTTTCCTCTGTCGGTCTTTCATTTGGCTTGACCTATGACCCACATATTTTAGTGTAATTGTTTTGTAAGTAAAGGCTCCGCCATCTAAGGTTTTTTTTTCAACTAGTGCTTATTTCGTGAATAGTAACACTTAGCTCCTGTCTGATTTGACAGGTAATTAGTTTTATCCATTATTAGTTTATTCCATTATCCTGTTGAAACCAAATGTTGCCAATATCCTCCTCTTCAGTTTCTGTGAACAAAAATTCGTTCAACATGGCCCGATAACGATCGCCATTGACTGTAACGGCCACTCCGCACCAAACAGTGGGTGTATCGGCTTTCCAATGTATGCGCGCGGGTTTTCTGTGCCCCAAATGCGACAATTTTGCTTGTTTACATACCCGCCAAGATCAAAATGAGCTTCATCTGAAAAGATGATTTTTTTTGGCAAAATCGGCATCTTCTCTAAGTCGATCGCAGGCCCACTTAGCGAAAACGCATTGGATGGTCAGTTGGCTTCAACTCCTGAACCAATTGGACTTTGTATGGCGTCACACCAAGGTCTTTATGCAAAATTCGTCTTAATGATATCTCCGAAATTTTCAATTGTTGAGAACGACGGTGAATTGATGTTGATGGCGCTTCACGCACACTTTCTGCCACAGCAGCAATATTCTTGGGTGAACGCACTGTTTTTGGCTTTTCACGCTTTGGTTTGTCGATGAGGATGCCAGTTTCTTTCACTTTTTTCACAAGATAACGAACATACGGAGCTGACGGTGCTTCTCTTCTTCCAAAATCCGTACGCAATTTTCGCACACATTCTGCAACATTACCATGATTTTCAAAGTAATGTCGCAATATTTCCCAGCGTTGTTCAAGCGTATACACAACCATATTCGTTCAGCGGAAGGATAAAACTAATTATCTGTCAAATCAGACATGAGCTAAGTGTTACCATTCACGAAATAAGTACTAGTTGAAAAAAAAAAAAACGTTAGATGGCGGACCCTTTAGTTTCCCCTTCTCTGGAACTTAGTGGTTAATGAATTGCTGATATACCTGGAAACGGATGGTAGCAGGTTGATTACCTATGCGGATGACGTTGCTATAGCCGTCTCAAGTAAGCATCTTAATACCATTAAAGAACTCCTTCAACTAAATCTTTACAGATTAACCCGTTGTTTAATCTTTTCCGATACAGCAAAATATTTGGGTCTCATTTTTGACAGGAAACTAAACTGGAAACCTAACATTCCAGAGAGAGTCAAGTAAGCTATAGTAGCTTTATTCTCTTGCAAAAAAGCCATTGAGAATAAATGGGACCTTCAACATCGCATAACTCAACAATGCAGTCAACTGCAGTAAACTAAGCAGTGTCCAAAGAACAGCATGTCTATGCATAAGCGGAGTCTTACGGTCTACTTCCTCTTCGGCATTAGACATTCTGTTTCCATTCTCCATATTTTCAGCAGGCAAGGAGCTGCGACTGAAGCTGTTATTATGTAAAGAATGTGACGCGATATTGACGACTTAGGCGTTCGAATAATGGCCACATAACTGGTAATTATGGTAAGACCACGAAAATTAAAATAATTGTATTGCCTTTTTGAGTAATTCGAAAAGTAAATATTTCTACGCGATTTCGGTGAAGTTTTAAAATAGAGGTAGATCACCACCATTGCTGGAATAGCGTGAAATGGCGGATAGAAGTTTTTTAAGTGATCTTCGATCTAATGCAAATTATCACGCAAAACCAAGAGAAAGAACTAACTGCATAGAATATGCAAATTCGAGGAACTTGGTGGTGGAACTACAACACGAAGGGCGTGCAAGACAAAGTAAAGCGAGTAAACATCATTGATCGCGTTTTGCGATCTTGGAGTCGCTGGCGATGCATCCCTTTCCAAAAATAAATGAAGATACGTCCAATTCGGCAGATATTCGGTCGATAAGCCGTCTTCGAAATATCAGCATGGTAATCGAAAAGGCGATCAAAATGGTTTTCACCAAGTGGGTTGAGAACAAGCATATATGTTACATATGTATGTAGCTCAGGGTAACCAATTCCATTTCAAGGCAAGGTAACTGGTATCTCGTATCCAATAGAACAAAAGCTAAATGCAATACACAATTGTCTGCCTGATTGAATTGGGGATGGCACTTGAGATTGTATGCCTAGAGGTTCATGTTGGACATAAATAAATGGTGGGCTCAAGTAGTAGTATATTGGCTTCCAAATCGCAAGGTTCGCTGTTCGAATCCCAACCGCGCCCGAAAGACATACATTTTTTTCAGCTAACAAAAGTCAAGTAAATTCCACTAAGATGGGATGCCACCCATGGAGTGAAACAGCCACTGAGCCCAAACATCTTGCTTTCTCTATGTGCCTTATTTTTATAAAAACTTAACACGTCCTCAGACATTTTAAGTGTAGTTATACCCACTGGAATGTTAAGTTGTTTTTCAAAAAAAAACAACCACTGCTGTATTGTTTTTCCTTTCCTCAGACAGTTCATTGTGAAGAATGACGATATGATTTCTGTTGAAATATTTGACACTAAAAACGGTATGCAACAAAGTGGTGTTAATTTGCAAATTTTATTTAATATTTACACAAGTGATCTCAAGCACGCCATACGTATGTAGGCCACATGATCGCATAGGGTTCAGGTCCAAATATCGAGGTTAAGGCGTCCACGGGTAGCAGATAGAATTGGCGAAAGTTTAAGATTGTACGACAAAATGGGCATCCGCTTGCTTATCGAAATCCGGCTCATGGTTATATTTGGATATTCAGTGCGGTTTAACGTGACAGAGAGGCAGCATATACCACTTTGACTGAAGAATATGTTCGGAAGGAAGTTTGCTCGTGAATAAAATCTCAACAACCTATGTCCGATCCACAAGGAGAGGGACCCTTTAAACAAATCCCAAATACAAACGAATACAGCGTACGAGACTGTATTTACCGTATTCTATAATTTGACATCTGATAGGTCCTTATCAGTATTGTTCAAGGCAGATATATGACCAGGCTGAAGTTTGTCCACTAAGCGTTTCCTGTGGTGGAGACTTCCGCGAATGCGCGTACTTCTGATTAGATAACGTTTTCTTAACCCGATGATATTCTGCCGAATGTTTAGGTGTCTTTAAGGGATGTAAGAAATATTACAAACTGCCTCATCGGGCCTGAATTTATAAGGTATCGATGTACAAAAAACTGGATTAGAATGTCCACTTTTGGTCAGGTGCTCCTTAGACCTCTCAGCGCTTGCCAGGTAGGATTCAAAACCATTTGATAAAACTCATTGGTGATGCTACGAATAATATTGCACAGTTAATTGACACCCTCAAACACATAAATACCTGCTGCCTGACCTTGTTATATCGCTATTCTCACCATCAATGCTCCATCGAAATTGCCAGTAGCATTTCACCCCTTCAAACCTTCAATCATTACAAACGCTTTGTTATGAATGATCATTTGTTTACCGTCAAGCTCACTTTCGGACGTACTCTGAAATATCATGATTTTTTCCTAAGTGGTACAACTTAGGGGTTGATAGCAGAGCCGATCAAAATTCTGGCTGTGTGTCGTAACGTTTTGTCCGAGGCGCTGAAGTTGTCCGTCTCTCTTCGTTGACAGCCCACCAACCTTTGTCGCTTCTGCTTCAATAGAAACAAACGCTCCATTGCGCTTTGTTTTCATATACCTACGAGTAATTGAACAGACAACTGAACTTCACACAATTGTTGAAAAATCACACGGCAAAACATAGCCTTGTTTAAGTCCTTTTCTAACAGTGAAGGTCTCGGTTTTATCATAATCGACATTGACGAATCAGCATCCATTCTCCATTGTCATTCTACATAGTCAAATTAGCTTGGTAGGGATACAAAAACCAGACATGGCTCTATGTAGTTCATCTCTATAGATGCCATCATATGCGGTTTGGAAGTCGATAGATGGGTGATGTATATAAATTTGGAACTCCTGGATTTATTCCAAGATCTGCGGTAATGTAAAAATTTGACCTTTCCTGAACTTTCCTGGCTTAAAACCACACCGAAAAGGGTCGGTCGGATCGCTGACGAAGGAACTTAGGCGTTGGTACAATAAGGCAGACGGGATTTTATATGCGAAGTTGAGAGCACTTATTCTACTGTAGTTGGCGGAGCTCAGTAAATCTCCTTTCAGTGGCAGACATACAATGCTGAAGTTCCATTCGTCAGGCATTCTTTCATCGCCCCAGATGAGTTGATATATGTATAATATGTTCCATATAAAATCATCACCGCAGCAGCTTTATTGGACTAAAGCTTTTAAATAGCTGTTCTGATTTCACATTGGTCTGGTGAATGGAAATTTTTTCTGACTTCTTCCAGGTTCAATGGTTCATTCTGCCTGACTGTGGGATGGTGTTTGTTATCATCATTTAACAGTATGTAGTAGTAATCGTTGAAGCTGCTCAGCATCGACTGTGGTTCTACTCAAGGTTTCCATCTCCACCTTCTGATTTGTTCTGATTTGTGTTTGAATTTTACATCTTTGGTGTGTTCGTTGAATATTTCGATAAAATTTCTGAACTTTATTCTTCTGGCAGAACCTCTGTAAGGCCTCGATCGGGCTCTTCTTGTGCTCTTTCTTTTTTCTTCTTAGGAGCTTATGTACTTCCTTTCTTTCCTGCTCGTAGAACTCGCGAACTCCTCTCGCTCTTTTCACTCGGCGGGGTCTCTTTGATTGTTTTTAGGCAGTAATGTCAATGGTCTCCAACGTTCGAACTTCCGGACCCCTCGAAGGTTAAGGGAAACTCGATCGGAAAAGGATGTAGCGGTTTGATTGTAGCCATTTGTCATTGAACTACTTCATAATGGTTCGGTACATTTGAACAGTTATGGATATCTGCATGCGTATCTTGGCTACAATAATATAAAGGTGTGAGCTGATGTTAGCTGCTTGGAACGCTCGGACATCCAAAACACTGAAGGAGTGCCGTGTGTCGATTGCAATATGGTCAGTTTGCTTGACGATTTGTTGATCAGAAGTCAGCTAGGTCTCTTTATGGATATCAATGTGTGGAAACCGCCTGGAAACCTGTCTAGAACTCTTTCGTATATTTTCATGATTTGCGGAAAGTCTGTCAAATTGATTGTGGTTTTTGGTTTGTTGAAAAGTTTCCTGGAAGCATTTCTAAGCGATCCTTGTGCTGACGTACACTAGTTTATTAAGAGGGCACTAAGCAGCTATTGCTATTGATTGAAAGCCAGGGTTAAATCCTTGGACTTCATGTCGAGTTCATTGGTGTTACATGGGGGCTTAAGAGTTTAGACGAAAGTAGTTTTAAAAGTGCTCCTCTATATTTTGTCCAATCAGTTTACTGATAACTTCGGAATGCTAGTTGGAGTGGAGGAGCACTATTCAGACTGAATTGAATGTATCGGCAATCATAAAAAGAGTGTTCAGACAATACCATCCAGTTCGTTATCATTTGATTTATGGTTTCGGAGACAAAATTGATATCTAGCACTTCTCGTTAGACTTTAGTTATAAAGGTGGGCCCATTGCCAATATTGCCAACAATTAGGTTGGTACTTGATATTGAGGTCAGTTTTCTGCCTTCCATCTTAAAGTCACGTTTCGCTTATAATATATATATAAGTTCCCATCTTACCTTTGACTTTTGTATAGAACGGAACATATTTAGGTGTCATAAATCCAGGACCCACGCTTTCAGCGATCCATGGTCCCTGGATTTGAATAATGCAGAAGACATTTATCTATCTTTGGATACACGATGCCGAGGCTTCCAGACTTCCAGACTTAATCTGGAGAAACTGTTGGATCATTGCTACAGTCAATCAGATAAGCCTACACCACGGTGTCGTTTGAGTCCTCAGATTCAGAAAATTTGCTCATCTTCATTCTGTGATCGTAAAGGAACTCTTTTTGACCCGTCGTCATTTTCATTTCCGACAGCTTAATAGAGGTGGAGACCGACTTAGCGACTTAACTCTCAGCTCGGAAAGATTGCAGTCGTCGCTATCCATTTTAGGCTATCCAGGTTCGGATGCTGTAGTTTTTGTTTTAATGAACGGAGTAGGACGTTGCTTATCAGCTCATCGTTTTTATAAATCCTTAGGTGAATTGGCTCGAAAACGAACCGAATCACGCCTTTAGTCTGCGCTAGAGGGTTAAGGGATTCCTTATCGATCACAATTAACGCGCATCTATAAGGACCCCTAAGTTTTCCCAGTTTCCCGTCTTTCCAATCATTCGTCGGAAGAGTCGGGTTGCTGAGCCCAATGATCTCCAGGATGTCTTCGGAGGAAGAACATTCAGCTGGGATCCAGGTCCCGGTTCTATTGTAGGTCTGCTACGCATATCCTCCTTAGCCACAGCTTCGAGTCTTGCACACGGCTAGAGCTCTCCTAATCCAGTTACGGCTTTGTGTAAAGATTGAGAGATCTTTCATCGGCATAATCGATAAGTTTGAAGTGGCTTTGGCACCAGCGAGCACTGCGGTCCGCGGTTTTTCCGCCGGTTTAACTTGAACAACTGCCAACGATCAGGTGAAATTGATCCGTCCGTCGCTTTTATTGGTCACCGCGATCTTTGTTGCTTCTTTGAGGACTTCGCTGAAAGGCCTCAGAGAAGTGACGTTAGACGGCCCTGGGGAAGTTTTGCCGATTTTAATTTTTGGTTTTTTGGGAGGCGGCACAGTTTTCTCCAACGATCCGTGGGGCTTGAAGGAGTCGTTCGACATTTTGGGAACAGTGGATAATTCATCTTTATGGATGTTGTTGGCCCACTTTATTTTGTTCCTCATTTTCGCTGTTCTCTCGACCACCAGAATAGATCTGAGGGTTTTGAGTATGATGTGGAGCACCTTGAATGGGGCTTACCGACTCGGCTGAGTATCTGATTCCACTTTTGAAGGTGGAGTTTAAATAGCAGCAGAAAGTCCATGGCTTGACACGGACTTGGTGCTATTAGGGGTGAACGAAAGTAGTATTGCTTGCCGCGATCTTACCACTACTGGAAAATTTTTGGGGTTGGGATCGTTGCAATTGCGTTTAGAAGGTGCACTATGGGTTGCTACAGTTTTACCTTTGCTCTGTATTGCGGTGTAGTCACCGTTTTATCGTCCAGTATTAAAGTAGTACCGATCTCGAGTTCTGATATAGGCCACTAATAGACAACTTAAACTTCTCCACGTACTACCGCGACATTTGTTGTCAAACAGGCTTTCGGTAAGTTGATATGATTGCTTAAAATAAATGACTTTGTAAAGAAGATTTATAACAGTTCTCTATTAAGTGATGTTTAGTAATGCTCCTGGGGTCCATCAGTTCCAAATGAGTGCGTCTAGGATGATTAGTTAGTAGTTTTTAGTTTTAAACGCATTTTATTTTCTAATCAATAACTCTTACATACTAACAAAAAATGCTTAAATGCTAGCTTACAATTACTTAACAATCTTATACTAACTTACTGGCCCCACACAGGCACTCTAAGCTAATCTAAATTCTTATATCTATGTCTTTCGACCTCATTTACATTTCTTTATGGATATTTATTTTCTATACTTAAAGCTAAGAAAAAAAATTGTTAACAAAACTTAGCATATGGACCTTTTTTTTTAATAAAAACTTAGTATCTAACTTAAAATAAACCTTAGCCTACCTAAACTAAATGTACAATACACACATAAACACATAGACGTTATACACAATCATATACATATATCAGTATACAGAATGTCTAGGATGATTATAGTGGTAGGAGGTACGCGTGTGAAGTTTCTAATTTTCTAAAAATCTTTCATTGTCCGTGATCCACCTTAAGAATATTGAACTTCGTTGATTGAGCTCTTACATATTGTACTGTATATTATTTCGTGTTTCCTTTAACTGTTTATATAATAACCAAATTCTCTGCTGCAAATTTTTCGGAAAAAACTCTTAATAGCACTCTAGCTTGAATGGACGGATGGTAAAGGTTGGCACAAAAAACAAAGTGAGCGATGGGCCGCTCCAAAAACTTCCTGATAAAGAGTACTTGTAGTGTTATCCAATGTTTATTACAAGTTATTCAGAAGTTTGTCGAAAAACTGGCTAAGCCTGGTTGGTTAGGCTTGAAAGGTTTTGAAAAAGCTAAGAAAGAAAGAATATGACAAGTGGGTTTATGTCCACTTTCCGCCGGGCAAGATAGAGTTGAATATAATGATTTGGAAAAAGCTTACAGGACTTTAGCCAAAATCTTCAATCAATGGACAAAGCTGCACTTAAATATTTCTTTTAATACGTAATCGGTGTATGCACTTCAGTTTGTTTTGGAAAACTAGCGCTTGGTTTGTGTCCAATAACTTTGATTCATTTTTATTTTGATTAAAGAAAAATATGGTAGATTGTAAGATTTGTAATCAGCGTTGCTAACCGTGGTTTTAAGCTTTAAAATAAAAGAATCGTTAGCCTGTTATTTCAGTGATGAACATCCTTCTGTGAAGCGTGCAGTTCTTATTGCACAATATTTAAAGAAAAAATAATTCAATTTTGTTAAGAAGTTAAGGTCAGGTCTGGTATACTTTGTATTAACGAAATTGTAGGTTGTACCGCATTTGCAGTTCTAAATTGTTACTACTCCTTGCATAACTCAAATGATTCAGAATTTCGCTAAATTTGTGGTACTAGTATGTTAATAGATTTCGATTAATACTGCAACAATTTCGAAAGGGTCCTAGTTTTGAGAAAAAAATCGTTTATATCGTACAAAGTAGGCTACAGACCCATTCAATCTATTTACGTTGTATTTACATAGTGTATGTACAACGATCCGTAGGGGTTCTAAATTTCTGAGCGTAAATAGAACTCAAGAAAAAATTTAGAAATATCTACCAGAAGCTTGTTTTCGAATAAATTAATAAAGAATATAATTTAATAAATAATAATGTGCGAAATGAAAAAAAAAATACGAAAAACTCCATAGTTACAGAGATCCTGGGGTCAGTCGGAATATACAAGAGCGAAATTTTGCTTCTTCAAGTCAAGGCGTCCGACGCACAGCGGCCCATTTAGGCAAAAGTGCTGGCATAATCCAATTTTCGGATAGGGCTGTAATGCACAGTTTTAAAATTCCCTGGATTAACAAATATTTGTAGCTCTGATAATGAAAAAAATTATTTCTTTTGGATCAATAGTTTTACTTGTAGAACGGTTTGAATGTAAAAATTAGACAAAGGGTTTCAAAAAATCATTTCTTTTTCATTATGTGTGATATATCTGTCCATTTATAAAATCAAAAACGGAACTAGTTTCTTTTTAAATTTTAAAGCTATTTAATTCAATGTTTTTTGAAACACTATTTTTGGCACACTTTTTAGATTTTAGGTAGACTTTAAAAAACTCAACCGAAAATTATTTTTCTGTATACATACATATTTGTAAATATGTAAATACATAAAAACTCAGGGGCGTGAATTTGCATCCCTTTGCGCTGAAGAGATTTAAGTTAAAGAGGTTAGTCAACTTTTTTTCTCTCTCTCTCTCAAAAATGATATCTTTATTATTCAGGCATTACCCCAGATGTTGACGAAAGATTCCAATAAATCAGTTTGTTTTTTATTTAAGTTTTTGATCCATTTTTTCTCCACTATTGGACTTGAAATGATACATATAATGATATAATATTTTATTATGTACTCTGATGTGACATTTACTTTCATTCACCACTGTTTTGCGGATTAGTTTTTAGACAACCTGTTATTACTCCAATCATGGACTTTTGAAATATTTCAAACTAAAATATAATGTTTATCCCCTGTGGTGAGAAAGTCTTATTTCAACAAAAGATACTTCAATACCCCGTGAAGTATTTTTCACAAAATGCACTAATGCTAAAAAAAATGTCTGATACCTTTATTCCTTTAAGAGTTATGATTTTTTCAAGAAAAAAAGTCAAAATGGCCCACGGAGCAAAATGATGATTTGGGCAACTACGTGCCGAAACAGTGTGGTAATTATCTCTGCTCTGTTTGGAGTTCTCACACAAAACTCTTAGTAATTTCAGTTTTAGATACAAATAGATTGCGATATGTCAACTTTATGTATTCCGTTCTTTTAACGTTTAACATTTGTCACATTTTCACAATTGTTAGAACAGTTTCAATGAAATCCAAATGCGACAATTTTTAACATATTTAGCCTTTTAATTCCTATAAAGGCAAGCAAGTTGCTGAGGCTCACAAGGAGACATGTGAAATTTATAGTGTTGACTGCTTATCAGGACGCACATATACGAATTGGTGCAAAAAATTTCATTCAAAGATGACCAACATTCGGGTAGGCAAAGTAAAGTTGATGGTGACCAGGTAAGTCATAATTGAATCAAATCGTCATATGACTATGCGAGAGATTGCAGAGATGTTAAAAGCATAACACACAACAATTGAAAATATCTTAAAACGTCTTAGATCAGTAGGAAAGCTCGATATATGGGTTCCTCAAATCATGTTCCAAGGGTGATGAACTAGCACAAACTACATGGAGAGCTGAACTACATCAAAATAGAATACTATGTGGATCAGTCCAGATGTTTACTGAAACAGCAGTGAACGACCCAACATAAGTCATCTGTCTTGCACAGACTGGGAGAACAGATGAAAACACTTGTGGAAATATTGGAGGATAGTAAACCACCAACCGATGAGAGATGCCACCGAATCCAGTAAATCGCTCTACGATCTGTTGGCGATGGAGATGCATGACTACAGAACGAAAGAAGTCATTCGACAAAATAATAGCGGATAAAAAATGAACACCGAACCCGAACGGGAAGATCCCACCCCCAGTCGTTCGCAGATCTCCATAAAGAAAACACGTGTCTCGGCTTTTCATAGTGAAAAAGATAGCAAGTCAGTTTTTGTTTTCATATACACAATTGATCAAATATTTGTTAGTTGACTCGACAGCCAAGCGGGTAGCGGCGTCGGTGATTAAATCGTGGGACGCGAGTTCGATCCCAAGCCAAACTTGAAACTTTTTTTCTAATAATAAATGCCGTTCTGTCAGAGGATGATGAACATTATTCGGGGCAATAACAACTTTGCTTCTCTAGCGGCAGAAACAACAGCAGCCGCAGAAACAACTACAAATGAAAACACAGCAGCTGAAAAAACAGCAGCAGCAACAACAACAGCAGCAGCAGCAACAACAACAACAACAACAACAACAGTAGCAGCAGAAGAAGAAGGAGAAGGTGCCTCCAAGGTGCCAAGTGCAACCAAGGACCTGTGTAGGCTGGTCATTGGTAATAATTCTAACATTAAGCGATTGGGGAACGATCGCCATTCCATCCACTGTAATACAGTATAGGGCTACGAGAAAGTGAAAGAGCTCCTAAAGGAAACGACGACGGAGCCACTACTCATTCACCCCAAAGTGTGAAAAGCGGCAATCGATGCTGCTGAAGGGGTTGGAACCGTCTTCTGATCCTGGCACTGCTCAAAGAGAAGGAGTGCGAAGGACTCAAGTTTGTGGGGGTAAAGCCATTTACCACAGCTAGAGCCAGGCGGGAGAAACGGAGTCTGCCGTTCTTCCTGGTGCAGCTCAGTCCCGAAAGCCGTCTGGATAGTCTAAGGAGTATCAATGTCCTAGACTACCAGGTGGTTCACTGGGAAAAACTAAAAAGGAGCGAAGGCGTTATACAATGCGTTCGCTGCCAGAGGTTCGGGCACGCCGCGTCGAACTGCCAAATGCAGCCTCGATGCGTGAAGTGCGCTAAGAACCACAGTTCCGAGGAGTGTGCTCTGGGTGTTGACGGGGCATCCGATAGATCGAAGCTCTCGTGCGTGTTATGTGGAAACGTGGGACACACCGCAAACTATCGGGCTTGTCCTAAGTTCGCTGACATTAAGAAAGCAAAACTGGCTCGGCAGCAGAAGGTGGAGGTCAAACATTCACCTCTTAGATTTCAAACACCAGCCGTCACGTCCCAAATTTCCTACGCCCAAATGGCGTCAGGTAGGGGGGCTACCGTACAGCAAGCGACTGTTGCTTCTCCGGCGCCAATGCCGAGAACAACGGAAGCTGCACCTAATATGCTAGCCATCTTGCTCGCAATCCAAGGGCAGATGGCTCAGCTGCAAAAGCAGGTGCAAGAACAGGCCAAGTGGGTGGACCAGATCTACGCGTTGCTGCTGGGCCTAACGCAACACATGCCGTAATGGGTACGCACATGGTGGAGCAAACTTTGAAGGTCCTTGCGGTGAATGTGAATTCACTGATTAGGATCGAACGAAGAGCCGCGATGTTTAAATTGCTACAAGACCAAACTCCTGATGTGCTTTTCGCTAGCGAAACCAAGCTAACCGATAAGCACAAACTGGAGTACAATAATTATATTGTTAGAAGTAGAAATCGGCCCAGATCCAAACGTGGAGGCGGGGTCGCGATCTTCATTAAAGAAGGTATAAAATTTCACAGAGTGTACAGGGGAGTGTTGCGCAGGTTCCGGGTGTTGGAGGCAGTTGTCATTTACATACCGATGGATAACCCGTCGTTTCCCAGAGGCGGGTCTTATTTGGATCTACTGCTGTACGACGAACGTATACGACTGACAGGTACGAATTTACAAACATTAAACTGTCTGCGCACATTCGTGTATGACAGCGACCATTGCGGTTTTAGCACCGAAATTACGTTTCCCAACGAAATTGCGGAATTGGAGGGGTTTGTCCAAAGATATACTTACAACTACAGTAAGACTCGATGGACACGCTTCTCCGCAATCTTGACTAGAGCGCTCTCCTCGAACACGCTCCACCCACCGTCCAATAGGAATTTGTCAAACGAGGAGATCGACAATTACCTAAAACCAATGACGAGACAATTAAACAAACTATGGACACTACAATACCGCGGTATCGACGTACGACTAACGAAGACCTGTTCCGCAATCCTACTATTGACGCACTGCACCGACAGAAAAGTAGATTTCTGACAAGACTTAAAAACTTGTACAGACAGTTAACTGACCGACAAGACCCGGAGATTAGGACACTGAAGTCGTCGATTAAAAATATCCAAACGCTAATAAAAGAAAATTATAGAATTTCTGTAAGTTTGTATTGGAACAACAAGGTTTGGGCTGTAAACACCAGCAACAATGATACAATGGCACCGAACGCAACAACAGCAACTCAAGCTCTAGGCGAGTCTCTAGCATCATCATGTGGAGCCGGAGGTGAAAAAAATAGTAAAGCCGAAGCAACCGGAGTTTTATATGAATGCGATGCCGAAACAATCGATGGAGGACTTGTCAAGGATATTGGAAAGCTAAAAGGTGCAGAAAGGCGAAAATTAAAATTGGTTTGGAGAAATATTATCGCCTTCGCATACCTGCATTTGGCGGCCGTCTATGGAGCTTGGTTAATGTTAACTTCAGCTAAATGGGCAACAATAGCTTTTGCTTTCTTTTTATATGTTGTATCAGGATTGGGTATTACAGCTGGTGCCCATCGTTTGTGGGCCCATTGTTCATACAAAGCTAAATGGCCACTAAGAGTGCTTCTAGTTCTTTTCAATACAGCTGCGTTTCAGGATGCTGCGTTCTATTGGGCTCGTGATCATCGTGTACATCATCATAATGCCATAAGAGGCTTTTTCTTCTCGCATATCGGCTGGGTGCTATGCAAGAAGCATCCAGATGTTGCGGCCAAGGGTAAAGGCATTGATTTGTCAGATCTGAGGGGAGATGAGGTTCTAATGTTCCAAAAGAAATACTACACGCTTATAATACCAATAGCATGCTTTTTAATTTCAACATTTGTCCCAATGTACTATTGGGGTGAGTCATTCCTCAACTCCTGGTTCGTGGCTACTATGTTCCGATATGCATTCATTTTAAACGTTACATGGCTAGTAAACAGTGCAGCACGTAAATTCGGCGGAAAACCATGTGACAGGTTCATCAATCCAGCAGAAAACAAATCCGTGGCAGTACTTGCCTTTGGTGAAGGTTGGCACAACTACCATCATGTCTTCCCCTGGGATTACAAAACAGCCGAATTTTGTAACTACCGTCTAAATCTAACCACAGCTTTCATCGATTTCTTTGCCAAAATCGGTTGGGCGTACGATCTTAAATCTGTATCACCACACATCACACATTGAAAAGCGCGTCAAACGAACAGGTGATGGAACACATGCCACCTAGGGCTGGGGAGACAAAGATCAGCCAAAGGATGAACTAGAGCAAAAAAGATGAATAAATCTTAAAAATAATTAATTTTTTTTTTTCACAAAAAAAAAACTAAAAACAAAAACCTGCAGTTTAGATGCTGGTCCTGTGTTTGCGTTCAAACCATAGGCTACGCTCTGTGTCTATTCTCTGCCTGACTGTGTTAAACATCTATCTTTATTTCTTTCTGCTGCTAAACCAAAAGCAAAAAACAACACTCGAATGTACTTTTCTGTATTTGTATTCCATATTTCCCTTTTCAAAATGTTAACAAACAAACAAATTAAATAAAACACGAATATGTTTCCGCAAATAAATAAACTACGAGTATTTCGGAGAAAAAATCAAAACGACCTTCAGTGTCTTAAAATAGCCCGGACAACAGACAACGAACGGATACTGACAATAGCAGGCATTGATCCAAATGAGGCCGCTGGTGATGACGACTTTTTTGTGATCGAGGATCCACAGGAGAAGGTTGAGTCCATAGGGGCGACTTTCCAGGAAGTATACAAGGCCATTGATAACATTGGCCCTAATTACGACCTGGACAGTCGCGTCTTGGTGCACGACTTCTGCATTTGAAATGAAATAGGGAACTGGCGATCCGAGGGCTCTGGTTTCACCCGGTTTACCGACGAAAATATGGCAAATAACGTCATTGCCAGAGAGGGTGGCCTACCCCCGTTCATTTCGAAGGAAGGACTCCATGAGATCTTCGACACAATCAGGGCTAAGAAATCGGTCGGGACCGATGGTGTTCCGAATATCCTGCTTCGACATCTTCCTCTAGAAGCGGTGGATATTTACACCACCCTGTTTAATAATGCAATGAATGCACATTATCCAGCGCATTGGAAAACGGCGGTGGTTCAACCTATCCCCAAAAAGGGAAAGGATATATCCAATCCGGCGAATCTCCGGTCGATAAGTCTCCTTCCCAATATCAGTAAGGTTTTTGAAAAGGTAATCAATAGAGCTCTGTCTAGGTGGGTTGAGGACAAACATATAGTTCCGGATAATCAATTCGGTTTTAAGGCGGGACATGATATCTCACATGCCGCGTCTAAACTGGTTTCTGATATCCAATGGAACAAAGGCAAGAAACAGTGCACTGGTGCCTGCCTTGTTGACTTGGAGAAGACCTTCGACACCGTATGGTTGGAGGGTCTTTTCTATAAGCTGACTAGGCTGGGGATCAGTAAACCACTCTTGTACATTCTTTATAATATGTTAACCAACAGACAGTTCATCGTGAAAAATGGTGATGTGACTCTGTTGGAATATTTTAAATTAAAAATGGTCTTCAACAAGGCGCGGTCAATTCGCCGATCCTATTTAACATTTATACAAGCGACTTGATAGGTTCACTTCCCCATACTATTGCGTACGCAGACGATTTGGTAGCGTACAGAACAGGTCCAAAAATCGAGGTTATTAATACTCTCTTGCAGAGTGACTTCGATAAGATAAGACGATTTTGCGATGACTGCAAGTTGAAAATCAACTTTCAGAAGTCGGAAACCATTCTCTTTAGGACGCCGTTATCTGGAGCCTCTAGGGATACCAGAAAAAATTGGCGAAAGTTCTCAATCATTGGACAGCACGGACAGGCTCTTGCCTGTCGAAATGTAGTCAGATACCTTGGGATCTGGCTAGATCAGTTTCTGTATTTTGGCAAAAATGTAGATGCTGCTCCGGCCAGAGCTAAAGGCGCTT